>JAQHUG010000028.1:7384510-7452050 GCA_028555095.1 Dicrostonyx torquatus
TTCTTAATGCTGAGACTTTTTGATACAGTTCTTCATGTTGTTTTGAATCCAATGATGAAACTATTTTCTTTGATACATCATATCAGTAATTTTGCTACTGTTATGAATTGTAGTGTATATAGCTGATATGCAGGATATCTGATATGTGACCCCTGTGAAGTAGCTGTTTGCACCCCAAAGGCGTCATAACCCACAGGTTGAGAACCATTGGCTTGAAGGAACCTTGAAACGGACCATTGTGTCAAGTAAAACAAGGGAGATATTAAAAGACAAAATCTATTACCCCTATCATATAAGATTCCACGACTGGGGAAGAACACTGAAGCAGAATGTAGAATCGAATGAGTGTATCAATCCCTGTGGGAAGAGTAAAGTTGGGAATTCTCCTGCAGTGAGTTTGCACACACAATTTCAGTGGGGGGAAGATATAGTCCCTGGAATGTTTACATCTTGTGGATGTGTCTAGCATTAATGAATTCTGCAATTAAAATGGTCAATATCATATTTTATATTTTCTAATTTATATTATGTTTTAGACAGCCTACAATGTTGGTTTGTTTGCTACTACGCAATGTCTCTGTTTGGTCCCATGAATATTATCTTGTCTTTGTTTCTATTCTACTGTGAACTATGATTTCAAATGTCATGCTCACTCCAAGGGCTTATCATCTATCCATCTATTTGTCTGACTCTGTCTGTCTTACTTTTTTAAGGTCACTCTTTCTCAACACTACCAGAAGTAGTAAATTACTGTATTTCTACTCAGCAGCCAAAATTTGTGATTATAAAAACAACAAGACATTAAAATGATACATTTTCAATTATTGAAATAATTTATTAAAAGCAATTCATTAAATTGGCCTTCAGTGACTTAAGAGGCTTTAATTCTTAGATAATATTTTTCTCATCATGCAACTCAAAGTCAGATTATGAAGAACAATTTGTTGGCCATACCTATCTATCTATAGATATCTATCGATATATCTTTATCTCTCTATCCTTCTGTAAATGTATTTGAATAAACTGACATGAATGAAAACTTAAAAATATCATGCTTAATAGGTAGAATCAAGTTTGTGGAGCAAAAGGGCACACATATCAGACTTCAGTAGCTATCCTGGGCATTGTGGCGAGCAGAAGCATACAGGTTGGACCCAGAATCAGAAAAGGTTACTGTGCATTGAGAAATGAACTCCAGTCCTATTTCCCTTCATCTGCACACTCTTCAGGTTAGAACTCGGAGATTAATCCATCATGGCGATTACCTGCGAATCTGATGTGTTGGTTCTGCTTTCTGCTCTGATGAAAGAGTCCCCTTCTCCCTCATTCTCATGTGTGATGCTAATGTGCTTTTCATTTGTTAATCCCCCTAAGCATGCCTTGAAGCATAAGTGATATTGATCGTAAAAACATTTAATGATAATTTGAGTTTGTCTTGATGCTGTGGCTGGCTGCCATGTCATTCAAATGAGGCCTTGCGAAAATTAGAGGTGCTACTTGGAAGAATGCTAACCAGTTCTTTTTCAATGATGGTGACCAACACCTTTCTTCTGGAGTAACATGGCCATTTCATTTCTTTGAAATCATAATTCCAATTTTTTGACAGTAGATATTTTATAACCAATTGTTCATAAATGAACGTTTCCTGCCAGAAAGATTAAGGCAATCTTATTTTGTTATGCCATCATTTATCTGCTATTACAAGAATGGCAGAGTTCAAGGTTGGCTTTACGGGGGGAGTCTTAGTGCCAACCTAGCTGCTTTGATCTCCTGGGCTTAAGAGAAGAGTGATTGAAAGATGCACCTGTAAATTTCTCTTACTGGTGTTTTTACTATCCAGTCCCTACGCTGAAAAATCAGAAACAGTTGTCCCTTGCTCAATGTGTGATTGATAACACCCATATGTATAGTTGCTGACCGTAAAAGATGTTATAAGCTGAATACATGTTATATATTCTTTTGAATATCTGAAGCTTAGATTTGATATTCGACTGAGAGTTTCTCCTAATATTTTACTTTCCAGATAACTATTTAAGATTTACGGTGGCCTGCGTGGGTGTAGATAATATTCCATGTTAAGAGGCATACCCTCAGTAATATTCTCACCTATGATTTCTGGTATGAATCACACTTGTCCTATGTAATTCTTTTCTTTTATGTTTGTATTTATTCTTTGATAAGTTCATATAATAAATTTTCATTATATTCTTTTCAATCAGATCCTCCTATCAGATCTCCCCACACCCCCATAATGTCACTTTTGCACAAATGGACGAATCTTTCAGAAGGGCAATGACTGTCGCTCACAGTGTTTGTAATTGGATGAGCCTGTAGTGTTCTTTCCCTCTCTTGTAGAATGTGTGTTACCTTTTTGTACTTCATGTTCTTCCATCCATAGGACTGAAATTTCCGTTTGATTACTTCCTATTCTTTTCCATATTCTATGACATAAATATATAGTAAATCAGCAACAGGGGCTTGTCATCAAGTAGTGAAGAGTACCACCTAATATTGATGATAGGGCTCTAGGGGACACATTTGTTCAATGACTCAAAATGACATAGCTTGTGCACACAGTAGTACTGTTGAGTTTATTTTGTAGCATATGATGTCTGACTGGGGTATTGTTCTTTCTTCCATTATATTGTTTAAGCTCCTTTTATGTATGTGTATATTTTAGCAAGCCTATACTGGAAGTTTCCATATGACTCAATTTTTTTCATCTAAATAATGGTCAAGATGAGGAATCCCTGACCTGTGTATTTTATGTAGAATTTATAAAATAATCTAACAACAGACTGTTATCCCAGACTTTTCAGCAATTGAGAAATTACTGAAAAATCGTAGTTCCATCTAAAGTGACCGTAAAGATGTGGGTTTTTTTTTTTTTTTAAAAATCTTATTAATGTCACACAGTCTTTAGCAGCAATCTGGTGAGAGGCTTTTCAGGTAATGGCATCTTGATTTTCCATGAAGTATTTTTCAGAATCAAACTACATTTACACAAGGAAATTTTTCCTCTGTTCACGTCTTTTTTTATAATCATCCTGAATGTGAATATATCATATGACTCATGAATGTGCCCACATGAACCAATACCTTAGCTGTTCCTGTCTTTTGTAGGATTCAGAGTTTCTTTTAGTCCTGTGATTGTCAGGGATTGTTTTGAAAGGAGCTGTGTAGAAATAATTGTGCAATGTCAGTCAGAAACTGAAATTGCTCATTAATATCAATTTAGGACATGGCATGCTTTATTTTTGTGATAAACTAATAATCATTTAATATTTTGATATTAAAATATTTGAAATTTTGTGGATAATGAGGAAAGTATTAAAACATTTAGCTCTTACTCTTCCCCTTAATGTAAGTATATTACAGAACAGTTATTAATTTCAAATTTAGCATTTGTGTTTAATTATTATTCTTACTTATCATTGCTTTTAATTCAGGATACTTTAATAAGTTATACTTATAGATGTAATATGTGCTATCACTCAGGTAATAAATGAATGTTTTTAAAAGAAAAGGAAAGTATATATGATAATAAAACCTTACAGTATTTTTATTCTACTATCCCAAATTTCATCTCAGAATGAGTCTATTCTCTGAAATTAAAGATGCTAATATTCCATGTTAATTGCTTGAAACACACTTTGGAAATAAATTCCTGGATTTATTTCCTACAACTTAAAATTTTTATAGAAAGAATAGTTTCAGCTATTTTCCCATAGATCATTTTATATCCCATAAAGTGTTTCAATAACATTGAACTTCATGAACACAATAATTGAATATATGTTTGCTTCAGTTTTATTAGGTTATGGAATTGATTGCTGTACTCTGTAGGCAACTAGACAAATCATTTCATAGGGAGTACTAGGAATCATTTCATGGTTAATCATTAATCAATATTAGTTGTGAGATTGTTTGAGTAAATCTTTGCTAACCCATCCATTAAGTATTATTACATGTTTTTTAATATTCAAGGTGGAGGTAGTGAAAAGATTTGAGAATGAGGACAGATAGAGAAATATTTCCTTTTCCATCGTGACATCTTTAATTAGTTTTCTTATTCCATTTTTAAGAATATGTATGTTGATGGATAATGGTCTTAAACCTTGTAAAGATTTGTCACTTGTATTGGTTTAATAAAATGTTGATTGTCCAGGAGCCTGGCAGGAAGTATAGGTGGGGTGACCAGAATAGGAGAATTCAGGGAAGAGGAAAGGCTTAATATGCAGTAATCACCCAGAAACAGAGGATGCAAGATGAGAACGCCTCACTGATAAAAGGTACCAAGCAAGCTACGTGGCTAACACAGACAAGAATTATGTGTTAATGTAAGATGAAAGAGTTACTTAATAAGAAGCCTGAGCTACTAGGCCAAGCAGTTTATAATTAATGTAAACCTCTATGTGTTTCTTTGGGATTGAATTGCTGTGGGACACGGAAGAGAAGCTGCTATCAATATATGTGTAATAAGGAGATATTCTTTGTTGTCCATTAACTAGTACATTAATCAGATGGAGCAGACATTTAAAATATGTTTTATCAGAAAATAAGAACATCACACCCATTACCTTTCTGATTTTTGATTTATTTATATAATAACTAGCATGTAATATTACTAATTTCAGGGGTTAAGTAAATAATAGTAAGTAAATAAGACCACACCATTATTTATTTCTCCACAAGAACAAACTTACTTGGGTCTGTTTTATAAAGCAAACTCATATGACTGAAATTCCTGGTTTCCAAGTAGTGCTGACAATGGTATTTTGTTGTTGTTTCTGTTTTTTTCTTGCTGATGGATAGATCTGAGCAAAGGAGAAAGACTGGTGTTAAGCATCAGCAGCATCGGGATATGGATGGCTGTTGTTCCTACCTCTTAGGAGATACTTGACATCTTCATGCCTGAACACACATTCCAGGGATAATGTCTGTGATGATGAATTAATTCCTGGAAAAAGGGCATTGCAGTGAATCGTGACATACTATTGAAGCTACCCAAACCATTTCAGTGTATTACCAATTGTAAGTCTATGCTACAGAGATAGCTCAATGTTTAAAATCTTCTGCTATTCTTTTGAAAGATCTGGCTTTGGTTCCTAGCACTCCCATTGCATAGCACACAACCACATGCAACTCCAGATTCAAGGGATCCAGAACACTCTTTTGTCTATCTTGGCCACCTTCTCATGTAGGGTCATATACACATACTTAGGTATGCCGCCTGCACAGAAAATGTGTATGTGTGTGTGTAAACATATTGTATATAATTGTATATATGATTGCATTGCTGTCATTAATATTTTTATACAAGTTTTTACTTAGTGCTTTCCAGTGAAGAACAGGTAAGGCAGTGCACATGTGGTAGATAGTAAAGGGACTCGACAAATTAATTTCATACCTCTTTTCATGAGATGCCACTCAACCTCTTGGCAAAACTATTTGGAAACCGCCAGTCATAATGTCCCAGCCCTGTTTTTAGATAATGTTTAATATTTTTTCTTTAATAGCACCATTTTTTATAGCTTAGGAAACAGAGCTTAGCAGTTGTGAGAATTATGCTTATCTTAGTAAAAGTTATTTAAATAAATGTAATTGTTTTTATTGCCCACCCTCCCCTGTTTTCTAGTAAAGTTAACCACCTATGTCCAAGTTGAATGGGTTCCATGCAGTTGTTGAATGTGCTTCATTTATGGCAAAACAAACGAGCAAAAATACGCTCTAAGGTTGTCATTTTAATATCTTTTGCTTTATCAGCATACCTAATGTAGTCTAACATCGTTTATGAATAAGAAATACCTATATATGTCTGATTTTTTTTCCAATTCCTTTTCTTAATCTCCTTGAAATATAAAATGAGGAGTTCCCTGCTGAGGACCCTGCCTTCGGTGCCTGGATTGCTTTTGCTTAGTGCAGATCAGCATTCCTCTGCATCTGTATCCCCTGGCTCTGAAATGAAGTGTGATTGGGTAACCGAGAGCCCTGGGGTAACCGAGAGCCCTGGGGCCGTCCTTCATAGACTGACTTAGTGGAGGATTTATCAGCGTGAGAAACTGGTTTGCAAAAATCAGGCTTTCATGATAGTTCAGTTTCAAATGTTTTCCTTTATGGCTTTTTTTTTTTTTAACATTTTATGTAGACTCTCATGTCTTATTATCTTCAAAAGAAAAAAAAAGCTGTGTAGGACCACAAATTGAAAAGTAGCAGTCACTTTAGAGAGCTCAACTGTGCACCAACTCTAGGAAGGGCCAAGGCTCACAGAGTGGGCTTCTCAAGTAAGAAGGCGTAGACTAAAAGCATGCTGTTTGCATAAGGTAATTACACATCACCGATGATCTGGGCTCAGATACAGGCTCCTGAAGAAAAGAGGTAGTGCCTGAAAGCATACAACTTCCCTACACGCTCAGAAGCATCAGGTCCGTGAGGTACCACTTTCAGCTGAATGTTCCAGCTGCCCAACCTGTAGTAGAATGCTCTTCATTTCCTTGGCCCAATGTTTGACATCACCTGCCACCAGCCATGTAGGATTTGAACCTCTGAGGACAAGGTTTTAAATGTTACTCAATTTCCTGGCTCTCCCACCCTCATTTAACCCTTGTCTGGGGTGTGTTAGTACAAACTTCCATGTCATTCTTATTCTTCTTGACTTTTTCTGGTCTCAGTTCTTCTCTCTAAGGGTGTCAGAGAATAGCAAGAAAGATACTATGTCCCTCTTCTTCTTTTTTTTATATTTAGCTTTATTTATTTGTATTTTATATCTCAACTGCTGTATTGCCTCTCCCCTCTCCTTCCTTTCCCTTCCCCATCTGCCACCATCCATTGTCCCTTTGTTTTTTTTTTTTGAAAGTGACAGGCCTCCCATTCATATCTGCAAATCCTGACATATTAAGTTCTGATAGTATTAAGCCTTCCCCTTGTAGTTAAACTTAGCAAGGCAACCCAGCATGAGAAATTGGTTGCCAAAGCCAGCCTAAGCATTAGGGAGAGGCTCTGCTCCCATTGTTGGGAGTCTTGCAAGTAGACCGAGCTTCATCTCTCACGTATATGGAGTGGTCCTAGGTCAGTCCTATGCAGGCTCCCTCATTCTCAATTCAGACTCTGAGTTTCTCTGAAGCCAGGTCAGTTGTTTCTGTGGGTTTTCTTGTGGTGTCCTTGACTTCTCTGGCTCGAACCCTCCCTCCTCTTGTCACTACTTGAGTAGTGACAACATTTTTCTTCGATTTCTTAAAAACTTCAAATAATTTCCACTACAGCTTCAAAGTATTTTTAAGATGAAATGATATAACGAGTGTTTTTAAAACGCTCATTCCTATTCTTTCAGTAATCAATTGGAAGTTTACAAATTGGATCAGAATTGCTCAGCTTACTGTCGTCATGCAGGTGGTAAATGAGATGTGGATTTAAGCTTCACCACATCCTACACTGTTTATGTGACCTCCCCACCCCATTTTCATTCTCATCAAAGATCAATCGAAAACAAGTAAAGATGGTCCTGAAGCTGCATCCAGTCGTGAGCCCTGCTCAGATCTGATGTGAAGGATGGCCAGAGTTTCCTTCAGTTTGACTGAATGGAGAATATTCACAAATGTAGCGGATGCCAATGTGCTGGAGAAAGCTTTTAGTTTTCTTCCCCTTTGAAACTACATCAGATACCAGAAAATCTACACCATTAGGTTTCAGATAAAAGTCTTAACATGCTTCAGTGAGGTTATCAGTCAAGGAAATGGTAATTTCTAGGCTTTTTGAGGCCCAGGATGGTGTTTCCAGTGGCAAACTCTGGAAGCTGTGCTTATCCTATAAAGCATAATTCTAACTAGTATGAACGTCCTCATCCCAGACCTGTGGAATTTGAATATTTAGAGATTAAAAAATTATAAAATAAATGTATAATTTATTTAACCAAATTTATTATAAAAATTAACAAAGATTATGAAGTGAATATAAAGAATTATAATAATAATGGGAATAGGTCATAATGTAATCTCTCACAGAAAATTCCTTTCTAAGCACATAAAGTCCAAATACTTGTTAACTTCCAATAAGATACATGACTGGCAAAGCGACCCAGTAAGTAAGCACTTACAGTACAAACATGAATTGAATTGGATCCTGAGATCAAATATTTTTTCTTTTAAAAAAAAATTGTCCTGGCAACGAAGTATACACCTGTCTTCTTAGCTCTGGGGAGACAGAGACAGGCATATCCCTGGGACTAGCTACTGGTCTGTCTAACTAGCTTGGCTATCTCTACCTTCAGTGAAAGACTCTCTCGCACCTAAGAAGGCAGAGGATGATTGAGAAAGAAGGCAGATTTTGTCTCTGAGCTCTACATCGAGGTACACATATGTGCACATGCATCCCTGTCTACCACAGACATGCACACAAATACATTCACACACCAATATAGTTTACAATAAATAAAACGTCGACACTCTTCTTAATCTTAGACTGGTTATTATTTGGACTTTTGCAATAAACCTTTTTCCTTGAGTTCCCTATCATTACCAACAGCCCTAAGGAATAATTAACACAATTATACTAATGAATTTCCGTCTTGCTTTCAACTATAAACATGTTAAATTGCTCTGAGGCTTAGCTGGAGAACCATCACTACTGAGGACATGACATGTTGACATGTCCAGGGAAGTCCTTTTTCTTATAAATCCTCTCTGCTTCCTGCACTCCAGTTAATCTTCATTTTGTTATGTTTGTGTGTATGTGTGTGTGTGAAAGAGAGTGTGTGTGTGTCTGTGTGTGTGTGTTTGAGTGAGTGCATGTATGTGAGTAATGATTGGTATAGCACATGTGTTGAGCTCACAGTACTTCTTGTCTCAGTCAGTTCTCTCCTCCCTCCCTGTGTGTGTCCTGGGAATCAAGCTAAGGCCTTCAAGGTTGGAGGCAGAAACCTCTGCGCCCTTTCACCTGCCCTTGTTGACTTCTTTGTGTATTGGGGACAGAGTGTCATGATGTAGTTTAGGCTGTGCATTTAGCTTTCAGAGTCCATATGTCCCCTTTCCTCATTTACTTCTTCCTTTTTCTCTTTCTTCCACATGTTTCTGTGTCTCTGTCTTTTTCCCATCCTTCTCTCAGGTTTGGGATTATGAGTTACATATTTTGAATTGTAATTGGAGCACAAATATGGCCATATTAAAACATTTAGGAAGAAGAACACTGTTGTAGTTCATAATCTTTTACATTGGGAATGGTAATTATCCAATTCAAACTGGAGGATTGTAATAAAGCCAAAAAAATCTCAGAAAAACTTTTGTTTGGGCCAAACAGAATATCTAGCAGTCTAGGAGAGAAGTCTGTTCAGCTAGAAGCTTATAAAACTGGAGTGAATTAGCACTCATAGAAGATGGAGCGAACGAGGTAGTTCATAAGGACACTGCATACCACAGGTCACTGTTAATGAGACAACCCTGGACCAGGGATGGCAAATTGAAATTCCTGCATGAAGACTGTGAAGTTAATGTTAGCACCTTAGCATCTTTACTCGTGGGTAATAAATTTAAATCAAAACAGAAAAAGTAAAAGTACACAAAGATAGAATTTGATCATCAAAGGTAATTTGTAAGGAAACATAACTGATAGACTGTGCTCTCAATGTGTAAATGCATGTGTAGCTTCCAGTCACAAAACAGAAAAAGACAAGGTGGTATGTGTGTGCGTGTGCATGTGTGTGTGTGCTCATGTGTGCACGTGTGTGTGTGTGTGTGTGTGTGCTCATGTGTGTGTGTGAGGTACTCACATGCATAGGAATGAAGGATAGGCACACTACTATATCCATGTGATCACAGCAAACATGGAATTTTCTATTCTTATACAGCATTTAAATATTACCCAACTGCTCCCATAATCTCAAATTATTCTTTCGTCTTCCCCATACTGTTAACATATCTAAGTCATATGTTTTGTCGGAATTTATTGTATTTGGTGAAATAATATTTTCGTTCTTACAGGATTTTTCCTAAGAAGTCCTGGAGTGGACTGTATATGTACAATGTCATGTTCTTCCTGTAGGAATATGAGATGTAAAATTATTCAACACGCGTAGGAAGAACTTTAATTCATACCCATGTAGGCAAATGATGGTGCTCTAATTAGCAACATGTTTATTGTCGCTAACAAGTGACAAACCAGCGTCTCATGGCTTTGCTGCCATCATCCCTCCTCAAGGGATCTTTCGTGGTGATGTTTTCATTTACTTTTCTGTTCCCAAATTTCTCTGTCATGACAAGCTGAACAAACCAACCATTTTATCAGCATCAGCTAACCCTGAGACCTGTGCTCCTGAGAGGACTTCTCTCAATGGAGGCACGCACATAAACCTTTTCCTAAACCCCATGTATAAAAATCTTCAGAAACTGAAAGGGACAGAGGACCATACTCAGCTGTGAAGACCACAATGTCCTTGACCATGCTGTGAATTCCACAAAGAAACCAAATGTGGTCCAAAGATGTCACAGCAAAACTGTCCCACAAGACACGCCACCTCTCGGTGGGATGAAATCACTTTGGTCTCTGTTTTATATTGAGGATTTGCCCGCGTAAGCAGTCCCCTACAGTCCTTTATGGGTGCTATACCTCTCACGGCCCTGGAAAATGCTAGTCTTTCATAGAGGGAGCAAATTGTTTCCAATCCTGTCTGGAGAACTTCAAAGTGGAGTAAGTGAAGCCAGCAGTGTGTGGGTGCTCTACAACCCCCCTGTTTGGCCCCCAGTCCTGCTCTCATCCCCGCTTCCAGAAGAAGTAACCCAGCCAGTATGTTATCAAGATGTCTCCAAGCATCGTGAGCTGCTGAAACGAGGCCTGCTTGCTTCTGGCAGCTCCATTCTAATGTTTCTAAATGAAGGTTGGAATCATTGTCTGTGCAGTGCATAGAATTACGGCATTGCGTGGGGTGAGAAGTAGTTCACCAAGTTTCTGAGCTGGAAGCTTTGACCTTCCATCATTTGCCAGCTGGGCAGCTTAACGTGAATTATAGTTCGCCATTATCTTATGAATCTCAGGGTTCAACAGACATCTCAAAGGCCTTTCTATGGATTACTTGATGCTTAAGCTGGCGTTTTATCCGATGGATCATATTCTTGCAGAGCTTCAGTAATTTGTGATTTTCTATGGCCAACCAAGACGTTTGTGTAGAGGGGGAAGGAAAGGTTAAGACTATGTGGGGCAAATTGTTGGTGAGGACATCAATCCAGACTAGCACGTGTGGCACGTGGTCTCATGGCAGTCATTTATTTGCTGAGCCTTGAAGTTTAACTTTTATGCACAGGTCAAAAATAAAATGATTCGTACTCATGGCGGTTGGAGAAACAAGCTCCATACCCAGAAAAAAATGTTTTACAAAATTCACATATAATATCTAATAAGTCATGATTAAGGATATTGAGAAATCGGCCTGGGTGGGGATAGCTTATAACATACACAGATGCCGGAGGTATTCAGTGGCTGAGTTGTGCTGCGGGTACCGCAGTGCCCTCAAGTAACAGGAATGAATTGAGAAGAGTTGAGTTGAGCTGTATCTGTTCTGTTTTAGGGGAAAATGAGGAAGTCGTAAAGATAACTGATGGCCAGTTGAAAATGGGAAATTCCATGGGATTCTCAGAACTACTTGACGACTTCAAGTTTGGGGGAGCAGTGGCGTCTTGAAGACATCCTTAGGTCTACAATTTTATGGAGCAGATGAAAAGAAAATCTCTAATTTTAGCAGCCAGCTGCTTAATGTCAGACAGATGCGGTTATATCCATGATTATAGGATTTTATTTAGTTCAGAACAGAAGTATTGGTCCTTATCTTGGCATGAGCGCTAGCTTTTCAATGATGACGGAACACAATTTAAGCATTGCACTCAACTGCCCATGCACAGTCAACCGAACAGTGCTTAATTAGCCGGTAATTTATAGAATTGCTGCTTTTCACATATTCTTGAAGAGAAGGTTTTCATGGGCTTCTTTTAGTTCTTGTCCAACATTTCCCATATTTATTGTTCTTCACATTAAAAATTCTCCCCAGTTCCCTTCTGATTAAGTTAACATCGCGTAACTTTCCCCTTTAGTAGACTAGACACACATATGGAAGTGTCTCGGGTTTCTACCTCGCATGCATTTGAACCAGATATGGAAATATAAACCCCAAAGTAAGAGTCGCATTTACTCGGCGTGATTTCTTTCAGAGCCACGTTATGAGATAGGAACTAGTTGCAGAGGGTCCCCTTTAATGAAATGAAGGAGAGTCTTAAATGATTACAGAGCAATGGCTGCTTTGTTCCCATTTTTTCCCTTTTCATGTCTTTAAAATATTTTAATGGGAGCTGGAGAGAGGGCACAGCCATTTAGAGCAGAGTAGTCATCTTCTGTGCTAGGACCCAAGTTCAAATCTCCTCACAGCCTGTGGCTCCAGCAACAAGGTGTCGATGTTCTTTACTGGGCAGGCGGGCACACACACACACACACACACACACACATGGCTCAGGTTTATGCAAATACATAAATACATGCACATGAAAGAAAAAAATTAAAATACCTCAAAGTAAATATAGAATTCCATATAGTCCTGTACTGTCATCATTAGATCTAAAGTAACAACACAGTACAACACAGATTTGTGTTCTGCTGCATGTTGGCGAGATGGCTCCGGGGGGTTAATGTGCTTGTTACACACGCTTGATGACATAATTCCGTATCCTTGGAACACAAGTAAAAGCCAGGCATGTTGGTGAAGGTGTCTAATGTTTGCACTCCCATAGCAAGACAGGTGATGAAGACACAGCAATCTCCTGGAAGCTCTTGGGTTGGCTAGCCTGAAATACATAGGGCAGTGGGAAAGAGGGGGACATTGCCTTAAACAAAATATAAGACAAGGACCAATCCAAGATGATCCTCTTACCTCTGCAGGTGGTTCATGATCTGTGTGCGCTCATATGTGGGCACACACACTGTGCACACACATCACACACACGACACACACCACATACACAATATCACTCAAACACCGACACATGCATACACACATGCTTATACATGCCTACGAAATAAAGAATAATTGCTAACGTAGATGAAGTAGGTTTATCCATCTAAAGAAAACACTCAGTTTTCCTTTGGAAAGTTACTGCTTTCTTTTCCTCTATCAGTCTTTTTATATATTATTTCCTGAAATGTGTCCGTAGAACACAAACAACCTCTATATTTGACTGAAGTATACGCTTCAAACAAAGGCTATTCTCTAACTCACCACAGCTCTTGAGGATATAAGAACAGAAATTGAGAGAGAAATGTTTAGAGACTTTGATAGTAGTTTGACAGGGTAATTTCACATCTACCAAATATATAATTTAAAATGCTGTTATATTCTGGCTTTTCTAACCATTGTAATTTTATTGTATTTTGCAAGTAAAACACTAGTTTTTGAATGAGTAGAAGAAAAATTGGACTTTTTAGCCCAGAAACTATGGAATTACTATGTTGCATTTGAGGCTGTTGTCATGTGACCAGAAGAAGGTATGAACACTTCCCCTTGATTAAACAATGATTCTGACAGCTGATGTAAGAGCCAGAGAACCTCCTTTACAGACATGTCCAATCAACATGTGATTGGCTTTCATAATTTACCACAGGATATGGCTTTTATGTAAATGGCCATGTGTCCTAATGGATTTTCATATACAAACGGATTGAAGTATTTTATTCTGAAATAATTTTATGATTACCCTAGTCTCCCTGTAGAAGTCAAATTACAAGTTTTAACATCAATTAAACATGACTATACCAAAAAGTAACTGGTTTCCTTGAACTTAGTGGAATGCTACCTGAAGGCACCATACAGTCTCATTACAAATCAGAGAAAAATCCAAAATAAATATGTATGGTTAACTGTAAAATTTGTTTGTAAATGTATAACAAAGGTTTTGAACACAGTGTTTTTTCCTCAATTTTCTGTAACTTCATGCTTCTCTTAAGTAATTGAAATAGGCAATTAAGCAGTGTATAATTGATCATATATTGTACTGGAAAAGCATTTGATGTTTAAAACCAACATAACATATAAAAACAATTAGCATATTATTATCCATGTCTTTTTCTAGAATTTGTCAGACTTAATATGAGCTCACATCCAACTATTTTAGACAATGGAGCGTCTTCTGTGGCTATAGAACGGTGTCTGAGCATGCTCTACAAACTGTCTTTCTTTGTATTGTCATAGCAGTTACTTGGGTGAAATATATTTAATATAATGGTAAGTTTTTAAATTTGGTTCAAGACAGAGTTAGATAGGCATCCGCCCATCTCCCCTGTTTTGCGTTAGTGCTCTCAGAAGACATGTCCAGATAAGCCATCATTTTCAAGAACATTGGGAGTTCCGTAGTCATCTGCAATTATTATGTAGGAAATAGGCCAGTGGAGGAGAAACATTGACTGCATACCTACACTCACAGCGCATAAGAGATGGCGCTCAGCCCTTCCTCCTCTTCTTCACTGGCAACTGAGAATGTTTGTCACTTGTTATCGTCAGAGTTCAAGTAGTTAAGAAAAGCAAGCATTGCTCTTGATGCTGAGGTAGGCACTCGAGAAGAGAAGCAGTGAAGAAGTTCTTAGAGAGAAATTTATGGCATGTCATAATAGTTCTTCCTTCAGAATTCTTTAGCGGGAGGGAGCCCAGTCTTCTAGGCATGACTGGGTCTTCCCCAAAGAAGAAACTGAAGTAGGGATGGAGAGAAGTGAAGCTATGCCCAGTGGTAGGTTATATAATACCTATGTTAGGGTTTTACATACTTTGAATTTCCTTCCTCATGGTAAGTTACATTTCTAAACTTAAACAGCAACAACCAACAAATACAAGAAAGATCGTATTTCAATTTCAATGAGCTGGAGGGTCCATAAAGACTTCTAGTTATGCATTTCACACAGTGTTTCCATCTCTTGAGAACTGGGGTAGATGATCCTGTCCCCTGAGAGGGACCAGTCTCCGCAAGTGTTGCAGAGCCAGGGTCTGCAGGAAGGAAGCAAATCTGCCATTTTCCAGTAAGCATTCTTCTTATGTGCCTTCTTGCTCTTCCCGCCAACTCTGCTTTGTTAAGCCTTATTCCGCTTGTGCCTTGTCAGTGTAAAGAGCTTCCCTTCAGAGTTGGAATCTTAAAGTATATCTTGGCACCCACGTCAGCCTCCCTTAGGCAAATGTCTAGGAAGACAGAAGTTTTGGGCCAGTATTGAGGTCATCCAAGGAAAACAATGCAGCACAGGCAAGGAGGACTCTGGTTTGGGAAGCAGGGTGTGGTATGGCTCAAGTCTACTTCCTCTGGGTTTGTTTTCTGTTTTTGTTTTCAATGCAGGGTTTCTCTTTGCAACAGTCCTGGATGGCCTGGAACTCGTTTTGTAGACCAGGCTGGTCTCGAACTCACAGAGATTGCTGTTGTAGTGTAGTATTAGACAGAAATGTTTCCGCAAAGTTGTCTTAAATAACTGACATCAAGAAACGCTTTCATCTTTCATCAGCCAGTTTGTAATTATTTGAATATGAGAGGGACTATCGTAAACTCCCATCAAGAACTAGTCTTTAATTATTTACGAGATTTCTAAGTTAGATAACGTATTTGTGGGCATGTCTAATGTGCACAGAACATCCTGTTTTAAAGGCATAGCATCCAGTGAGCATAAGTGTGTTGTAGGGTTTTTAATGGTTGTTTTGCCTGAGCTTTTTCACCAGAACCCATCTGAATACACTAGCCTATGTTTCTTTATTCCTGGGGTGTTTCAGCAGCCCTTCCGGGAATTATCTACTGTATGAGAATCACATTTGCTTGACTTCAGCCCCTCACGAAAGACAGCAAGACCCTGGAATGTCTCCGATGACACTGTATTCAGTTTATTAGGCTCTCTTGTTACACTTTCGGGAGCTGTAGCAATGACAGCTATAGACTTTTTATCGGCACCCAGGGTTTAGCTATTATCTTGAGATACTTATTGAAGATTTTGTTTTTGTTCTTAAGTATCATGAAATTATTTCTTTTTCTGAGAGCCAAATTCCCTATGTGCATGTGAGGTTCTTTTCTCAAATTCTGCTGTCATCAGAAGCGTGTTGGCAGATATTCAGTGGCAGGCTGCTTAACTAAGGTCTTTCTATAACAATGACAATTACTTACTACCAGTTCAAAGTATGGCTGTGATATCCCGAGCACAAAACTTGAGACTTTGCTATAATAAGCTTTGTCTTTATGGAACGCAGCCCTATAGGGAAAGAGATTACACGCCTTGTGTTAGTAACTTCTGCCAGGCTCTGGTCTCTGCTCACTGCAGACACAGTAGCTGGTTCTCCTCAGAGAGCTTCTTCAAGGTCGTGTGTCCAGCCAACCTCCCAAGCTCTGCTGTGGGACAAGACAGGCAGAGTTTAAGCTCACAGCTTTCTCCTTCCAGCTTCTAGCATTAGAAGCAATGCATTCAGGGCATCGTGCCCATTATCTCTCAATGCCATAATCTCTCAATGTACACCCCTGACATCTAGAAAGATGAAGTGTGTGTGTGGGGGTACTCTTTTATAGCCAAGAATGTTATTTCCATTGTTATTTTTAGTTTATTGCTTTCACTAGCAAAGGAAGCACTCTGTCAGATGAGAAAGATTCCCAGGTAGACACACAGAGTTGCCTTGGTGCTGGAGCCTGCCCTTCTTCCAATTTACATTCTTTGAATAGGTGAAATTTAATTAATCTTTAAAATACTGTTCACATCCTAACATCTTAACCTTCCCAAGACTTAATAACCTCCTGTGTGTGGCTGATCTGTCTTCTGTCTAACTCCAGACATTAGTTCTTCCATCTAGAGATGGAGAACATCTGGCTATCACCCTCTCAGCAATAACCTCTCATATTCCCTTGCTTTAAAGGTGGAATTAGGCGCCATTATTCTTTGAAATGACATTTTTATATTGAAGTTCCCTTACCTCCACGACTATCGAATGTGTGCTTCTTTTATAGCTATTAAGCGTTCTTCTCTCAAGAGGGTTTCCTAATTCAGAAAACATTTCTTTCTATTGAAATTCTGCTGTCAGTTACTTTGTTTGTGCAGCTGAGTGTAATTTGTTCTAGAAAGAAAACAGGAAATTCAGGGACATATTTGAGCGTGTAACTGTTTTATCTATGGGAATAAATACGCTATGTATTCCCAAATGATGATTTGGGGTTCATTCATATGTAAATAATGTTGTCAAGGTGTCTTCTAGCTTCTGTCCTGTTTTGGTAGTGATGTTTACATAATTAACAGAGAAAATATTAAGGTAGAGTAATATTTTGCTGGTTAAAAATGAAGTTTCTGTTAGGAAGTCTTATTTTTTTTTTGAATCTGTTAACCAAAAGTATTAATAACCCAAGCCCAGGATGATGGACAAATGTACACTCATAGGGGCTAAATACACACGAGCCACCAAATATACAGGGTTGATGTAGCTGGTTGCCTATTGCTTGGAAATTGCCAGTTAATATGAATGTTTCCAATTTTTTTTTTGTTTACCAGAAAGCTCTAGGCTCAGAGGTAGTGTTTACTAAAAAGCTCAAATTCCTACAGAATGTTTTTTGAATTGAGGGTTTTCTTTTGATGAGTTCCTATTTTGAATATCATCAACACATCGACACTTTAAGTCAGTAAAATTTCTTATGTAAATCAGAATATATTTTTAATATATTCGGACAATAGGAACGCTATCTGTCATATTCTTAGACATGCACAGAGCGTTACTGTTAAATAAGGTCACATCACACCATGGAGGAGATGTAAATGATAGGGTATTAGAATGGTACAAAATATAAGAGTTGAGAATCAGTTTACTTTATATACTTAGAAAGTAACCAAACTTTCTAAGATATCACGTGGCTTGGAGTAATTAAGAACCACGTGACTTGCTAGGTAATGTTGCTTCATGGAGAAAGGAAAGCAAAGTTCTCTGCTCCAGGAGGGACAGCTCAGGCCTTCATCGTGTCCCCAGCCATGGTCATTCTAAGGCGTTATTGTTGTTCATTGGTTTGTTTTTAACTTGTGTAAACTAATTCTGTACTTAAAGTTCTCTGAAGGAAATTTTTGATCAACATCAGAACGCTTACCTGTTTGAATTTAATGTGGAACTTTCTGGAGAGCTGGCTATTGTGCCGTTCCAATGCAGTGTCTGACTTTGAAATCACGTAGCACGTCTCCCTCACAAGCATTCGTGGACTTAACTGATTTAGATAGGTACATTACAATTATAATTAAAATTTCCCGCTTCAGGGTGGACTGCAGAGATGGTTCAGCACGTGAGAGCATTTGCTGCTTTTCAAGAGGACCACAGTTTGGTTTGCAGCAACCACATGTGGCCTACAATGCCTTTAACTCCAGTTCTGGGGATCTGATGGCCTTTTCTCGACTCTGTGGGTGCTCATATGCATGTAGCACACGTGTGTTCATGCATCTCACATACATACACAAGGTAAAGGACACCTAGTACATTTCACAGTGTCATTGCGAGTTATTTATTAAAATGCCATAATTACTCTTGTTTGCGAATTGTTTACTTCAAGGTTTTTGTCTTTCCCTACTTCTAAAGAAAATTACCTTCAGAGATACATCCTTAACTTTTTCCTAGAAGAATGAAACATTCTCCTTAAGGAGGCCTAGATACATCATTAGGACACACCCACGCCTCTCTGTGTTTTCCTGTGCATCTTTCTGTAGTCACCTATGTTTCTTCAATTGTCCTATACGGCACATTCTTGAAGAAACTTCACTGGTTTATGCTACCATTTTTTTTAATGTAACCTATGTAGTCCTGACATATGTGCAATGTTACTTGGGTTTTTGGTAGATAATGTACTAAGTGACACAGATGAATTTTGCAACTGGGCCTGCTCTAATTCCTGTATGAACCCACTAAATAATATAGGAAAATTGACTCTGACTCAATTCGCCAATGAATTTCATTTGTTTGAGATTCGATAAGAAGGATAAGTTTTAATTTAAAAAAAGTAATATATTTTATTTTTATTTATCTTTATTTTCAATTATAGTAATGCAATTTATGTTTGTTGAGAAAAGTCTGCCTTCCAAATATGTTTCTCAAATTATTAGTATAGCACTGGCCATAATATGCATTCCAGATATGTTTTGCATCTGCAGAAACTGACTTATATATAGCTCATCACAAACGGCTTTCTAAGACTTAATTTTCATCTAATAATATTTCACATTCATTATTTGGCCATAGTGTGGTTACATTATATTTTCACTTCTTTAAAAAGTAGCTAATAAATATCTCATGCGATTTTCTGTCTGTCTGTCTGTCCTTTTGTAAATATGTCTGAGCAATTTAGTGCATGTGTCTAGGTGAGTTTTGACTAAAGAGAATTCAAAGCAGAAATAGGAACACACTTAGTGTGGAGCTGTAAAAGCATAATTTATACCAAATAAAGGTTCAGAAATGACATTTTAAAAAAAAACAACTAAAAAGGGCTAGAAATTAAAAGCAGATGAACCACAAATTTAGCTATAGAGACTAGGGGATAAAATAAATATAAAACAGAAAAAATAAAGATAAAATAAGAGGTAAATGAATAGGAAATAGTAAGAGTAGACTTCATATGACAATCCAGAAAGGTCTGGTTCCTTAAAGTGTGTCAATAAAATAGTAAAATAAATAAATGACAACATAAAAGTTTGTCAATGACATAACTAAGAGTAAAGATGGGACTCACAAAGTGCAATTTCAGTAATGGCAAGGAAAATATCAGGACGCACAGCTATGTTTAAATAGCAATTAGGATGCCCCTTAGTTATTTCCCTCAATAAAGGACTTTATTATTAAAGAGTCCAAATACCTGGGCATGGGTTTCAGCAGTTCATGATAGAGGTTGATGTACAGTTAGTCATGGTTTTTTTTGACTACTAGGAAGAAAGAACCATTCTGTAATTGATTTAAAGATGATCTGTTTTTATATTTACTGATTTTAATTGCCAAGTTTGAAATAAGTGAGCTGATTAAGACAAGTATAACGCCGTGAAGCTATGAGAAATTCTGATATATATGAACATGTGTATGTTTAAGCTATAGATTCTACAGCTTTGTAGCTAAAGGTAAAATCTCAGGCCAGCAGCGTTGCCAGCATCTGGGAGACTATGAGGAATTCAGAGCTCTATACCAACTCAGTCCCTGGGTTGATCTTTACGCTCGCTTATGTTTGAGAAGTGCTGCCCTTGGTATTTTGTACACAAGCGTATACATGTGTTTTGTACACACAAAGAAGTCAAGAAACCCAATTCTATTGTCATGTAGACAATTCTGATCTAATGTACCCAATGTTACTGAGGGTATTAGTGGCCATGGTCATGGTTGAGGTCTGAGTCTTTCTTTACAGGTTCTTCACCTTCTCTTATTCATAGAATTGGAAAAAAATGTTGCAAACAGGTTGTAAGGGGAAAAGACATTTTATTGAGAATCAGAGCAGTGGTGTAGATCAGCCACGTTGCCAGGAGTGACAGTATGCAGCCCTCGTGAGAGAGCACTCAAGGGTCCCTGGCTATCCTTTAGTGTTTTTTTTTCTGCCAGCTCCAACAGAAGGAAGAACTCCTGAGGATGGGGCATCATTTGAATGATTTTCTATTTGACTGACAGGTTTAGGTTACATAGCTCATCCTTCACTGTAAATATGCATGATGCACAGTGCATCAGATTTTAATCCTACCCATGCCCAATTGTGTATAGGCATAAAATTATAACCGGAGGATTTTTATTTAAGTCCTAAATTGAGTCTAAGCTGGGCAGCCCATAGTCCAAGATCTCGTGTGTCTCCGGATGTGTTTGAACAGAAATGAGCATCACACAGGTTCACCAAGAGGGAAGGACAGCTTTGTTTGAAGCAGGGTATAAGTACAGCTTCATACAAGTGAGGGTTCGGGTAGCTAGGTATTTGTAGGAAAGAGGTGTGTGCCAAACCCAAACCCAGTGTAGATCAGGCCATTAAGCTTTCTTTATGCATGGCTGACTCGTTTATGTATAAAATCGAGTTTAGCTTCATGCCGAAAGTATACTGATTTTGTTTATCGAAACAGATTCTTCTTTTTAAAAATTCTTATTTAAATGTAAATAATTTTGAAACTCAATAAATGCCCAAGAGTAGAAATAAAGTATGTCTGAAAGCCCATGGATGTAATTACAGTATTATGGAAATGACTTCACAGTGGGTAACCTTCACCGTTGAATTTTTCTGAAGAGGGAGGAAAAGCCATATGGAATGAATGTCTCATCATCTGTCCAGCATATGCTGAATACGTTCAGGAACTGCTCTTTCATAACCTGATGCTGCAGTCATGAAGTTTATGGAAAACCACAATCATTATTAAAGGCCATAACTTTGTTGACTTTTAGAATTGTTGATCAAAGTAGACTGAGAAGGAAGGAATCTTTAAAATTCGTCGTTCCTTCATACCTGTTTCTTCTACATCCAGGAAAGGGGCGAGATGCAAAGGAGAATTTGCAGACGAGATTAATGGAATCAAGACGGTCTCTAGCATCAGTTGAAATGAGGAGGTGTGAGCAGATGGTCTCAGCACAGCTGTAACGATAGGACTGATCTGCTTCCCAGGCATCGAGGAGAAGGCTCTCTTCAGAGGGCCACACCCGTTTCCTCTCTGATATTAAGTGTACTTTTTAGCTTTCGCTATTCTGCTGGTTAAATTATCCCTTAGCCTTTGAATATTGGTTGTGTGACCAGCTTTTAGGACCTCAGTTGTATTCAGAATGTATATATTTCTCTCTGCACGATAGTGTCCATTTAACAAGGTGATTGTTTGATACGAAATTTTATTCATATATGATTTATAGTAATTTGAATTATTTAAATTGAATTTTCCATTGAAACCATAAGCTAATACAGATAGTCCTTAGTTCCAAGGTTTTACTAACACTTCTTTTTTTAATCATCTTTAAATTTTGATTGTATTACTCAGATTTTAAGACTTCCCATGCTAGCTTGGGAACTTTTATTGGAAATTCCAAGGAAAATCAGTCATGACTATTTGCATTTTGACATGTGGGTGCTGTGTAGCAAAGTCCTCTCAACTGAAAAGCGGAGGTATATCCAGTCACTCTGCTAAGGGCTGAAAATGATGGCAGGAAAAAGCGGGGTGTGTTTCCTGGCGCTTCCTGCCTGTGAGCCCTGCTTGTTAGATTCATCACTAATGTAGGTTATGGAATTCAAATCTTCGCCCCTCCCACAAGCTGGCGGTCTTTCCATAGCTATCTTGTCTATTTTTGTTAAATAGTATAGTGCTTATATTAGACTAGCAGCTCCCCGAAACCCTTGCCAATGGCTTCATACTACCTGCCACCACAAAAAAAAATGTAGATGAACTCACATTCATAGGTACTGGGGATCAGTACTTCAATATCTATTTTTATAATTTTGTTAGTTTTTGATATATATATATATATATATATATATAATAGATATAAGCACATCATTTCCCCCTTCATTTTCATCTCTTTAAACCCTCCTGTGTACACTCCAACTCTCAAATTTATGGCCTCTTTTTCTTTACTTGTACTTACACATGAGGCATCACCTAGAGACCTCCCAACAGTGTGGAAGGGCGATAGATGGTCACTGGAGGCTTTGTCCCTTAGCAAAGATGCACCCAACTGTGGATGCCAAAATGACAATGCATGGTTTCCCATCAGTCTATGAGGCCTCTGGGTTCCATGTTGCTAGGGAGACTCCTCGGCAACTATGAAGCCCATTGGGTGATCTGTGAGATCTGAATCTCAGCTAGCATGCACATGAGCTCAGAGGCACGTCTTTCCCAGGCTAACTTTTAGGCTGATAAGAAGCCTAGAGCCACAGAGTTTAACCACAGAGTTAATTACCAATGGAGACCATGGCCCCTGACTGCCCTGAGTCCCGGTGTTGGTGCCACTAGTTTTGTAACTGTGGGACAGTGAGGCCCCTATGTAAACTCCATGTAAGGCTGCTCTGCTTGGTTTTGGTCAAACCTCCTCTGTTTTGTAATGCTGGTGAGAGGATGCTCCTGGCCCACGACTGGAAACTGGTCCCTTTGAAATACAGAAGCAGAAAAGAAAATGCAGTTGGGCATAAAAAGCATAGAAATCTGTCTTTGCTGAAAACTCAGACCATCTCTTAAGGTTAATAAAAGACATCTTTTTTTGGATGCATGAAATGTACATATTCAAGTTTAAATCCTGCAGATGAGACTTTTGTCATCATTAGGCCTCTATACATCATTATGAAAAATCAAAATATTTTTATGTTGAGCGTATTTGATTTGCTTTGTGGCTACTTTTCCTCTGCAAATAATTAATAATGTTACAAGCTTTCACCAGTGGTTCCGACTATCTTAAATGCAAATTTCTCTCCAGAATTTCCCAGAATTGAAATATTAGCAAGCTGTACTAAATTCAGGTCGCTAACACTGAGATGTACTTTCAGTATGGAGATATGTATGTTTGAAAGAAATATTTCCACTAGTGTTCTTTTTGACTTATTGTTGAAATACAGCCAAACATCTATACCTAGGTATCTCTTTTGATGAAAGCGGCACCTCATGGTCTGCCTGTTTGGTTACTTGTGCACTGTTCCTGTGAGGCTCTTTCGCCAATGAAAACCAATGAGTTCCTCATTTCATATGTTCGCTCTGGAGAGTAGGTTGTAAACAATATCCCCAGTACAACTGAGAAATTATATCCCTGCCACGATTCCAAAGCCATCAATTCGTTAACAGAAACCTGACTTCAATTTAGGATAAAGTTTACCCACGATTAATGGGCTGCTTTAAGGATAATCTGGGAAATCAAGATTGAGCACGTCTCTTTGCTAACACCGCTGTATTTCTCTGCTCTTGTATGTTGTTATTCGTTTGAATGACTTACTAGGATTTATGTGCAGAATTGCACGTCCTTGGTGTAACCCCCTTAAAGGTGCAATCACTCATAGGTGCGCAATTCATCTTGATTTCATGGAATGATGGAACTGCATCCCGTAGAGATGTTATGCTTTCGTAAGTGAGAATGATTTTACCCCGTTCTCCAGGAAAATTTTCGTTTGCTGTACTCCTCAGGTGAAGGAACCAAAGAGAGTCAAGTTAATTACATCTCTATGGAACCTCACACTTTAAATAGAATGTTGCTGCACTCAGGCAACACTGTACCAGCAAGGCAGGCATGGAAGGTCACACGACGAGTGGGTTGTCCTCATGGGATGCTCTTGGTAGATTCTTAAGAAAGTCAATGACTGTGTAGTGCAAACCTTCCATTTTCATCAAAGCAGAATTTGAAAAGAAAAATCAAGGAGGAAGTAGAAGAGAACCTTTTATCCCATGTTTGGGATTCCTGTTGTTAATCCCAGCACTGGAAATGCTCAAACAAGCCTTCCTGGCCAGGCTGAGCTACATAATAAAGTTTGGGCTACCAGGAATATGGAGTGGAGTTACTTCAGACACCAAGCAAACAAATAAACAAACAAAATAAAAAATTTCAAAAGCACAAAATAAAAAACCCAAATAAACACAAGGTCAAAAGAAATTTGTAGAAAGGGAAAACATTGGCTTCTCAAGCCTTTCCTCGTCTGAAGAGGAAAGACAGTGCAAGCATCCACTCTCCGAAAGTGCAAGTCGCTCCCTCCTGCCCCTTGAGGATGTCATAGCTTCCTCTTGACCCAGTTCTGTGCTCACCTGTCACAACTGACTACAGAAGTCCTAAAGTCATTGCTGCTTATGTTGATTCTGCATCCTAGTTATAACAGTGTCTATGATATGTTTAATTAATTGGTTTCTAAGGTTAGCACTTCATAAAAAATAAACAACCTCTTTAGTAGATGCCCTACTAAATACGATTTGTAGAGAGCAGGGTGTTCACTTTAATTCAGCTTTTTTAGATCATCAAGCCAATCAGAAATTTTTGGCCAATGAAAAAGAAGGAATTTAAAAACAGTCTATGGGGCTGGAGAGCTGGCTCAGAGGTTAAGAGCACTGACTGCTCTTTCAGAGGACCCGGGTTCAATTCCCAGCACCCACATGGCAGCTCACAACTGTCTGAAGATCCAGTTCCAGGGGATCTGACACTATCACACCAATGCACATAAAATAAAGTTAAATAAACCATAATAAATATTAAAAAAAACAACAGCCTACATCAGGTCAGGCATGATAGCACACACCATTAGTCCCGACACATCGGAAACAGAGGTATTTGGATCTCTGAGATTAGTTTGAGGCCAGCCTGGACTACAGTGGGTTCTAGACCAGTCAGGGCTACACAGAGAAACCTTGTCTTGGAAAACAGACAAAGAAATAAAACAGCCTGCATTAATTATAATGCTCTTGCTTTTCTCCCAAGAGGACTCACTGGTCTGAAGAGGTAACCCTATTTGTGTTTAGATACTCAGAGCCAATGCTCACTTCATGGGTGTTGGAACTGCACCCTGACTTTGAAATGGAATCTTCTCGTCTGTATGGATTTTATTACTGGGAAGCAGTAGTTGGCAATGTGCCTGTTTCTGCTTGGTGATACTCCATGCCCTGTGATTCTTTCATAGGCCTTACATGATATTCACATGTGCTATATTTCTATCTATGCATCTGTGCCTAGTCTTTGGGGGTTCTCCCCTTCCTTCCCTCTTGAGGGTTTGAAATAGCTCTTTGTCAGCTGTAGTTCACACCCATAAAATTGGCTTCGAGTTTCCACCGTGTTTGACATCCATGGCCTTTAATTTCCCTGATCCAAAACAGATGGGAAATAGTTCACCCAAAAAATTTTGAAATATGCGAAGCTTGTCCACATCTTAAAAAGTAGTTAATAAAACCCAATCTAAAATCTTATTTTCCCTTCCCCAGGGTATGTCACAAAAATTCCGTGGTTATTCTAAATTCACTTTTATTTAGATCTGAAATTTGGGATTCTTTCTCCCTCTTTTTCTTTCTCCTCTCTCCCTACTTTTCTTAACTTCTGTCACCTAAACCTGCTTTAATTTCTTTGGAGTATTCTAGAATCTATGCACCTATCTCTCCCGTCTGTGAGAATGGCCACTGACATGCTGGCACCTTGTCTGAACTCTCTGCAGAGTCACCCTTTGCCTCCAGTTAGTTCTGTGTAATGACCTTCATATTCCCGATCATCAGAGGTCACCTTCCTCTAATACAATAAGCACACCTGAGCATAGTGCTGGAATTCAATCTTTGCTGATTTTTTTTTAAAGCAACTGAAAAGAAAAGTTTACTCTGCCGGCTTTCTCATTTTCACATGTAGTACAGGGAGCCCCAAATGGACTGACTCCGGAAATTATATTTCTTTTCTGTCAATCAGTAGAGAAAAATCTTGTTTACAAAATGAAACTGAAGCCATCATGCTGAAATTTTGTTTATATAACAAATAATAAATTTAACGGTTTTGCTTAATTTTTATTTAAATTTTCTTGTACAATATATTTTGATCATATTCTCCCCCCATTTTCCCAAATTCAACCCATCCAACATTCTACACACCTCACTTCCTCTCTCTCTTCCTCTCCCTCTCTCTCAAAAATGGCAAAAAATAAAAAAAATCAAAGCAAACCAAAACCCCACAAAACAAAACAAAAATACATTCTAGGAGCAGATTTAGTGGCATTCAACACTAAAGAGCTAGGCAAATGTGGTAACACTTCGTGGAGAACCTAAGTTCAATGACTATAATCAAAGGAGTGTGACTCTGAAAATAATAGTAATAAGATTTTCTACTAAAATACACTCTTCTTACCATAGAGAGCTGAAATCTTTCAAATATGGACGTGATTCAGAAGTCATAAAAGGCATTGCATAGCTACTGCCTACAGAATATGGCTTTCTTCTTTCTCTGCACTTCTTTCTAGTCGACCCAATGCCCTTCTCAGAATCTCCCCAAGTTTCAACCTTCCCCATTTGTATCAGCTTCTCCCACATCATCTCTTCCCTAACCTCTAAATAGAACCCTAAGTGCTCCTTTGCTGTAAGAGGTGCTTTTGCATTTTGTATTGCTTTCATTGACTGAATAAAGAAAACTGCCTTGGCCTTTTGATAGGGCAGAAATCAGGTAGGCAGAGTAGACGGGATGGAATGCTGGGACGAAGGGAAGTGTGGCAGACGCCACGTTGTTCCTGCCCAAGATGGACGCTGGTTAGACTCATGCTGTTAAGCCATATCTTTTTGGTGAATACAGATTATTAGAAATGGGATGAATTAAGATATGAGAGTTGGCCTAGAAGAGGCTAGAGCTAACAGGCCAGGCAGTATTTCAATCAATACAGTTTCTGGGTAATTATGTCAGGTATAAGCTAGCCAGAACCAAAATCAGGCCCCTGGCTGGGAGCTGGGCGGCAGGACACAGCCCACTCCCCCTCATTACTACACTCCTTCAGCTTCTGCTCTTGCACCTTCTCCACTGCTTATGCTTCAGAAGATAATGCTCCCCGTACAGGATTCACAGCACCCATTTTAGACCTGCATGCCCTCCCAGCTCTCCTTCATGCTCAGCTCTGAGCTGTTCCAGGAAGCCAATGACAGAGACATCAACACAGCCACAGACCATAGATAAAGGAATATATATATATAATAAAGTCTTATTATCTATACTCATGCAAAGTCCATTGGCTAAAACATCAATCTTTCTTTAATTTTTGTAACATTTATTTGCTTTGTGTGAGATGGTGGTGCTGAAGTCAGCAGACAACTTGTGCAAGCCAATTCTCTCCTTCCACCCCATGGGTTCTGGATATTTAACCTAAGACTTTAGTTTGGCAGCAAGATCCTTTATCCTCTGAGCCATCTCTCTGCCCCACCTCTTGTTGAAAATGTGAGTCTTGGACCATGTCAGTGTCACGCCTGTGGCTGTGCTCTGCCCCACAGTTTCCCCCTGATAAAACCTTCTCTCCATGCACCCGTTGCTCAGTCAGAGCTGGTCCCAGCTTCGGAAATCAGTAAACTAGAGGGATATCACAAGGTCCTCCATATCTGCAGACTGGGATGGAAAGATGTCCATCAGATCTTTGAAAATCACTTTCAAACTGTCTCTTGATTTCAGTTTTCAAGAGAAAATTCAAACTTCTGCGAATATCCTTGGTGCCAACTCATTGTGGGTTAGAGCCTTTGGGGGATTCTTCCGACTTGCTGACTCAGAAGAGTCATCAGCAGGTCACGTGCAGAGCTCATCCCTCAGTCTAGGCTGTTGGTTGGTACTAATTAGTCAAGACTGCATGAGATCTCATTTAACAAACCACCTAATAGGAGATCCTCTTGTTGAACTTGGCTCTGTGGGCCTCTACGGTTTCCAACCATTTCAGAGCATCAGGAGTTAATTCTATCATGCAGGGATTTTTTTCAGGTTGAATTGTTGACTTGACAAAGGGTAAAGGAGATTCTAAAAGGGCAGGGAAGTCATTTCTTATTCTGGCAGTCCTCAAATATCCTGAGAACTTCAAAGTCTTTAACTGTGGCCTGCTTTTTGAGGCAAAAAGTTGATGACCTGGGAGTGACTTGCTTGATCCAGGTGGCCCTCGGAGGTAATAAAGCAGGCCCTCACCCATTGCTGGAACGGGCAATCTGTGGTAAAACTTGCAGAACTCATGACAATATGTTGACAGCATTCCTTTGTGAAAGGTCAGTACAAAATGAAAGCTAAATATGCTGTTTGGATTCTTCTACGGTTCTGTGGTCCATGTGCTTTGCCATGAGGGAGCGTGGGATAGAGTGTACGAAAATATCTGCTGGATTGTAGTGGTGCACATTCTCCACATTGCTAAGGAGAAAGGGGGTGTCCTTTCTCCGCAAGTATTTCTAAAGCCAGCTGCAGG
The DNA here is from genome assembly GCA_028555095.1 of Dicrostonyx torquatus. Taxonomy (NCBI): domain Eukaryota; kingdom Metazoa; phylum Chordata; class Mammalia; order Rodentia; family Cricetidae; genus Dicrostonyx; species Dicrostonyx torquatus. The sequence continues at coordinate 7,413,349 of JAQHUG010000028.1, forward strand.
GCTGGGGCAAAGAAGGGGACATACTTCTCACAGCTGTCTCTGGAAGGAAAGCTTTCTGCAGAGCAGGGACAATGCAGCCACCCTTCCTCAGGACGCCCTCAGGAGTTTCAGAGGTGTTGTGGAGTGGTTCCTCACCGTGGTGATAGCCATGAGGGGCGAAAAGGGAGAGAGCTGAGTCTTTTCACCCTGAAAGGAACATCAGGCGAGGGCAACTCCATGTCAGGGGCATTGACAACTGCCGGAAGAGGACCTTCATTTGTTCTCTTCCATTCACACACCAGCACCATGTGTGCCTTATACGTAGAATTTTAAATATCTTATACACTCTAAGGAATAATAATTATATCAATATTATTTTAAACGCAAAGGAAAATAAATGCGAAAATATTGACTTTGTCATGTGTGTAGTTTTTACTGAAGCATATGCAATAGATGCATCTGTAGGTATCAGCTATATATATATATAGATAAGAATATGAATCTAGAATAAACTACAAATGTTCACAGAAAAGTAATAGAGACATAAAGTGACACAATAGCCACATTTTGGGCATTCTGATGTGTGCAGTAGGCCTACATCTCTTTCTTGAAATGAAAGGTTGATTCTAGAAGCCAACATCTGAGAGAAAACAAGATTTTATATATACTTAAACATGACATTAATATAGAGCATGATCTCCACCTATGTAGAGATTCTATTGTCTTCATATTTGTGTCCCAACCCCTCCCCCAGATAGATGATTAATTACTGATATAAGGTTATAAATGTTTTTGAGGTGTCTTTATTGTAAATAGATCACATATCAAATTTCATATGTAGAGATAGGAAAGAGTCACTGATTGAGTCTCCCTCATCCTACAGTTCTTCTAATTGCTACCCACGTTTCCCTGCACGTTTAGATGAGCGGAAGGCTAGCCCACTTTTCCAGAACCTAAGGAGTTTCTGTTCTGCCATAGAAAAATGAGACATCCAGCAGCAGGCTGTTCCCAGCTTGTGCCTCTGTCAGCAAGACAGCTTATTAAGACCACAACAACAAAAACAAAACAAAACAAAAACAAATATTGGGAATGAATATGAGACAGATGATTTTGTTTATCTCAAGTGAAAAAGACAAGCAATGAGACCCCTGGGAGCCCTGAAATGAGAAACTTCTAAAGCTAATTGAGACATGATTAAAAAGATTGCTGTGTCGTATTGCCAGCAGTCATTGAGTTTAGTCATTAGGTTCCCCAGCATTGAAGCAATCAAACCGGTTATTACAGCTTTAGCAAGCAGCAGACTGTCTTTTAGTATGTATAGTTTCTGTGAAGTGATAACTTATTAAGGCCATAAGTGGAGTTTCTGAAACATTTAATAAATATATTTTAAGAAATTGCTCTCCCTGGTGTCATTTATCATAGTCTCAGATAGGTTTCTTGGATTCTTTTTTTCTATAGCAGTATTGTGTAAATACACACACCCCAGACTACATTTGCAGTCTTAAATCTTCTTATAGTCATGTTGTAGAAAGTACAAAGAGGGAAAATCGTTTTAAGAACATGTTGGTTAATGTTCCAGGTCTAAAGCAATATTTCAATGTTTGCTATATAAAATTATTAATGGGGTGATTTACATTTTTTTCATTATGTCCAAATACTATGAGTCGCTTGGAGAATATCTTACTTCTACTCATGCCATGCCTGGTGGCTAATGTCCATCAGGCTGGAAAGGGCAGCTTCAACTTTCCCTTTCCCCGACACACACTGCATAGGGTGCATCTTTTCAGTGATGCTCCTTGCATATTCCGGGCTTCAGCGTTTGGTGTTATTATATGTGCTCATGGAAGGAAATTCACTTTCCAACAGTGAAAACATCTGTCCTATGAAATGATGGTATGGTCATAAAGCATATGTAATTATTTCCATGAAAACCATTGACAACCAATATTTTTATTTTAATTACCTCTATTTTAATTACATTTCAATGTATAAATGATCTAGGCGTCATGTATTTTTTCTTGGTTAGGTCTTAGCAATTGCAAATATTCCTCTAAAGAAAGACAAATTAACGTTCATAAGACTCAGAAAAATGCTAATATAGTGTACTGGGTAGGAAGGCCTCATTAGAAATGAAACCTTGATGGGAAATTCTTGTCCACCGAAATCACTGGCATTTTCCTACACAGGACAGGTTCTACCATTTGCAGTGGGCTACATATCAGCTTTCTAAATAGTGCCATAAATTTACCATGGGAGAGAATCAATAGATTGCCAGACTTGCAGTAAGGCGGTAAGTTTTCCTGGCTGAAGAAGGCTCCGTGAGTGAAAGCCCTGGCTGAGAAAGTGTGAGGAGCTGAGTGCAAATCCCCAGCACCCACGGGACGTGCCAGGAGAGGATATATAGCCTGCAGTCACTGCACCCAGATGTACAGAGATGGAAGTGTGACTGGAACTTCCTCATCAGCCAGCCTAGATCCAGGTTCAGTGAGAAGCCTTGTTTCCAAAGGACTAAGATGGACAGAGATAAAACAGGACATCAAGTGTTCACTGGGCTCCTCACGTGCACACAGTTAATTCCGTGTCGCACACACACAAAACATCTCACATACACAAGTGTGTGTACGTGCTTCTGAGAGCCACCGGCTCTTTGTCCTCTTAATGGGCCACTCAAAGTGGTCAAATGGTTAATTTTATTGCGTATTTCCAGTAAATTCCAGGACTCTGATATTCATAGACAGTAGCACATAGACCACTGACAGCACAGTGACCCAAGGAAGAATATGGTGGGCGATGCCTAGTAACCTCAGGCTGGTGTGCACACTTGATCCTGGGGCATGAACAGTAAGTGGTTGGTAAAATGAGAAAAATGGAAAGTGTTGCCAAGAACACATGCCTGTGTCCTCACGGACGAGAGAAGCTTCTCTTGGATCTTCTTCTTAGTCAATTGTGACAGTTAAAATAAATATCATCTGCCTTCACTTTTGTTCTTCCAGCTATTTTAATGCATCCGCATGTCCCATGTTGCAATTTTTGGTCAATGTTAAAGCCTAATCAGCTCAGATCATTGTTAAGTTCCTAGTTCTTGGCTTCTGCAGAGGCGGGGCACAGGAATTCTTCAGTTTGAGATTGAAAATGAAAAGTTATTATGGTAAATACCACCCCTGAAGCTGTCGGTTCCCACACAGGACCCGGACTTGGAGACAGGCATGATGAAAAGAGCGCTTCCGAAGTCAAATTTGGAGTCGTTCACATTGCTTTAAATTCGCACGATGTGTGTTGAAAATTAAAGTGGCACAGAGGATCACAATGGGGAGTGATTACTGAGTTATTGTGTCACAGCGAAGCCAGCGAATCCTTCGGAACTCCTAGAGGATCAGGAAGCGAGAGCCAGGGCAGTGTGATGACAGACTCATTTGTTCTTTCATTTGTCTTGATGAGAACATTTTAAAATTTTTCCATACTTTGGAAGGAGTGGAATTCCACTACCTCCCTGCTCTACTTAAAAAACAAAAACAGAGGATTTTAATTTGTTAATAATATTTACACATTTTTGTGGCAATGCATGTCTTCCGTCACCGCACTCAGGAGGCAGAGGCAGGTGGATCTCTCAGTCTGAGGCCAGCCTGGTCTGCAGAGAACATGTCAGAACAGCAAAGGCTACAGAGGGAAACTCTCTTGAAAGACAAAATAATTAATAATAGTAATAATAATAACTATAATAAATTTACTTTAAAAACCGAAGCAAATTTTTACTTTACATGATGTCGCATTGGAATGATCTCAAGGTAGACTCTGCCCATTTGTAAATCAACAAATTGTGCCTGGTGGTGCCACAAACGGATGCAAAAATTAATATATCTAAAATAAACAAATTACAATTATCTCTGGTATAATTGACATTTAAAAAATAACCAACTGTCTGATTGTTGAAACCACAAACATTTCCTTTCCCTCTTCTTCCTGTGCAAAACACAAAGCCATAAATCTTATAATGAACAAAAGCAATGGCAGTAATGAATTTTAAGCCACTTCCAGCTCAGTTGGTAGTAAAGAGGACTAAGGACCATGAATTTAAATTAATTACACAACCTTACATTATCATACTCCTCCTAATATGGTCAGTAGAATTATGCCTAAATTTTCAGTATAATTGGAAGATTAACCTCTAGTCTGTTATTATTGGTATACTTCGTCTATTTATGGAGCACTGGTTTTCTTCCTTTTCCTGGGAAATCCCAATAGGTTCTTCCTAATTACTTTTGTATTAGTGAAAATAATTGTTCCTGTCTATCTTTTAATCTAAGGATTTTTAAAAGCTGATTTAAACAATTTGAGGAGATAAACACTAAAATTTGTCACATATCCATGACCTCTGCACCAGAACTCCAAAGTCTCATATGACGATACCACAGAGGGAACAACAAGTAAGGAATGGTAACTGTTTTAGCTTTTATCACCTTGATCACAAAATTGATTTTCCTAAGACAATAGATGCAGTCTCTCCTTGTCATTCATTTTTCCAATCATATATTTGGTCAGTTTTCAAAAATACACTGTTAATTATAGACCTTAGGAAGAGTAGCTTGGGGGACTGATCTATAGCTCAGGGCTGATGGGCCCATCCATTCCCATGCTGCTATTCATGTCTGTTGATTGGCAGATTCATTCTGAAGTGAGGTCTTCAGCTCTGGCAATATGAATTCCCCGGCAATCTCGAGCATTTGTCCTTTAGAAGTGGTGACAACCTATAAATTCCCAACTATGCCAAGGACATTTCACAAAGAGAATGAGAAAGGAGTTTCTGCCTGCCAAAGGGTATTTAAAATAAAAGGGGAGGATCTGGTCCTTCTTATCTCTTAGACATGGGGGGGGGGATAGAAGACTTTGTCATCCCTCTGTGCCAAGAAGGACACAAGTCTTGCATGATAAGGTCTCAGAGGCCCAGACAGACTCACATAAATACAAGTAACTAAATCCCAACGGGACCAAAACTCTTGAAATTGGAGATAAACGTGAAGAATTTAAAAATAGCTATGTATCAAAACTTAATTTTGTGGGAAACTTTCAGGGTAGTAGAATCCACTAGCTAAACGTGGCTGCCTCGCTGACAGCTTTGAACTGTGAGTAATCGGGTCGCTGGGCTGTCTCCTTGCTCCGCACACACATCTATTTTTAATACATTCCAACATAAATTAAAGCTCAAGATAATGCATGCCGCAGCTCCTTAATGATGGTGATGAATAGGATATTGATTTGAAAATGGTCCGAGGAACAGGTAATTGATAGGAACGGAGGCAGTGTGGCAATTTCCATCTTCGTCTTCTACCTAGTAGCTACAGCTCCCTCAGTTGCAGCAATATATATCTGGTACCATCAAGGGAAGGTAATATATAAATTAATTTTTAATTAAAATCTCTGATACCCAAAGCAAATCTCATGTGATAATTCTGTGGTAATTCGATGTATTTATCATGGAAGGAAAAATATCACTTGCGTAGAAAGAAAGAGAAACCAGTTTATGTTTGGGCAATGAGTTTCAATATGCCCGTCTTCAATGAGTTCCTTAAGTAGAACGCATGCTGTAGTTTTCTGGGAAATACTCCTGTTAGGCAAACATACTCTGGTGGGTCCTCTTTACCCTGGTAAAGTCCTTGAAAGGACTAAATAATATGAAAATGTTCGCTGCTGTTAGCTCAAAATTGGCCTCTAACTTTTGAATAGTTGTCTAGGGAGTGGGGAGGTACTCTAAGGGTGGTGAGCTGAAGGTAACTGTTCTCAATTTCCAGCATGCCATCCACCCCCAGTGTTCAGTTCATTCCCGACGAGAGGTCCCGCCTAAAGCTACAGTTTTGCCTGCCTCTTCCTCTGTTGTTCATGCGAACTAGATTGAGTGTCCTGCGGTGTCCTTGTCCTGCGTGGGCTATGTGAGTTGCTCAAGTATTTGTTGAAACCACAGTCGCACTCACCGTGGATTCTGCTCAACACAAAACACCAACCTCTTCCTCGACTTTTGTAGGACTTTCAAATTCTAAAACAGAGCCCCTGAGATGAATCATTGGGTCGTCAGTAGCTGCCATACCTGATGATGACTTCAGTCCCAGCCACAGGGCCCTCCTGGTATAAGGAAGACCTGACTTTTGCAAGTTCTCCTCTGAACTCCCCTCCTGAGCTACGGTGGAGGAGTGCCCACGCACATAAGCACACGTACAATAAAATAAATGTAATAAAAATACAACATCCTGTTGCTCATTTAAGTAAGGCTAGGATGAAAATATTGGAGGTTTTCCCTACGCCTGGGCCATGTTGTCTAATCCTCTAGTACACAAAGATAGCTTCGATTCCCAAGAGAACAGTTTGCTGAGGTGACCATAGTGCCGCCATGCTTGTTTACACAACATTTTCAGAAAACTTTTGAAAAGAGGTAGAGGAAAAATGCATGTACCCTTTTTATTTACCTCTAAAGAACAATTTAACTATGCAGAGTTTACGCTTCTTTGGCTAATTTGGATATATCTGGGGAGATGGTTCATGAACCTCACTCATACATAGTTGACAACAGATACCACTTTCTAGGGAAATCTGTATTTGTCAGTAACAGAGGTGGAAGCACTACTCATGCAAAGATTTTGGGTAGAAAATATTGTATTTTCAGACATTTTGTATATGTGTTTGTAATGGCAGAGAAAGGAAGGGATGCTAACTCGAAACAGTTGGACAAAGCGCCATACTTCCTCAAAGGAGTCCATGATTTCAGTAGTGCCAACTCATCCGAGATCAGTTATTCTTCCCTTCTCAAATAAAAGGACATTCACCGCACACCCATGTGCACGAGCACCCCACCCTCCCGCACAAACAAACACAGGCGTGCACACACAAGCGTCCATGTTATCCAACCTTCAGCCTTGAAGCAACCAGGGACGCTCAGCCACTTCTCCAGCACAAGAAGCTATAGCTTAGAAGAGATCACTACAGTCTTTGACACCCTGAGTAACAACTGAGTATCTTATACGAGTCTCGTTCCTGGTTCTAACCAAGATATTTAATTAAATATCAATGCAGTCCAGGACAAAGTAAGGAAAATATTGGAGGATCGCCAAATAGGACCTACTGCCTACCAAATCATAGTGTTTGAATAAATCGCCAAAGTTGACGACCTATCTGAGTGACTATGTGCTTAATTCATATCATTATCATTTCACCTTTTGCATATTACTGTTTGCACCATCAGTGTGCTGAAGTTTCTCAATTCATATTCTACAGTATACAGAAGTAATTGTCCAAATAGCAGTGTCTGCTCTGGCTTAGAAGATTGGGCATCAATGTTCTTTGCAAGCACAATAAGCAAAATAATTGGTGATTTGAATGCTATCATAATAGCCGTCCCCAGAAAGAAGCAGTGCAGTTTTCTGTAGCCAATAAGGGTTTGAGGGTACCATTTTGCACGTGACTTTTGAAACAAAATGGAAACTCTCATGCCAATGATTTAAAACAGAATCCGAAAGATTGGCCGTGTTTCCCTCTGCTGCATAGTCTCGGCACAGTTGACACTGTAACCTTCAAAAGTTCTCAGCTGGCACGCAGGGATTCTCAATGGACAGAAATGGACCTGGAATAAAGAGGAGGAAATGAAGCGTCTCCATGTTTGATCAGAACAGAATCCTGCTTGTGTGCTGGAACATTTCAGCGGAAAACAAACAAACCCAAACTGGAGATTCCGAGACTTCTCGAGGGGCTGTGCCCTCTTCTTTCAAAGTCTTCCCTGAGATTTGCTGCTCTAAGAATTCTTTAGTTGATAGAAATCCTCTTACTGCCTTACTCTGTCTTCTATGAAAATAATTTTTAAAGATTTTTTTTAAATTTTTAAATAGCATGTGCTTTCATGTGTGTGTGTGCATGTGCACACATGTGTGCATGCATAAGTATGTGTGTGTGTTTGCTTGTGAGTGGCATGCCCTGTGATTTCAGACAAAGGCAGTGGAGTCCTGGAGCAAGAGCGACAGACAAGTTTGAACCACCTGACTTAGATGTTGGGCACCATGTTCAGGTTTCTGAAATGGGTTGAGATGTGCTGTTAACCATCTGTCCAGGCCCCATAATATCAATTATGTCGTTCATGTGTAATGTGTTTTTAGTTGAATTATATAAAACAGAAATATTGATGGGTTTAGGTAAAGATGCAATGACCACGTGACACCTTGTCCATCTCTACCTCGGTGGGAGGGAGGAATGGTTCTCCAGGAAATACTTTGGAAATTCCCTGTAGATATGGTTGACTGATGATTTTATCTATGTTCATAGCATGTGGCATAAGCAAGGTATCCTTGAGAAAAACCCTCAAAAGCTATGAAAGACAACTGTATTGTTTTTACTGAAACTCTTGAGAATGGTTCTTTTCCTTAGGAGTGACAAATCAATGGAAACCCATTATTTCTTAACTTTTCATATTCAGACAATTGTCAAAACATAGGAATGATCATTACCCTCAGATATCTGTCTGTATGGAGTTTATAATCCAGTAAGGATCAGGCAGTGAATCAGACAATAATACATGTAAAAGGGGAACTTTATAAAATGGTTGGGTGTGTTACGAAGTTGAAAAAAATCAAAAGAGGTATAATTCATATTGGAAAAGAGATTTCCATTGTTTGTAGTTAGTCAAGACTTCACTGAAATTAAGCAAAGATGGAGCGGAGAGAATTCTACAATTATCTCTGTTTAAAAATGTCACTATCCCTTTAAATTACGAACTACCTACATCATTGAACACTTGTGTTCAATAATCAATGAAAGCTGTTAGAAGATATTTAGAAATCATAACCCACTGGAGAGTACTAGAGCGGCGGGTCGTCGACCTGCCGCTGTGATCTGATGTTAATTGTGTTCATAATTCTTTGTGGATGTTCACTCTGAATGAAATGTTCACGGGAAACCTGGTGTGGAAAGCAATGGCAGATTAGAGCAAGGTAAAGAATAACCACCTAACGTAAATATGTAAGGAACTGAAATGATTTGCTTTATAAACATTTCAAGCGTCGGGATCAAATTCAGTGAACAGTGTTTACTTAAACCACGTTGCAACAATTAAGGACACAGAGGGAGCCATGCCGAGGGCAAGAAGCAATGTTCTGTAATTACTTACCCTGCTCAAAGGCAGCTTTTGGCTGGGAGGAATTCCAAACATGGTCAGCATGATAAGTGGGACTGAAATTGATAAACGGTTTAATAACCCAGTTGCTCTGTTGTTCCCCAACTGCTTTACATTTGGTCAACAGTACAAACCCTTTATGGAGTGACATTTTGTGACCATAGTTCAAAGCACTAAGAAGGAAATGAGTGGCCCTTCAGGTGGCCAGAGGTGGCTCCTATTACCCACTCCACCCCCTAACAAAACCCAGAAGTCTAATGTGATGCAAAATAAAATCCATCTGCAAAAAGAATGCATGGAAACTAAAAAAAAAGTAACACTCAGAATTACATTCTTGGATGCTGTTGGGAACGGTAGGCTTCCAATTTCCTTCATTGTTAAAAGAGAAACTATTTCTTTAATAGAGAAAATTAAGTGAACGTAGTGGTTTGGGGAAAGCAATAAGCCAGTGTCTTTTCTCTCTTTTTTCCAAGTTTAAAATTAGACAGAAACTTATATTGATTTTGTAATTACTGAGGAAGTCAAAATTTTTCTATGCATAATACATTACACAATTAGTTTTCCCCTTTGTATAATGTTGCAAATGCTACAACTCATCATTCACAGCGTTCTCTGTCTCACCTTTGAGACCTGGAGCCCCAGAACTTGTTATTTTATCCTGGTCACTATTTAATGTCTTCTTTAGTCAGAAATATATTTTTTTATTTTTGTCATTGCTTCTCTTGTAAACCTTGAGATTCTAGGAAACCCCTTATGATATATATGAGAAGGAACACACTTTTAACCAGTGGTTAGTTCATAGTGGATGGACTTCCCTAAATCCACATTGTCCACATGGTCTCCTTGGTCATAGTGAATGGCCCTCCCTAAGTCCATATTAAATGTCTACATGGTCTCAGCGGTTAATTCATAGTGAATGGCCTTCCCTAAATCCATATTAAATGTCTATATAGTCTCAGCGGTTAATTCATAGTGGATGGCCCTCCCTGAGACCATATTAAAGTCTACATGGCCTCAGTGCTCACCCTCTCCTGCAAAAACCATATAATGAATGGATAAAGAGGGGAAGAAATATCAGAACCTTTAGCTTCATTTTCTTCCTGAGCCACTCAGTGCTCATCCTTGGCATTCTTCTTATCCTTCGTGTAGGGTTAGCATGGCCCTCCTGACCTCGGCATTATCTTCCACTTATCAACCCCTCCAAAATCTTTAGCTCTTTCTCATTGTAGAGTTTTATCCTGTAAGAGTTCTCCAACGGTGTTATAAGGCCTTCTTAAGAAGAATCGTAGTTGCTATGTTAGTATCTTCATCTTCTTTGAAAACAGTTTTATTTATTATATTTCCTGAGTGTTTAATTCCTATAGCGTATGTATTACATCATGTGCATGCCTACTGTCCCTGGATGTCAGAAGAAGGCAGTAATGCCCTCACACTGGAGTTAAAGATGTATTGTCAACCAAGAAGTAAATGTAATAAGGTGAACCCAGGTCCTCTGCCAGAGCCCCGAGTCCTCTTAACCACTGAGCCATCCCTGATGTATTTTCTTGTCAACGAGAATGAAGTCCAAAAATAAGAAAGCAGAAAAACAACATAATATAATCACAGAGAAAAGAACCCATTGTCAATTATCTGGGGAACCATTTGATTAGCTTTGTCCTCTGTTGAGTTTAATGGACTTTACACGGAGCCCAGGCTGGAATTTACCAACTGTTTTTAATAAGAAAGATCATATGCCCAGTTCAATATCGAATATCAATCAATAAATACTTGTTAGAGTCTTTGTTTTCAATTGTAAAGTTACCTTTTGAAATTGAAAATTAATACCAGACATTGTAAACCACAGAAAACTGTAGAGGTAAAAATCTATTCAAGTGTGATATGTATATATATATCCTGTTTTTAACCTCCCCATTTTGATCTTATCTTTTGAGAACCTTTTGTTAATATATATTAACTACATATATATGAGACAGAATCTCTGAGTACCCAGACAGTCCATTGTTCCTCTATCTCTGCCTCCCGATTTCTGATACTATAGGCTTCTCTGAGGATCTTTCTGGATAACCAGAATCCTTTTGCATTCTGCAATGTTTATTGCTAGATTCCGAGTTTGAGGAAGTTGAAAACTAAAAGACAGAATTCATGATTTATTCTCTTGCGTTTATTCCATACTTCAAGGGAAGATAGGAATCATAATTAAAATTTAGGAAACATTTTTCAAATATTTCTTGATAACCTTGTGAATCCGATGGCTAAATCGAGACCAGATGACAGGAAAGACAGGGGAATGTGTAGCTGATTGAACACTTGTGTTTTCGAGGTTGATTGATGTGTTGACATCACCATAGAGGTTGATGCATACAATGTCATGCCTTTGGATACTGGTCCTGATTCTGTCTATCTACTCCATCATATTTGCCAAAAGTTTGTACAGTGACAGGTAGCATGCTCATCAAATTTGCCAATGATGCCCAACTCGGAGAAAATTACCCCATATATGTTATAATCAATATGCAAGTAGTACTTTCATCTGCATAGATGTTTGGCCATATCCATGTGGGCCACCAGTTCATGTAAAAGATGTGTCTGAAACGAGGATGTGCAGCTCTTTGAACTCGGGTCTGAAAGAAGCTTGTGTGTGTGTGTGTGTGTGTGTGTGTTGATAAATGAGTGCATAGTTCTAATTTGAGGAATCTTAAGTGGACCTTTGTGGTTTTACATGGAGTATAAAAGGGTCTATTGGTTACAAAGATGGAGGAGACATTCATAAATGGAACCTGATCCCGCAGCATTTGAGGGAGTGTTGAGGCTTGGGTTGCAGCATCCATTCTGAGATTCTGACCTGGGCAGTGATACTCAAACATGGCAGGTTAACAGGTTGCAAAAGGAACTTGAAAAACCTCTTTCTTTTTGACGTGAGGGGGAGTACAGGGCACAGCAATCGAAACTATATAGCACACATGCCAGAGTAAAGCACGTAGCTAGAGTTTCACAAACGCGTGGTTTGCAGTCTGCTGACTCTGTGTATGTCTTGTTAGTCCTCCTAATGGAAAAATGGCAACCCTATTTACCTCTATGGGACAAAGTGATTCACCGGAGATTTGAGAATATATTAACGTTGCTTTTATCAATATCATAAACTTTTCTGTATAAATTTTCAATATTTCTACCACACTCCTTAGCCTGCTTTCAATTTTCCTCTTTTATAGGTCTCCCTCCACCCCAGTGGGCGGGGTGCTGTTTGCCTGCTACTTGTCTCTTTTATTACAGTCATCTATGTTCCAGCTCTCTGTTGACATTATTCTGATTTTTAATGGTTTCAAATATATCTGTTGCTCCTTTCATCTTTATGATTTCCTTCCTTTTAGTTTCTTTTCTAATGAAAATCTTAAGAGATTTGCTTACTTCTATCCTTCCCTTATTCTTTCCTTTCCTTTTAACAGGAGGCTGATATGCTCGGAACGTCTCTTTCCTACTCATTTAGTAACTATTTGATAAAGAGTTTTTTGTCTTCAGTAGTATCGTTTCTTACTGAGTTGATTTCTATGCTGACCTAATTGATTTCTGGAAGTGCCTATTTGAAGTGTTTTTGGGGTTTTGTTGATGTTGTTCTTGTTGACACACAGTTGCTTAAATTTTGATTTTATTTACTTTATATTAGTGGAATTAACATCCATACTTCATGGCTTTCCATTTTAGAGGTATTGTTTCTTTGAACTAAGACAGTGCAAATATTTGAGAATCCATATTTAAGTCATTGACAGGGTTTGATTCCTTTCTGTTTTTAAATCTATGCCAGATCCTTTCTGGTCTGTTCATCCCTTCGTCAACGTGTCCCTTGCCCTCTAACTTTTCTGAATATAGTATCTTTTCTTCACCTCAATCTGTGGACCAAGGAACAACATTTTTTGCCAGGAAACCTGCCTTCAGTCTCTGTTCTAACATAGTCTCATGGTTTTCTATCCAGCCCTCCACTCCCCGCTCACTGCTCTGCTCAATGGGTCAAATACCTTTGCCTGAGTTGCTGGTCCCAACTGTAACTCACCGCGTTAGAAAAAAATATGATAAATCTTTTTTTCACCTAAAATTGCTTCCTTGTCTCTGCCTCTTGTTTTGATGTGCCCACACAAAAGGTTCTTACTTCAAAGGGAATAAACAATTCCTTCTGGAGCCCAACATGAGTGAACACACCTTGGTTAAAAAAGAGTTGGGTTTCATCAGATAATATTCCACTGTGAAAATTTGTTTTCTGAAGTGTTTATAATCACAAAATAAAGTGAGTCACAGGCACACAGTGGCACGTGTATTTACCAGATAATTACATGGATGTGAGGTTGCATACAGCGATGACTCTTTCAAGGAGCTTTAGCTGAGCACTGGGTCCAATTTGGGAAACAGAATAGCAGGTGTCCTTACCTCTTGTGATGTGAGGCTCTGTTAAATTTTATGTCATGAACCTGTTCTCAAATCTGCAACACCGCAGCCTCCCCAGTGCTGTCCCATTCCAGGTGAGTGCCTCTCCAAAAGAGACCAGAGACTCCTCCATTTACACCCAAATCCATCTCCTCATTGCTGGGGACAATCATGAGCCCCCCGCCCCTTCTCTGCAGACCATGGCTCAGTCTGTTGCACATTGCTTGCCCGCATGAGCTTTGGTATGTTTCAAGCCAGAAAAGGTGCTCCCACTCTCTTGACTATTTCTGCCCCAGAATCCTCCATCCTGGAGTTGTTCTCCACAGTTGGTTCTTGGACATCCAGTTCTTCACTGTTTCTCTCCTCTGCCCTGTATGTTTCCTTGGCTGATCTCCTACTGGACTAGAGGGTTTTGTTTTTTTTTTTTTTTGCCTTTGAGTCTTCTCATAAAAATCTTCTTCTGTGATTCAGATATCCACTCTATTCATAACCAGGTTTTAATTCAGTATTCCCTAGGCAGGGTGTACATATTTCTAATTTTTTAATAGTTATATTTGAACAAATTAAAACTTCCTCAAAATGGATGGTCATTTGTAATGTTATGATTAGCTTCTTTAATCTAGCATAATACTTAGTACCTTAAATTCTACTTTGATTATTTGATTACATCACCAATGATGAAATCTTTTTATTCCTTGATTGTGTAAATTCTCTTCCTTGGAAATGTGTGGGACAATTTCACACTTAGATAATAATTTCTGGTGTTCTTAACTTTTATTTATTCATTTTTATGAATAAGTAAAGATTTCTCTTTAGTTATCTTTTCGTTTATTCATGAAACATGGCATCTTTACTTATTAAGTGATTTAAAATTATTTTTTAATTATCAGTACTGACTATGAAGTAGCACCGGATATTCTCATGCTGCCCTTAGCCTCTCAAAAACTACCTTGAGTTTTTTTTGTGTGTGTGTTTTTAGCGTTATGAGTTATTTTTGCATTATATATTCCTTATTTCATAATTATTCTGGTTGTAATAGAGCAGGCAGATCTCTGAATTGCAGGCCACTGTAGTCTGCATAGTGAGTTTCAGGACAGCCAAAGTTATAGAGAGACCTTCAAAAAGATTATATAAATAATAATAAAATAAAGATTACTCACTAATATTTTCAATAATTAGTAAAATTCTTTTGTAGCAGGTACACCTGCTAGTGAGTATTATACGTTGTACACGCACCTGTGTATGATGGGGCTATACATTTCTGCACACATGTGCAGAGGTCAGTAGACACTTGTGTTTTCCTTTTTGCCACAGTCTGTCTTATTCCCTTGAAACATGGCCTTTCACTGTTGTTGGAACTAAGACAGAGGTCACTAACCTAGTGGTCCTCCTGTCTAGGCTTGTCACGATTGTTGTAACGCCAGCCAGCACAGGACTGTGCGTTTCACATGGGTGATGTGAACAGATCTGAAAAAAGATCCTCCGATCTACAGAGAAAACACTCTTGCCCACTGAGCTGTCTCCCAAAAGTATTCTTTTTTTTCTTTTTTTTTATTATTGTTAAAAGAAAAATTTACATTTACTCCCCTTGTTCCCGGCCCTCCCGCTCCCCCACTACCCCACCACCCTCCCCCTGCTTCCTTAAGATGGGGCAGGATACCCTGTCCTATGGGAAGCCCAAGGCCCTCCCCCCTCCTTCTCGGTCTAGGAAGATGTGCATCCATATAGAATAAGTTCCCAAAAAGCCAATACATGCAGAAGAGCTAGGTCCCGGTGCCATTATCATTGGCTTCTCAGTCAGTCCCCACTGGCAGTCACATTCATAGGGTCCAGTTAGGTCATATGCTCATTCAGTCTTGGTCCAGCTGGATTCGATGAGCTCCCAATAGATCGAGCACACTGTCTCTGTTGGTGGGCCAGTCCCTCACGGTCCTGACTTCCTTGCTCATCTTCTCCCTCCTTCTGCTCCCAAAAGTATTCTTAAGTCTTCAAATCAGTAATGCTTACAGTAATCATATGATACTCATTTGGACTGCACACTTAGAGATCCTGGGGAAATAACCTTTCTTCCCTGAAATTTCTGTTTCTTCCCTGAAAATTATGTGACAATGCCTTCACGTGTGAAGAAAACGATAACCCGTTTTTAATTTATACTCTTCTTTCCTGCTGTTTGTTCTTCATGAGCAAGGTGAGGATCCTCAGCTCATGAAAGATTGCCTGCATTTCCTTTCCGCAAACACATAAACTAATCCTTTTCATTTTTCTCCTTAACATGAAATTCTCGGTCAGCTTCAGGTTCCGGTTGTGACATAGTAGGTGGAATCAGTCCCGCTACTTCCAGTACTTTCTTCAGTTCTGAAATCGCCAACCAATTCTATCCTTCTTCTGAAGTATGCCATTGCAGGAACAACCCCATTCTGGTTCTTTGGATATGTCAGCCTTGCTCGGGAACTTTCTAGCTTTCCGTTAACGAGTCTGGGTTTTCTAAGGTATTTTCCCTTTGATTCTCTTGACCTTGTATTCCTATTTATAACATACTGTAACCTGTATCTTCTTCACTCTTCTTCTGTCTTTGGAAAAGCTAACTGGCTACAATATTCATTTCATCTTTCGCCTTCCAAAGTCTTTGAGAATTAGTAAGGTCTGTCTTTCTGGAAACAAAGGAACACAACAATCTACAGGTCAAATGGACGAAAGTGGAGGCTATCTTATCATCAGAATGTTTCAGGTCTTGCCAAGGTAATTTATAAACCAGAAAATGAGAATAAAAAGAGCAACTGCTGAGAAGCGGTGGACATATATTTTTTTCGTTCGCAGAAAATATGACTATGATAGCTAACATTAAAAAATATTGGCATGTGTTCCTTTTAATGGCATGGATACATTTTGTGAAATTGGTTGTTGGTCAATTTTATGGTCTTTCAAATACCACAGAGTATCCTAAAATAACCTGGGCAGTGCATTCACGCCATCATTTATCTCAATGTCATTATGCAGCATGTGGCTGTAATGAAGAAGGGCTTGTGAGCATCCCTGTAAAGTGTAAGCCTAGCCTAATTGGGTTCTTCAGGGCTGCACTTTCATATGGTGAAATGTCTAGGCTCATTGAAAGTTTGATTTTTTAAATTCACTTGTGGTAAAATATGTATTCCCGAAGTGGATGGGGACACGATCAGTAAAAGAATATCACAATTAAATTACCAAAACAGAAATAGACACACCACAGAACAGGCTGCATAGTTCAACAATTTAACTTTAAATGCAATCCTTGACCTCATTGGCTGTCAGTATGCCTGGAGCGGAAACCAACAGAGTTAGTTTAAATGACTCCAATTGACCACTCAAGCCAAACCTTGCTATATCAGATTATTTCAGCCATTTGGTTGGCCATTAGGGAAGTCACTCAGTGACTTCTCAGTAAGGACTTTATTTCCATGTTTCTCAACTACCACCATGGTGATTTAAAAAAAAAAAATCTATGAAGAGGTGGACCCGCCTGCTGGGGTTCCATCTTATTTTTACTCCAGTGCTTCTTTCAACCGTTTGGGGTCACTCAAAGAGCCTGTGTCCACATTCACTTCTCCAATGGAGAAAATCCGGTATACAAAGGAGGATGGAGAGAGACAGAAGTCATGCTGTCTTTGTGTCTCTTCAGCTCCTAGCCTTTGGACCATCTTCTGCACTGTCAAGGGTGGAGAGCTGGCTCCTTTCCAAGAACAAAGAAACATAGAAAGACGCCATGTTTTCCAGGCTAAACCTTTTTGAGGCATGACCATTACAAGCCTGGGTGGAGCAGAGATCTACTTGCAAATCTATTTCTAGAGTCACAGGAAGAGAGGTGTGTGGCCTTGCCTCCAGCTGTGGAGGGGCGATAGACTGTTTTGCTCTGCTGGTCGTTCTGTTTTGAGTTCTGAGAATGAATTAATTTCATGGCGTCTTTCTATGTTTCTCTCCAATGACTGTGTGCATGTGTCTGAGTTACCCCTATGCTGAGTTGTCTCAGAAGCCACACCCACCATGTTTCATCCTGTGGATAGAAACCTACTAATCTCTTAGAAGATGGTCTCCTCCCAAGTCCCCTGATTTCCCAGGTGCCTTTGCTTCCTTCCTGTTCTGTCCTCTCACCTAAATTCTCCCCCACAGAATCCTGCTCGGCTGGGTCTGTAGAAGGTTTGGCATGCTATAAAACACATTCTCTCTGGATCCATTTTCCCTGACAGTATTATGAACATGCTATTAACCAGCTCTATTGTTTTCTCAGAAGGATAGCATAGAGAATGTAAGAGTTCAATGCCCCCCAAAAAGCCTCTCACTGGAACATGTTGATTGTAATCTTGTACTGTTTTGATTTGAATTTCAGGGCTGAGACTGTTATAAGGGGAGAGGAGGGCCACTTAGATTTTTGGGTTCTCCAAAATGTCTTGCACGAAACTTTCTTGCTATGTGCATGTACGGTAAACCAACTGTCTTGCAAAAGACGGCCCGCGGAAGCGTGATGCCCACCTGGTCTGTGCACTTCCCACTGTGCCTTAGATGTACCACATTCAGGGGCTCAGCGGGGCTCTGTTTCTGTAAGTCAAGGCTGAGAAGCTTCCAATTGTGTGTCAGGCCAGTGCTGTGCCGTGCACGTGGGAGATGGGCCCTTGCTTATCTGTGTGTTTTAAATTGAAAACAGAAAAGAAAAGCCTCAGAATGCATTTATGGAGAGGGAGTTGCTGCGAGCTTCCACCAGTGCCTTCATTAGCATTTCAGCTCTGGGAAGCGCCCTAAGAGTCTAATTGATATGCTTGAGGAAGTTCAATGCCTGGCTATTGGGCAGCTTAGCAGTCAGACTGGGGCAGAGTCGCAGCAGTCTGAAAGGGCACCCGTCATGTGGGTGAAGAGTTCCAGAAAGGCGTTTTCTGCTGTCATCCCCGCAGGACCTGAGGACCTGCAGGCCTGACTCATGCCAGTGATGGCTGTGACATTTATGGGCCAACCTGCATGCCTTTCATCCAGAGACAATTACCTGGGTAGTGCCAAGGCAGGACTGAGCCTCTGGGCACAGGAGCTGTCATGCCTACTGGTGAGGTTGGTGAATAATGATCAGATGGATTCAGCAGGTTGTACAACATTAACTGGAGATTGTCAGCTCCTTGGGGAGGGTCCAGCGGTCGCCTCTTTATACCTTACCTTTCATTCCGGCTCTGAATTTTAAAGACTTAAACAGTATTTTAGATAGCCTGCTTCTTTGATTGTGAGACACGTTTAGTCTGAGCAGGAACCTTGGAAGCTCCTGATTCCACTCTGTTTAGAGTTAGGGGCCACGTGGCTAAAATTAAATGTGACAGTCCTTGTTTCAGCTTCATTGTTCTACAACAGGAGATTCAGAGGCAAACATCTCATTATCATATTCCCAAGCACTGATGGATCATCTTCTGTATCTCCTTGGTGATGATTTATATAAATTTAGAAGACTGTGCTTTATGAATGACATCAACACAGCATTCTTAATACCGTTATTATTCATTAATCTCTCTTTCTCTCTTTCTCTCTTCTCTCTCTTTCTCTCTCTCTCTCCCTTCTCTCTTCCTCCCCCCTCACTTCTTCCTGACTGTATGGTAGTTAGGTAATTAGCAAGGTATAAAATATGTTCCTGGTCAGGCTTATCTTCAATAATGCAAAAATATGTGGAACATGCTTTTATGTCTAAGGCTGGCAAGAGGGCACGGGCACTGAGCCGGTGACAGGTGCAGAGTGAAAAGCTGGGGAGAGGAACCTGGTGACCCTGGGTCCTGGGATTCTCGAGTGCTCTGTGTAGCATTGTTTGAAATGTGTCATGTTTTCACTTTAATGTTCTTGTGACAGATCACGGTATTTTATTAGGTATTTTCAACTTTCCCACAACAACTGAATGGAGGCTTCTTCTAAAAAAAGACTTTTCCCCCGGATTTTTGCCTAGCATATCAACTAGTCTTGCGATATTCCTATTACAGTTCAGTAGGGCATTGATAGAAACTAGGACACAGGTTAGGGAGGGTTAGGCTGTAAAACTTAGAGGCCCAGCCCTCCAGCTAATAGACTCTGGTTCCAGTTTCTGTTCTCAGCTGTGCCGTCCTGTTTTCTCCCCTGAAGAGTGGAGCCTTGCAGCAAGGCTCTACCTCCTCCCTGTAGCCTTTGGAATGAAACCACTTACTCACCCAAAAGAGATGAATAATTAATCATTCCTTCCTGCTGGAAGGGATCCCTACATAGGACTAAGTGACAGGGGACATTTAGTAGGAGATCTGTCACATAGTTCCCTGCTTGCCCCCAAGTGTTAAAGGAATGCTGTTCCTCGCCAGCTTGGAGGCAGATCATCAGCAAATGCGCACGAGAGCAAGCATTGTGAAGCTGCCAAACAGTAGGCATTCTGGAGAGATAGAGACTAGAAATGACTTTTAGTGGAAACCACTCTGAAATTGAGGTCCACTGTTGTTCTTAGGAATAAAGATACAATGAATGGAATGCATGTCTGTTCCTTGGTTTAGTTTACTGCTGCCTCTGTGGACATCCAGAAGGCTTGCAAAAAACTCACTGTGAATGCAGCACAGGCCAGAAGATAAAGTATTGCATCATTTGACTCCTTGGTTAACTAGTCGTGTGTTTAGTCTCTGTGCATTGTATCAATCAACAGCTTCTAAACACCTGGTTTTCGGGATACCCGAAATAGGTTTGCTCTTTAATGAGACTTTCATATGCCTGTAGTAATGAGGAGGCACGCGCTGTGTCCCGCCCGGCTCCTGGTGCAAGCGGCCACAGGGCTAGCTTATACCCGAAATAACCACACGGAAACTGTATTAATTAAATCACTGCCTGGCCCATTAGTTTTAACCTCTTATACATGTTAGTTTAACCCATATCTAGTAATCTATGTATCACCACGTGGTCGTGGCTTACCGGGAAGATTTTAACCAAAGTCCATCTTGGGCTGGAGAAACATGGCTTTTGCTCCAGTGCCTTCTCTCTCACAGCCTTCTATTCTGTCTACTCCACCCACCTAAGGGCTGCCCTATCAAAAGGCCGAGGCAGTTTCTTTATTCAACCAATGAAAGCAACAGAAATATAGAAGGACCATCCTACACCATATGCCAGGTGCTAAAGTTCCGCCAAGATGGGGAGGGTGCAGCAGAATCTGCCCTGAAGGGCATGAGCTTTGAAGGCTAAGTCTGGTCACCCATCATGGTCTCTGTTCTATGAAAGGTGTGATTTTAAACTCCAAGTTAGGAAACTTACCTTATACTGCTGTTCGCCTAAGAAGCAGGATTACATGGCAGGTATTTCTGAGCCCTAGAAAGGCCCTGCTGCCATGTGAAATACAGTTCTCACATGCAACTCTTAACAAATGCTCAAGGGATAAGTTAGCAATGCACATTTGTGCCCTGAATTACTTCTGGTGTCGGAACTGAGGCTCAGTAGCTACACATTTCCAGTGGATCGATACTGCCTGCTCGAGGAGGAAAGACAGTGCATAATTCTTAAACCTCTGGAAGAAAGTATTCTTCTCCACGTTTTGGCCTCATGCTCTTCCCTTATTCTAAGTGAAGCCATCTTGGTAAAGAGCATTTCCAAACAGAGACTCCTGTGTAGGGGAAGCTAGAACTTAGCATGACTCTAGTGACATTAACCAATGCCCTTTGAAAAAGAGGCTTTTCTGTGTAGGGAAGATGTACTCATGAGATTGTCTACTGTTATTTTTTTAGCTTCACCAAGAACTTGATCTCAGAAATTGATTTCTTCTGTGATGGAGAAGATAGCCTACATTTCTATTGGAAGAATGTGTTTGCTGACATTTGTCTGTGGGTTTATTTTTTTTCTCAACAAGCTATAATGGTGGTAAACTTTGAAACACTGCTCATGGGGATTGCCAGGGGGTATACACCTTGAGTCTACCCTGTCAAGGGCAGTGTGTGTCCATAGAGGTACTTTTACACTGGGACAAGAAATTCCTCTATTGTATAGGACTGAGGTGTACACTTCTGCATAGTTGGTGGCCTGGACACTAAATTCCAGAAGCCTCTTGTAAGTATCACGGGGCAAAAACATGCCTCTCTCCATATCTGTGTACTTCAGGAGATAGTTACACACATGTTAGCAAGACATGAGAGAGACAAAAGGACACATGGGGCATGATAATGTGAAAGAAACGTGGAGATAGTTAAAAGGGTGAGCCACAGTATGAAGAGACAGAGGAGATGACGGGCAAGGAGAATCTACTAAATTATCCTTTAGTTGAAGATGCCATAATGTATCCAATACCTCAAATCAATCATAGAAAAACCCCTCCAGGCAGACATGAACTTTCAGGTTTTCTAGTAAGTGAATTCCAGACTCAGGGTTGAGGTCCCCCCGCCATGCTGTTATGACAAATTACCTGCTGTAGACCTTTTGTCCTGAACCTCTGCCTCCTTTATTCATTGATTTCATTCAGGACCAAATGTGTGTGAACTCGATGCTGGAGAGTGTGGTGTATTCTTTAATCGGAATCCACAAGTTACCAAGGCAGAACAATGAGAGTGCAGCTTCCTCTGGCCCCGAACAGGTTAATCTTGCAGGATTTTGTGAGTGGAAGTTGGCCTTTCTCGCCATTGGGGACAAGAGAGGCACTGTGCTGAGAAACGGATAACTTTTCTCTCTCTTTATTTAAGCTTCACAGTCTTTCCAGCTGTCCATGGCTTCCAAGGCACTGCTGATAAGCTGGCGGGTTTGGTTTAGGGGCTTGATGGGAAGTGGGAGATTAAACACTGCAAACCCTGAGCACTAAGCTGTCCCCTAGGTAAATAAACAAATGCACTTCCAAAGAGATGTCAAATGGCTTTTCCAGACTTAGCTTCCCCTACCACTTTAAGAAAGCTTTTAAAAATTTCCTCTAATCGCTCGGTGGTACTCCAAACATCACAGAGATTCTCCTTTAAACCCTTTACGACTCCCTTGTTCTACAGGTAGATGTTTATATCTTGACAGATGCCTGTAATTAGCTCGACGAGAACTAACCGAATAATCCCACACATAAAAATTCAGCCTTCTGGACCAAGCTCCCTCTGCCAAAGGTCTGCTCTACGTTTGTGCGTGTTCATCTCCACGCACACGCAGCAACCGATGGAAATCAGGTTCATGTAGGAACAGGAGCCCTGATGTGTGGATTCGCACTGGATATAGATTTGGGGAGTCTGCAATCTATGGGTCCATTTCTCATGGGCTGAGCCCATATGACCAATGCAAAAGGACTGTGAATGGGGCTTCTTAGACTTTGAATTCTGAGGTGCTCCTGCCTAGCCCAGCCTTGTAGCTGAGAGCTTCAAGATGAAGATGAATCAGTGACAGAACACTTGGGTGGTGGGAAGCATTACTGCAGAATTGCTACTGTTTCTATGGGGGGAGAAAGGAGCAACAGACACTTCTGTTCTTGCTCAGCCCGCAATGATTGCAGCATGGTGACTTCCCTTGGTAACTACTGCTTATATGTTTCTGAGTTTGCTTCTCAACCATTCTAGTTTGCGCCTTGCTAAGGGACGGTTTTCTCTTACATCCTTCTGTCTTACAGGTCAACTCCTCAACTCCTAGACTGGCCAGGGTCCAGCAGAAGGCAGGGTGACTCTCTATTGTGACTTTGAAGAAAGTGTCTGTAGTTCTCCTCTTTGAACCACACATAATAGAGTGTGTCCTTGCAGCCTACAATAACTTTCCATGACCAATATCAGTTGGTTACAAAACAGTATAGATAACTGTGCATACAGGATAGAAAATAAATTTAGTTTCTATTCAATGATGTCTTCTCGGATAGGTGTTTTCAGGGCCCTCACTAGCAGTAAAGTTCTCAGGCTCCTAATTAGTTCCAATCACGGTCCTTGCAAACACTAAGTCTACAGAGCTTATCACCATTTTCTTTTCATGTCTGAGCTAATTCTCTGGTAAGTCCTAGTTTCGTGGGCTTGGCAGTTGAGTCATACGAACTGAACTTGTGCCTGAAGAGCTGCTAAACACACATGTACACACACACACACACACACACACACACTTACACTTTTAATTCTGTCAGCTGAGTTCCACACAAACTGACTTTGAGATGACTTTGCATTTCAGGGGCATAGAGGAACATTAAGAGTCAGCCAGGCAGCTGACAGAGGTTCTGTAGGTCATACTTCAAGGAGAGGAGGAAAGGTCCCTGGGAAAGAATATCATGAACGGGAGGGTGTGATGAAGGGTTGAGGGGCAATGTCTCTACCTGCATTGCTATGTTTACTTTGTGTTCTAGTTCACTTTTTAATTTGAGAACATCTTCTCTATATGTGAAAACAGATATTCTGTTTAGACATAGATATGTAATATATGCAATCCTGTGTTTTTCATAATACTTACAGTGTGCTAATACATATTAAAATGGACATATACTAACTCCTATATATTAGTAGAAGTTTTTCATTTCATAAGGTTTACTTATACATAGATAGAGGTCTTCCTGATCATGTGAGTGCCAAGTTCTATTCTGGTCCTGTTTCCCCAAGCACGAAAGGATGTGTTGGACACCTGCTCATGTTTTTCAAATACCAGAAGATATCTATGGAAGCCAAGCTCCGAATTGGCTGCCTCCTTTTTACCCTTCCCAACTGGCATTTCCTAATGGTGTTATCATGTTCTGATTCCCCATATTTTTGCGAGATGGTTCAAATGTTGATGCAGGGCTCTCTCTATAATCTGGTGCCTACATTCTTTCTCACTCTGTACCCCACTCCTCTCTTCATTTCTGATCTATAAATCAAGTTATTTTCAAATGTCACAGTTTGCTTTTTCATGCTTCCTCTTTTTTCTCCTGTCTGCCACACCACCTCTTGAAATTCTTCCAGCCGTGCCTATGATAGGCAAGATGCAGCCCTTGGTCTCCAAAGTGGCAACTCTTCTAGTGCCTGTGAGGTCGACTGTAGACAGACTGTCTTTATATAACTCCTCTGAACATATTAACGTGTTTCAGGCTTTCCTTTCTTTCTATGCTGACACGCTGTGGACAAAACACTTTAGTTACCCTGACCCTGTGTAGCTTGGGCTCCATGTGGCATGGATTAGCTTTGAGTTGAAGCCACGTGGTTAGGAGAAACAGGAGAGTTCACCCAGGCCTACCGTTGAAAGTGGACAGCACACTAACTGGTTTTCCTTTTGCTGGTTTAGTTGTGCGTCTGTTTCCCTCATTTTTAGTTAGTTATTTGAGGTTATCGAACAACATACTTTGATCGTGTTGGCTCCCTATCTAGCCTCCTCCTAGATCCACTCTGTCTCCAAGAATCAGCAGGACAAGTGCATGGGAAGCTTGTTTCAGGCCGTTCGGATTGTGCTGTTGTGATATAAAAAAATGTTTTTCTAACCACCATTATTTCTTGTTCACCTTCTGTAAGAATTCCGAGTCAGAGAATATGACCTTGATGCTCAGGATCAATGTTGGAGTTGTTGTTGTTGTTTTAATCGAGTTTAAAATGAATATGGCATTTTCATAACTATCTAATTTCTGGCAATTTTAAACCTTCTGTGATGAAAGCTACAGCATGGTGTGAATTTTCAGCTGGGTTGAAACCCAAATGATCTCACTGCGAACCAACCAGAAAGTCCATTGTCACCTAGACTGTGTAACCTTGGCTCTACAGTTCTCTCTTTTCTCATTTGTGAAGCATCAGCCACCTGTAGGTTATTGGCCCATCCTGACAAGGTGACCTCACACATAGAAGTAATGAGCAAAATGTCGCAGTGTGGCATAGGTATTGTGCAAGTAATGGCCACCTCACATCTTCACGTTAAGCTAAGAGAAGAACACTGAGATGGCATTACCTAGGGGAAGGTGATTTGGTGAGTTCCTTTCTGTGCTGTAAAGAATGACATAGAGTGGTTGCTTTTAGGGACACATAAGAAATAGGTGTTGCTGTCGCTCTTTTATTCAGGGAAATGCAGAGGGCCACAAGCACTGGTTTCCAAGGAGCCAGAAACAGCCAACTTCAGGTTGGAGCCAGGTCATTGAAAACAAGGCATGACATGCTCTCAGGGATGACCAATCCCCTGAAAGGAGCCTAGTACTTCTCTGAGTTAATTGTGCTGTAATCACCCCTGAAGAAAAGAGACACAATGATTGTTCCCTTGCTTCTTCAGTAAAAGAGAATTTGACTTTCATGTGAGAACTTCTCATGGCCCTGCATTCCTGGAAGCTGGCTGGAGCCTAGTCTGTCAGTGCACTGGGTATTTTTAGATCGTGGGCTGTGCTGAGGAGAGTGGAATTTGAAGAGAATGACCCAGTCTTTCCAGAAAAGCCTAAATACTTGGCAGTACCACGTCAGTCACGTTGTGCGAGAACACTGGCTGCCACCCCAAAGACTCTTCCATCCCCCTTTCAATCCTGCTGAGAATAGGCTTCCCGAAGGAAACAGATAATGCCAGCCTGCGATGCACAGTTTTGAGGGGGTAAATTCCTGAAAACGGTTGCCCGTTCATTGCCTCTCTGGATTTCAGACCTGAGATTTTTGTTCCTCTGGTTATAGAGGCTTTTGAGTGGAAACTGCTCATCATCCCTTGGAGTTTGC
The DNA here is from genome assembly GCA_028555095.1 of Dicrostonyx torquatus. Classification (NCBI taxonomy): domain Eukaryota; kingdom Metazoa; phylum Chordata; class Mammalia; order Rodentia; family Cricetidae; genus Dicrostonyx; species Dicrostonyx torquatus. Next base: position 7,439,461 of record JAQHUG010000028.1, read on the forward strand.
AGAGCACCGTGAAAAATCATTGAGATTGAAGACACTAAAATATGTAAATTACTGCTATTGTTTTAAGTGCTTCTTGGCATAGGATATGACCAGTTCACAGACAAAGCGGGGCTGCTTTCCTGTCAACAGTGGTTATGTCTGCAGTGTGGGGTCCTTCCCGACATGAGAAGAACGACTCTCAGAAAGTTTGTCCTTCCTCTTGTTTAAAACTTTCAGAGTTTTTATTCCATTTTCATTAACCTCTTTTTATCCCAGATCTCATTCGTATCCCTCTTTATTTCAAAGAAAATTTTCAGTTTGGAGGCAGTCGCAAAGGTGTGCAGTAGTGAAGCTAACAGAAAATGTTGTTTTCAGCGTTATTAAGTAGATTCTGATTTTGAAAACAGATTAATTTTCTTTTTGTGTGAACTATGACAGCTGTTGATCGAGGAGGGCAATGAGCAGCTAGTGAAGTTTGTTTTGAACTCTTTATTATTGTTGTTTTTGTTTTTGGGGGTGTTTTTCTAATTTGTTTGTTTGTTCAGAGATAGTGTGTCCCAGTGTAATACATCAAATTTAGCTTCTTTTTAAATGGTTTTGTTTTGTTTAGCTTGTGTTGAAGGCAGGTTTATGCTATGCACTCCTTGCTAGCCTGGACTTAGCTATGTAGCCCAGAATGGCCTTGCAAATTTGCAGCCACGGTCGAGTCTCTGACTCTTGAATCCAGGTATAGGTTATCATAGCTGTTCTCTCCTCTAGCTCCTTACCTGAGCATGTGATGAACTGACATCTCCACAGACAGCTGGGATGCAGGACACTCATCTTCTCAGTTCTGGAGGTGGCTTGGGAAGGTTAGTCATCTTCTCTCAGCGTGTCTTCCTACCTGCCTGCTCACCAAGAAAGCTTTTAAGTAGTAAAACAATATATTTATTTATGGGATACAAGTTGATTGATGTAAGTGCAAATTATAGAATCATATGATCAAAGCAGACTAAATGTTGAGTGCCTCGTCTACAAGAGCTAGTTCAACGACACTCTCCAAAGCTACAGAGAAATCCTCTCTCTTCAAAGAGAAACTTTCGTTTCTCTAGCGGCCAAGATAGGAGAAATGTGGGTTTGTTCCCTCCTTTGTCTTCAGAAATTATCAAAATCTTTCTTTTCCTTTATTGAAAAATGTCCTTTAGACAATCTATTTTGATCATGCTTTGACCCTCCCCCGATTCCTCCCATATCTTCGCCCTCTTCGTATCCACACGGTTCTGTTTCTGTCTCACACATACATCAAAAGAAAAAACAATAATAGAAAACAACCAAAAAGCCACAAAAACAGATATCAAAGCAATCAAAAGATGAATAAGACCAAAAAATAACAAAATCAAATAGATAGATAGATAGATAGATAGATAGATAGATAGATAGATAGATAGATAGATGATAGATAATAAAGTCCACAAGAATACCTTTGAGTTCATTCTCTCATGGCCAGCTACTCCTCGGCAGGGGACTTCCCCTGAAGTGTGTTTGATATACTGAGTGAGACTTTATCGGAGAAAATTGATTTTCCCTAACCCTGCAGAAATTACAAAAATAATGGAGGTTTGGAATTCTACAGCCTCTCGAACCAGGACATTGTCTTTCAGTGTGTGACTTGGTGTCTACTTTGTGAAGTATAAGTATTGTCTCAGGAATCTTTGGCTTCAGATATGACCAATGATATGAGTCAATAAGCATTTGACCTGTGGTCAGTGTAAAAGCAAATCTCTAGGGATAGAAGGATGCAGCAGCCAGCCCAGAGGCCAAGGCTCCTGCAACAGAGAAGAAAACAAAAGAAAAGAAATCTATCTCCCCCAGAGTTACAGAGGAAGCCTGAAGCGGTAGGATGGGATTTATCGGCTGGTAGGAATTTTAAAATAAAAGTTCATGCTTGACTTAGTTGTCACCTTTGAGAAAGAAAGCTAAGTTTTTCAAAACTATTATGCAAATGTAAAAATAACCTAAATAGCTTTCATGAGGAAATGCATGCTATTGTTCTGCGCTGGGGATCTCACATGCTGGTGTGCAAACAAATGCAGATCAATGTACTCGTTGCCTGATTGGCGAGCAGGCTAATTGTGAGTCATAACTGTCACCTGCCATTTGTGCATTTTTTGAGCAATTCAGAGCATAGGTAATTATGGTGGATTGCTCCTGTGCCAAGAAGACAGCATAAATCCTTCAGTAGAGGCAAGGCTGACAAGCTGTGAGTAATAGACTCCACCTTGGAGAAGATTTATATTCGGAGCCCAGTTAGTTGGAATGTCTTCTACTTTTCATTTCTCAATAACTTGACTGGAACCAAGGCACTCCGTTATTTCCCAAATTCTCCATTTTCATGATAGGATAATCAATAAAGAACAACTATTAATTCAGAGTCACTCTGATAGACTGGGACTAGACAGTTTTACTATGATATTGATTACTTCTGTAATTTACCGCTGGGGACTGACACTTTGGAGGTCATTAGAATACACTTCTTACTGATACTGGCTGCTCCCCGATGCTATGCACAGATGTCTCCTGTCTCTCATCACAATTATCTTGACCCCTTGAGTCTTCTGGATCATGGATCTCAAAGTAACAATAGAGCACTCAGATGTCACATGATGTAGCATGAACCTTAAAGAGAAACAGTGAGGCGGGCCCCCTTTAAGATGTGGTTCTAAAAACAGGATCCAGGATGACTTCAGGCTCGATTTTTTTGTCTTAGGAAGTTGGGTGTCCTCAAGGTCCTTGTGTATTCTCTCTCCCTCTCCCTCTGTGTCTGTCTGTCTGTCTGTCTCCCTCTGTCTCTGTCTCTGTCTCTGTCTCTGTCTCTCTCTCTCTTTGCCTCTGTCTATCTGTCTCTGTCTCTCTCTCCCCCTCATAGACATTTCTCATGACTGTGTATCATTTAGGGTATTTTCATTTTTTTTAAAAAAGACTTCTTCATTTGTATTTTATGTGCATGGCTGTTTTCTTACTCTGTGTTGTCCTGGAGGGCAGAACAGGGTGCTAGATAGCTTGGAACTGGAGCCACAGGCTGTCACTATCCAGCACGTGGGTGGGAACTGAACATAGGTTGCCAGGAAGAGCAACCAGTGCTCTGAAGCCTTGAGCAATCTCTCCAGCCCCGTTTATGGAATTTTCGGTAAGGACTTCATTGTTACACAAGTATCAGCTAGTGTCTAAAAGAATACCTTAGACAGTCCCTGTCGCCAAAATCCCATAATTGCACAGAATATACCAAAGACATGTTTCCTAATTTCCAAAACTAAGCACCTGACATTGGAATCAACTTTTTAAATTACCTGTATTCTCCTAATACCATTGTGAATTTACTTTTGTGAGTGCTGTACTGGCATCATTTCCACCTTTGGCCCCATGCATCCTCTCACACACCTACCACCTCCCTCTACTACATGGCCTCTTCTGCTCTAATTATTCCTGTTCATATAAACACACTTTCTCTGCGTTTGTGTTGACTTGATGGCCATTTCCTTTCTTTGCATAGAAATGTAAGGTTTTAGGTTAATTACTGAACTCTTAAGAATTTTTTTAATTTCATTTTCATGTGTTGATTTGTGTGGTTTTGGGGTGGAGGGACCCAAGCCATACATAACATGAACGTGGAAGCTCAAGGACACGTGTGAGAGCAGGTTTCTCTCTCCTACCGTGTGGGTCTTGTGATGGGACTCCGGGCTCTCATTTCTTTCTGTGAACGCCTAGCACACAGGATCTGTGCAGGTTTTCTTGCACGGAATTGAAAGAACCTGCATGTGTCATTGTCATAATAGAAATTTTGTAGCATTGTTTTGCTTGTTTGCCTGGCAGGGAACATACACTTTTGAATTTTGCAGGGTTGGTTTCTGAAATCAAGTGATTCTGCCAATCAGCTAACCAGCTGCCTACCTTCTCTCTTGCCCATAGTGGTTTCAAATTGCTGATCAATTATGTGTTCCCTGTCGTCAACACACAGCTACCCCTTTGACTTCAATGTTCTTCCCCAAACTAGAGCCACAGTGCTGCTCTTTTCTTTAGACAACAGGCAAACAGTGTGTCCTGATAATTTGTTATGTTTAATACCTAACAACATAGCTGTAACCAATCAATAACTTAGTTATTACTAAATTAAACTAATGAAAATAGTAGTCTGAATTTAAAGAATCCTATTCGACTAGTTGGTGATAGAAAGCAGAAACACCAAAATCTAAAGTTCAAAGAGCAAAAGGAGGAGGATAAAGTCATAATCTAGCAGATTATAAGGAAGTCATTCTGAGAAAGCTAGCAAGCTTTTTTTGTTGTTGTTGTTGGGTTTTTTTTTGTTGTTTTTTGGGGTTTTTTTGGTTTTTTGAGACAGGGTTTCTCTGTGGCTTTGGAGCCTGCGCTGGAACTAGTTCTTGTAGACCAGGCTGGTCTTGAACTCACAAAGATCCGCCTGCCTCTGCCTCCCAAGTGCTGGGATTAAAGGCGTGCACCACCTCTGCAAGGTCCTAGCAAGAATTTTTAAAAGGCGTGATTAGCATATGTTCGCATTGGTCCATTTGGGATGTCGTCAGTAGCTCTCTGTCATTGCTCATAGACATTCATAGCTGCTGTCCTTTTTGTAAGGTGTTCTATGAAAATACGGTAGTGTCTTTTCATCACAGCATCTTCATAGTCTCCGGAAGAACAGCTTATTGGGTATCAGGAAACTGGACAGCTGTAAGTACAACCGCAGCTTGTAGCTAATGATGGTAAACTCAAGGGTGGGAAGACTTGGACCCAAGGGTGTGTCTGGTGGAGTGTAAAGGAACCAAGCCCTCGCTCTTCCTCCATTTGTATTGGTTTTTCACAATACAGACCCTCTTACAAAGCGCTCGTCCGTATCCTCTCGTAAAGAAAAACTTACACTGTGTAATGGCCAAGCTTTATCTCTGAATTAGTACACCCCGCCAAGATAGTGTTTGGGGATGTTATGGTTTCCTTATGGTATACATTCATAGTGGCAAATTATGTGCTACTTAGACCACACAAAAATGCAGAACAAATCATGGAAGCCAAAGGCGTCTTGTCTGGGTCCAGCACTGGTCTTGTTGATGGCACATGAGGCCTAGTATCTCTGTGGAGAGAATTTTCAAAACCATCTGTGCCTGCAGGATGAACAATGTGCTATTTTCGTGTTATCTCCGAGCTACCCAAGACTGTGGGTATTGTCTCTTGAACACTAATCCTTAGTGACATAGCTGTAACATTTTAAACGATCGGTGAGGGTTACACTGTGCAATTGGGAAGCTCCTGGCTGAGAAGAGAGCTCATCATTAGCTCCAGGGCTCTGGGACCATGACCGACTGCACACTTGTACCTCTTTATCTCCAAGAGCCAAGAGCTGCTCAAACCATGCAGCCTGTGCATTGACGCCTCTGCAGGACTGAAAAACCTGTGCATGGGAAAATCAAAGGCTCTGCTTTAAGACGTGTTGGTTCTGAACCAGACCTGGGGCCACAGGCTTCTATTCGCTACTCCGTGAAAGAAGTAAGAAATGGGAACTTAACAGTAAATCTCACATCCAAGCTGTGTCCGAGCTACAGGGTGCATTCAAAACCAGATGGGCAATTTAGGCCATGTTACAGAACAAGCAACTAAGAGAGGCCTTGGGACTATCGCTCAGTGCTAGATCCTTTGCCCAGTGTGAGGCCATATGTGCATTCCCCAGTATTGCAAAATGAGTAAGTAAGTAAATAAATAGATAGATAGTATAGGCTGTAATTAAACATTTTGCCTCCTATCCTGTAACACCAGCCGGCATTAATTTGGACAAAGGATTTGAATAATATAATGAAACCGTCCTCTGTTGGTGGTATTGAGTATAGCAAGAGTCCTTCTGGCGTTGAGTAAACATACTGTGACTGAGACTTAGGACACATTGTTCTTGGACCTTGCTTATATATCTTACAGGTCTGAAAATTGTGCACATCCCAAACCTATAATTTATTATAACCTATAACAGGAGGCAGGAGCTGGTGGATTTCTGTGGGTTCAAGACCAGCCTGATCTACAGAATGTGTTCCAGGTCAGACAGGACGATGCAGAGTAATATTGGCTCAACAACCCACCCCCCAAGTAAAAACAAACTAACTAAATAAAACAAAAACAAACAGATGAGTGAGCTAGGGATGCAATTGGCTTCAGAGAGCCTGCCCAAAATATGTGTGAAAGTAAAATATCAAGTTTGTTTGTTTAATTATGATCAAGATTTTCAGACATATGCTGTATGACATTGTTCCTGTAAGCCGCAGTAGTGTGTTCTCTTCGAATTTGGTTGAGAAAGTAGATCCAAAGTTAATTATTCTTATCACAACTAGGGGAAAACAATTAACAAATCAAATATAGGTAGTAAAACTGGAAAAAATTCAGAATTAATACAATAATGTTAGAGATGATTCCTGAAGTAATTATGTCCTCGAAAATATCTTAAAAGTACTTTATTTTGGGGAAGTCAGGGAAGATATACAAAGGAATAATACTATATGTACTTTTATCAGCTTAAAATCAATAAAGTGATTTCTCGTAACCATGGTTGGCCCTTTTGCTAAATGTCTTTCAAAGAGGTGTCACACATGGCAGGCACATTCTGAGGAGCCACACCCGTGTGTTCCGCTCCTTGCGTGAGTTCAGCTCAAAGAAAATGAATGTAACTGTTGCTGGTACAAAAGAATCTCTTTTCATCGGAGGACATCCTGATGGATTTAGAGAATGCCAAAATGCCCTTTGGAGGCCTTGCTTTCCTCACTGGTGGGAATAAGAAATGATCGTCCTGCCCTTTTTAGGACGAGCTACCCAGGCCTGTGGGTATTGTCTCTTGAACACTAACCCTTAGTGACATAGCTGTAACTTTTTAAACAATCGGTGAGAGTTTCACTGTGCAGTTGGGAAGCTCCTGGCTGAGAAGAGATGTACCAGCGTGAAGGCTCTCCCTCTAAAGATAATTTGGGCTGCTTAAAGCAGCAGTGGCAGATGTGTTTTGAACTGACTTAGAGATTCTATTTAGTGTGGCATAAAAAAGGAACAATCGTTAGCCACCCCTAAACGCTTGCACGCACACACACACACACACACACACACACACACACACACATCCACTCTCACATTTTGTTGCAAGAAGTAATTCCAATGAGGTTCAGTTTTGCAGGTAGGAAATTTACTGCAATGGTATGGAAGATGAGACGGCAACAAATTTTACAATGTCTTGAATCATTGTAATTGTTCCTGTAATCTTTGAGCTGAATATGTAAGTTACTTCAGAGTCAAAACATGTTCGAGTCCTTATCATTCAGGAAATGCCTTCAGTCCACACGAACTGGAGTGTAATGTGCAGTTTATGTAATCCCGCATTGTTCATCCGTAGGGGGGCTGCTGAGACGTTCTTACTCTAAGCAGAGGACACATGCTTGCTCTGCTGTATAGCCGATGGAAATTAAGCATATACACTGTCTCATAAATAAATGGAGACTCATAGGAAACTCTCTCGCAGTGATGGGTGAGAAGGGATTGCTGTCAAAGGGGCCTGATTACCAACCCCCGCTTAGTGTTTAGGCGCAACATCTGGCCATCCCAGAGGGAAAATATGTCGAGCTTAAAACATGTTAACTCCAACTTTCAACTCATCCATGTACAGAACACAGACCAGGAGACAGCTGACGTCCTTCAGGTTTCCGTCGCTAAACAAACGTAACTCATCTTCAAGCAAAGATCGACGAAGAGGGCTTGTTTTTGGGTTTCCCTTCAGGATTTTTCCTCTTAAGCTATTGAGTAATTGGTGGGGGCAGGATAATTAAGGGGGATTAGGATCCTTAAAAATCTGTCAAGGATGATTGTCTGGTGTTGCATCTCTTCATGTAAGTACACTTTAATCTACATGGAAGTCTAAGTCTTTAATTCATCTCAGGTTGCGCAAGGCACAGAGGAAGCGAGGCGCTTCTCCTGCCTCCACTGTAACCATCTCTCAGGAACTCTCACTAAGTTCGGGTCCTGTACTTTTTTCTCTCTCTGTGTTGGTTACATTGTCAACCTAAAGATTAAATGCCTCCATACAGCAATTGTTGGAATAAGAATCCTTCCTTGGCCACTTAAGGTTAGTACCCTGCAGCTGTTCCTTTACCTAGATAGAATCTGCATTGTCATCGTGATGTCTGAATTGATTATCTGCGCTCCTAAGCTTTCACACAATTGGGTAAAGGTGTTTTTACACACCGGAAGTGAAAACTGACCCCTAACAGCAAATAGAGGTTGGAGGAGTGAATCAACAATTGTGTCACTACAACACCTTAGCAGTCCAGTTTAGACACACAAACGAGGGATTGTGTAAAACTGGTGAGGAAGACTGGAGAGACAGCTCACCACTAAAGGGCACTTGCTGGACAACCCCAAGGATCCGAGTTCTGGTACCAGAATACACAGAAAAAGCCAATCATGCAACCTGTGCATACAATCCTCAGCTTCAAGAGGGCCTGAATCCTTGATACTTGCTGGCTTCCAGCCTAGGGAAAACATGTGCATCTTGTGTTCAAGGAGAGAATTTACATCAAAACAGTAAGCAAGGAAAAATGATGTAGGACACCTGAGGATCTCTGACTCCCTATGTCCACAGAAGTGTACTCTCCCCCCCCTGACACACAAAGAAACATACACTACGCTATAATAGGCATAGACGCTCATATACTCATAAATAAATGTATAAATATTTTTAATATTTAATTAAATAAAAGTATAAATGTTTTTTAAAATTATGATGATATAAGGCAAGGAAGAACATACAAAGACTAAAAATCTGATAAGGTGTTATCTTTGCTATCTATTAAGAAGCTCTTGAGAGAGAAGAGGTTGTATGTCTGTGTGTGTGTGTGCATGAGTGTGTGTGTGTGTGTGTGTGTGCTGGCTTATGTAGACTAATAGTAAACTTAGAACTGTATGTGCTCTTAATTTAAACTGATTTTTAAAATGACAGAAATGGGTTTTTAAGGCTTTAATCAGAGAAACTGCAGTCCGTTAGGAGCATGGTTTCTTTGCCGAACTCAAAACTGAATGTTCTTTTGCCAGGCCCCAGTAGGGCTGCTCTGTGGGATAACTTTTCACTTACACAACGTAAAATCTAAGCCCTGCTTTCCAACAACATGGGCTGAACTAAAATTAGCATTGATTTAGTGCTCGGGGCCAACTTAAAGTGTCATGTGAACATGGGAAGAAACTAGTTTCTAAGTCCTATAAATCTCGGTGGGGACTTTTCATTGGCCCGTGTCAGTATAATCTTGTTCTCAGGGAAAAGGTTTTCTAAGTCAATATTTTTCTAAGAGTCTGACTTTTTGTCTTCCACTAAATTTGGTAGTCTTTGTTTCTTCACTAACCATGTGAGAACAGAAGACAAGTTTCTTCTCAGTGAAGACAAGGCAGAGCATATAAAGTCCTTGCCAAAGGTTATCTCAGTCTAATTGTGAGAAGGAATGTGTGCATGAGGAAGCAAAATGTCTTCTTCTGTCCAGTGTTGACACCGTATATTCAGTGTTATTAAGTAGCTGGTGCAATGGTCTAAGCTGTAAGTGACTGTCCCGTTGTCAAAAAGGTGCCTCGGGAGCCTGCAGGGTGTGGGGAGACTCACTCAGAGCCCAGGGAGACTGTCTTTCTCTCAGCTTTGTACCCCTAAGGCTTTGGCTCAGCATTCTGAGACTCATCCCCTGGCCCTACATCTGTTCCTTCACCTCAGGGCTGCACCCTTACCTCTTCGGTATTTTTCCAATTAACATTTTCCTCCTGTACTCGTTCCCTTGCTTCCCTTTGCTTTTCTTTTCATCTGTAGCTATTTTATGTGTGGTTCTGTGTGCCAAATTCTGAAACAGATGGGAATTAAGTTGAAGGCAGTGGTTGCCACGCAATTGCAATGTCTAAAGGAACACATGGGGACCGATGAGTCAACTTTACCTGGATGCTCTTAGACGGAGGTCACATTTTTTTTCTCAGACACCACCACCCGGGAAGCCTTGACAATAAGAGAGGCTTCTACTCTACCCTAGACCTTCCGGAGTTCATATAGTATTTATAATATGGGAAACAGCTCACTCTTTTGCTTTCCCTCAAACTGGGGAGTTTTTCCCTGTGTGCCAAACTCAGACTATCCATGAACAAACTGCGAAAGTTGGTCGTTTTGTATACAGGTTTTTGAATTTTGAATTTGTTCACAGGTTTTCTGCCTTTCAATCCCAGTTATTCTAAAATCCATAACCAAACGACCTCAACTTTTTGGGGTATGAAATACAAATATCGATTATTTGTGGTTTTGCATGATCTTTGGTTAATCTCTGGGTTTGTTTATTTTATGATTACATCACTGGGGACTGAGCCCATGGTATCTGCAGATAGGCAGAGACTAGAGACTAGAATTCTTAGCCCCTTCCATGATGAATATATATAATGAAGCAAAAGCCTTATGAGTTGATTTTAAGTTTAAATAAGATAGAATATATAAAACATTAATAAGACATTTGTTATATTTCCTCCTAGGAAAATACTCAGATAACATCATATATTAATTAATTATTAATATCATATATTAATTATTCTTTTCCAAGCTCCAGAATTTATATATACATATAATTCATATATAATACTCAGATAATATTAGATATTAATTATATATATACATATATAATGCATTCTGAGATGCTAATCATTGGCAAAGCAAGTTTCTCTGTGGAATTCTCAGTTGGAAATTGGTCTTTCAGAGCCACTATTTTTTATGCTCTGTTGTTTTTTGTTTTCATCTTTCCAAGACAAGTCATCTTAGCCCCTGAGCTCAATAGAGTTCCCTTCGCTGACTCAGAATAACTGTCCGATGGTGGCTGTCTTTGCAGAGTGTTAGAGGCTTCGGCTATGTTCATGGCAAGAGGATTCTGCCTATCTTCATTCTGATCTGGTCCCACATCCAAGAACTGCTTGCAGAGAAGCACTGGCATTACTCAATCCCTTTCATTGGTTCAGAAGAATTAAAATCAAATAAATAAATACAACCATTCCTCCCATCTGGTCTCTTGGTCAAATAAGGTTTCAGTCATATTTGACGCGGAGTTAAGCAGTTCTCATCCTTAGGAGCGTTCATATATCCTTGATGATGAAGGCAAAGAGTCAAACATGTCCCTTTAACAAGAAAGAGTGTACATGATGAAGTCACCCAGCCCCCCACATTCTATCATCCTCTGAGTCCCAACAATGAACATTCCCCAGAGAGACCCAGCTCGGGGCTCTCCTCTCCGTTCTGTGTATGTTTTGAAGTAGTTCTGAAGGACTGTTGGCACAGACAGACATGCCATCTGTACACACAACTTGTTCAGATGCAGTGATATAAAAATAAATCTCACATAGCACAGAAAGCCACAAAGGAAGTCATAGAACTCCCTGGAAACACAACTCAAGAAGGGTGACTTCCAGCCCCGAGCTCTGTGCCCTGCTCCCTTCCTTGGGATAGGATCCCCAACTCAGGAAGAGCCAGACATCAGATCCCTAGGTTAGACATCCCCACGTGTCTCTTTTCCACTCTGTGCCCACTTCTCCTCTCCGCATTTTTCTCCCTAGTAAAACTGTGCAAATGCTGCGATTTTTTTTTTAATCATTCAGACCTAAGGGGACTTGGTAGGTTTTGAGGCATCCGAGGGTTACAAGTTCACTGTCTTTGATGATACCAAGCTGGAAAATTCATCTTTGCTTCTACATTCACCCTTCTTTAGTGTGAATGGAATAAAGAAGTTTAAAAGTCAATCTCCTGGACTCTGTAGTTTGTAGGAAGGGGATGTGAGTAGCTAATGAGTGACTGCAAAAATATTTAAACAGCCGAGAACAAAAGATGGCAATGGTCCTGGTGTGTGTGTGTGTGTGTGTGTGTGTGTGTGTGTGAAATTTCAGTGTGGGTAGAAGAAAACTTGGATTAGCTTGGGAGGAAGCAGTTCGTAATTTCCTTGTACCTTGTTCTGTGGGATGAGGATGTGGACTCTGAATGGTGGCTTGACCCCTGTTGTCAAAGCCACAGGTCTGCCTGCTACAGCTCCTCACAAGTCCTTCCTCATTCCATAGAGCTTGGAAAATAATTTCCATACTATATTGTCAATATGCCACCGTGGCCCTGGTGTCATATGTAGAACGGACTCAGTGATCTTTAAGAACCAAACATTAATTTGGTCATTGAAGGTACAGTAAGGATACCAGCTAACATTAGATAATGATAAGATGATATCTTTCTTTCTGTTTTCTGTTCTTATTCACGCATGTATGGTTTCATTTAGTAGAATTACCAATGAGAAAGAAGTCACAGCAGAACCTTCTCTCGTGAGAGACATCATTCATTCTGTAGTTGAATGATGCATATGAACGTGCCCCTCTGGGTATGCAGTAGCTAACGTGCCCCTCCTGTCTGCAGTGGCTAACGTGCCCCTCCGGGTCTTCAGTGGCTAACGTGCCCCTCCGGGTCTGCAGTGGCTAACGTGCACCTCCTGTCTGCAGTGGCTAACGTGCCCCTCCAGGTCTACAGTAGCTAACGTGCCCCTCCGGGTCTGCAGTGGCTAACGTGCCCCTCC
>JAQHUG010000028.1:7452148-7471000 GCA_028555095.1 Dicrostonyx torquatus
AGTGGCTAACGTGCCCCTCCGGGTCTGCAGTGGCTAACGTGCCCCTCCGGGTCTGCAGTGGCTAAAGCACTGTGCCACTACCTTGGTCCCTCTTGCCTTCTGTTACGGAAGTACTAATGCAAACTGTCGGATTTGCTCGAGTGAAATCAAGGATGTAAAATGGAGTATCCACTTCGGACATCTTTCTACACTGTGGGACGTCCGAGTTGAGAGATAACTAGTTAAGACATTGGTAGGAGGAGTGAATAGACACAAAAAACAAAAGGTTATCAGTTTGGGACAAATCTAAGATTGCTTATGTGAAACAAGCAAGACAGCAAAGACCGAGCAAACGGAATTAAATGTGGTGTGGAAAATCAGTTACAGAGATTCCATGGTTATCCGTGTTGTGCTATTCTCTAGATAAAACCCCTTGCCCACTAGGAGGCCTGAGATACCTCAGTGTATCTCAGGATCCCTGAGAGCAGGTACCCTATCCCTGCCTTTCTGAACGGTCATCTAACTCAGCACTGAAACATGTCACTCTGCCTTGTGTCTGAGTGTGATGTTGTCTACTGTCAATGCAGCCTCAGAAAATCTGTAATCCTGTCCAACATAAATCCCTTCTTCCCGGTGTTTTTTCTCTTTATTGCAGACATGTTGGGGTGGTTTTTGTGCTCCATTTCTCCCTTTATATTATATGTTGGGCGATAATGTTCTTTATAATCACAAAGAGGGCATTCTTGTGAATTTTTTATCAGAAACAAAACTAGGGAATAGGAGAACAGGAATCATTTTAATATCGAACAATAGAATGCTGTGCTATTTAATCTCAGATACAGTTTGTTTTCAAAACTTTATGTCACACACTTCCAAGAACTTTACGAGTCAGATGAAAACAACCCAATCCCCTTGCCTCATTTCTGAGTCGTGTACTGACCTGTGGACCATAGGGATTCTTGTCAAATCGCTTTGCCAAATTCTTCAGCTAATCACAAGTTGAAACAGCCTAGTCTCCTGTGGTTTTCTTATAGGCCTTTCATTTGCTCGGTTTATGCCCTCTGACTTGGCAGCCCCCATTCAGAACACTTTCTGTGATTTCTGTAGCCGCCAGGCCCTGACCTGCCTGCTGTGCTGTTCAGCGCTGGGCTCACAGAACTGCCTCGGCCATCCTGGCATGGAGAGAACAGATCAGATTGCCAGCAGGGCGGCTTCAGCCCTCTTCTTCAAGCGGAAGGCTGAAGTGGTTTGGGAACCCCAGCTGTCCTCTTTTTTACCATGCCTTAGGAAACTCAGTAACGTACTAAATCCAAACCAGACAGTCAGGGGAACTACCCTTTATAATATTCTTTGTATTGTTTCAGAGTCAATCATGGATGTAGGTGTCTTTGCATTTGATCACACATATGACAACTAGAACGGTCACCACATCCAAAGATACCCCAAAATAAATAATTTTCAAGACACGTATGGTTTAGGTCTGCTTCCTTCCAAACTTACCCTGATTTCTTTTTCCTGTAGGTACCACTCCTTAGTTACATAGTTGGTTCATGGTACGTGACCAGGAAGCAGAACCAGAGCATTCTCTGAAGAGAAGCAAAGATTTCTCTTAAACTTTGGCATGTCTGTGCATACAAGTGGACATTCCCCCACTATGGTCTCACTTCTTTAACCATTTTAAGAGTCAGGGAGTCATTTGAGAATATATTACTTACACTGAGTAAGAAATAAGGCATCCTTATACCATACACTTTCATCCAACGTCTCCTTGGTATAGTGGCTCCCATAATGTCATAATTAGTAAAAAGCTATGCATAAGGACTGCGTGATGAGTTTCCTTCTCCCAAAGCTCTTGCTCATGCTACAGCCTTGTGGTCTAAGTGACTTTCTGAAGAATAGATAAGTAAGTTACCATCGAAGTACATAGACCATTATCTTCCTGGGAGTGGTACTAGCCACAGAAGTCAGAGCCAGAAGGGGAGGCATTACATGAAAGAAACCAGTACAAATTTCATTTGCTACATATCAGCAATGTCAGCCATGGTCATTGTCCTTAGGGATGCTGTTCACCGAGCTTCCTGTGTACACAGAGCAAGGTACTTCATACCCCTCCCCACAGTTATTATTCAGACCACATAGGAGATTTTAAGCCCATGGAAGCTGAGGCCTAATAAGTGTAGGCCATACACGTAGATGTTCATAGATTCTAGGCTTCCTATCTGGGATTTGAGTCTACAACCAAATTTTGATTCTACATCACTCTAAACTGAACCTACTTTTCTAGGAAAAAAACTAATGATGCCTGTGTCTACGGGACTTATTGAGCTTTGGAAAAGTCAAGTTACAAGGCAGATAATCTCCAAGTGATCAGTGAGATGTAAAAGTGCATGTATTGGCCAGGCAAGCATTGCTTTGCAGTCTATTAGTGGGAGTTAAATATTTAACACCTTTGAAAGCTCAGGGTTGATGACATGTTCAAATTGCTGATTTCTGTTTACTCTGGACGGCCTGCAAGATGACTGTGTTCAGAAACTGTTGGCCTGGGCTCTCTCTGCTCAAGCTAAGAGGCTCATACTTCACACCCAAGACAATAGTTGGCAAATGCCATTTCAACAAAGCAGACTCAACAGAATTTTGAAAGAATGATCGTTCAAAAAGATCCAAGATTTTGAAGTGTGAGTCATTCATTTACCAAGAATGTAAGACAGTGATCTGCTTGGTGTGGAGAGCTGAGAGCTGTAGCCAAGAACAGGAGGCCACTTTGGGAAAACTTGTTTCATCTGCATTAGAAACTCTTGCATCTTTTTTCCCCCCACTTTTTTGAGGCTGGAGGGGGAAACACCCAAGCATTTCCTCATACTGAGCCACCGAGAATCTCTTTGAAAGAATGCTATCTGGGCAAACTCTCACATGTTTTGCAGGACTAGAGGATCATCGATAATAACAGTGATAATGAAAGTATGTAGGTATTCAGCCCACACTACATACATGTATCATGCTGGGCATTTTAACAGCCCTGAATAGATGTTAAGGTATTAACAGCATTCCATTTTAAACAATGAAAGAAATGGAGCATGGAGACCCTAAGTAGCTTCCCCAGTCATTTAAGGACAAAATGTCTGTGATGATCAGAGATCGTTGTCATCCTCAGCAAATACAGAATCTCATGGGAGACAGGCCTCTGGGCATGCCTACAGGGCATTGCCCTAACTGATGTGGAAAGAGCCATCTTGACTACTGGCAAGGCCTGTTCCCATGGGAGGGGATTATGGCTTTGTTAAATGTGGAACGTACCTGAACAGTGGGAAGCATACACCGTTGTTGCTTGACTGGAGATACAAAGTGAACAGCGGCATAGAGCTGCTCCTCCATTGACTTCCCTACCATGACTTGAACTCTGTTCAGAATAAACATTTCTCTCTAAAGGGGCTTTGGCTCGGAGTATTTAGTCACAGCGAGACGAAAAACAAACAACAGCAAACAAAACTCTAACAGTACTATACCTGAATTAGACTGACACTCTTCTGCAGTCTAAGCTGTCGACACAAGGCCTGTAGCACCTTTCTTTGAACCCCAGGATCACATGGGTACAATAATACTGTTTCGATCCAGCCGGGTATTGCTCTGGTTAACTTTGAAGCCGTTTTAGCTATTGGCATCCTGGTGCGGGAGAATTGTCTGCATTCTGTCAATCATGTTGTAAATAAATGCTGATTGGCCAGGCAGGAAGTATAGGTGGGTCAACCAGACAGGAAATAGAGACAGGGCTATGAGAAAGGCTGGGAAGAAGGAAGCTCTTCCTGAGATCCTCTGCAGACCACCAAAGAGGCAGCATGTGACCTGCCCCTCTGAAAGGTACCAAGCCATGTGTTTAACATAGATAAGAACCATGAGTTAATATAAGTTATAAGAGCTAGTAAGAAGCCTGAGCTAATGGGCCAATTGGTTTATAACCTAATGCAGACTCTCTGTGTGATTTTTCTCTGAGACTAAATGGCTGGGGTACTGGGCGGGACAGAAACCCCAACAAGCTGGCCCTCATACTACAGCATTCCTTTTGAAGGCCAGTCTGACCTATGTATCTACCTTTGCCTCTACCAGAGGAAGCATGGACACTCCCCCGTGGTCATTAGTAAGGTCAATTGGGATGATATATATATATATTTATATGTATATATATATGTATATATATATATATACACACACATGCTAACTTCTTATAGGAAAAATAGTGCACGAAATCTCGTTTGTTTTCTATTCCACCATGCCATCCTTCCTCTTCCCCGCTGATTGATTGACAGGCCTGTGGACCTGTCAGTTTGCTATGGACATCAGTAGGACTTGGGCTGTTCCTTTATGAAACACTGATGAACTTTTCAGAGCACTGCCATGACAATGTCATGGTGATGGTGAGCCACACTCGCCTGTAGAGCTAACTGCTGCCTGCTTTCCTCATCCTGAAACCCACATTGGTAGGGGTCACTTGTAACCGCCTCTCATGGCCTGCCCATCAGACTTCAGCTCCATTCTCTAAATGCTGTCACAACTAAATAACACTTCGTTATAGGAGCTTAGAGCTGGTGCTGACGAAAATGCTAATTTCTTGGCCCAGGCCTGTCTCACTGTGGTCTCACTTTTTCCACTTTCCTGGATCATTTTCTCTTATACTCCCCCAATTCCTTTCATCCCCCAGCTCCCGCCTTATTTGTTATGGTATTGTGAGTCTAGTCTTCCCTTTGGCCTCAGTAACTCTCCCCAGCAGAGCAAATCACATTCTCCTCGTCTTCTCAGGCCTCCTTGTGTGTTCTCATGCTGCTGCTGCGTTTTTGTCAATGGTGGTTTTATTATTTGCCAATCCAAATTATTTCATTAAGTGAATGGCTTCAGAGATTCATTTGATTTGATTTTATTACTGGCTGGAGGAAAAGATATACAGCTTTTGTTAAGAGAACATGCCAAAAAATACAACCTGTACCTATACGGACATTATTTTTATTATAATTTATACCCTGGTATAGTAATAAAGTGATTTTATAGGTTTACTTTAAGATGTTTAATTGCTGCCCTGAGAATTTCAAAGCTAACGTGTGCAAGAGCTACTACTGATTTTCCTCGCATTGCGGAGCAGTAGATTCAGTCTTTCTCGCCTTCCTGTCTACCTCGACTTATCGTATAGCTGCGTCTGCATTGACATGCAGCTCTGTCACTGATATCTATGGGGTAGATTACCTGGAGTCTCTTTATGATGTTTGCACATGCATTTCTTGCTAAAACGCATGAAGGGAAATGCACGTTATCAAGTCCTCTGGACCATCATTTAGAACGCCAGAGGTGTACTCCCTGTAAGTGAGATCTTGAAAGAGGAGTCAAAGGTGAACCTTTTCCAGGGCTGGTAATTAATTCTTGCTTTGCATAGGCTAATTGAGGGCAATCCTCGAATACTTGGTGTCATTTCATTTCCTAGCTGTCAATGTGACTACAACCTGCTTTTCCTGCTGCATCTCTTAACCTCTGTGCTTTCCCGTGCTGGTAGGAGGATGTTCAAGATAGAGAGGCATGGAGACCTAGGTTCTGTTTTGTGAATATCAATATTTTTTCTTCAGCAGAATATTGTTCTCCTTTGACAGACTCCACCACCACCAGTAAACATCCCTGTTGTAATTTTTTTTTGTACTTTGGGAGCTCAATGAAGAAAATCAACCATAGAAAGGGCTCCTTAGCAGTCTGCCTTATGTTACAGTCTAATTCAAATACATGCAAATGAATGCCTTAAATCATTCAGCAGATAGTGTCTGTGAAGCTGCAGGCTGAGTGGAGAGCCAAGGAAGTGTGAAAGGCGTGTTTAATCAATGGCAGGAGGTCATCAGTGAGAGCAGTCTTCCAGTTCCTAGGGAACCTTATAGGTACCCAGGTCTACTATTCTTGTATCTTTCTGTCTCTCAACCTTCTATTTCAGGACAAATTACTACAGAGTACTTGTTCCCATCTTCTCATTTTCAACCCGGCATAGGTGTGGTAGTTTTCTTAGTCAACCTGGAATTTCACCTAACCTGGAATCATATGCCCAAGAATCTTGATAAGTTAGTATCCTAACCATACTGACCTGCTGACATGTGTGTAAGGCATTATCTTGGCTATAATTGATGTAGAAAGACCCAGCCCACTGTGGGTGACACCATTCCCCAGGCCACTGGCTCCTAACTTCACTGTTTGACAGTGAAGAAAGCTAGCCAAGCATGAGCAAGCTTGCTTGGGGCATCATCCCCCCCCCCGCATCTCTCTCTGTCTTTTGCTCTTAGTATGATACAAGCAGCTGCTCAGGCTCCAGACACTGCAGCTGTGTTGCTGAAAAGAACCGTCTGGAATGATAACCTGACAAGCTAGAACTGTACTTTAAGAAAAGGAGTCTTATCACGGCAAAGGGAATGAAATCAGAACACTGGCCACACACTAGTCTAAGCAAACTACTCATTTGGATGGTTGGGTCTACTGTGCCAAGTCTACACTACAGCACAGCATTTAGGAATGGGGATTGGAGTCTCTAAGTTGATTTGTGTTAATGAGCGCTGACATAGTACCTTGCCTATCCTCATCTGCTATCCCAGAGAATAAATCATACTTGTTTGTTCTGAAAATTAATTGAACTAAACATTTCTATTTCTTATTTGCTTGTGTAAATATTTGCCTGTATTTATCTTGACATGTTTTAGAACTAGCCTTTCATAACTTTGTTTTTTTGTGTATAAATTTTACTCTTTCACATTGTTTTTTCTCCATCATTTTTTATGCCACTTTAATATCTAGTTTTGCATGTCTTTGAAGAGAAAAATGTGAGCCTGATATCTTTAGAACCTCTGCCCTGGGTTATGGCTACCAAGTTGAAGTAACTGAATACTGTCGGCTAGTTTCCCTGGGTTTTAATCAACATTCATTAATATTTCTAGCAACAAAATTGTACTCAAAACATTTAAACATAATCGAAGAAATTCCCAGTTAGGTTTGCTCTGTGCTCTTCAGGGGAAATTACTGAACAGTTATATGAAATTTTTTTCTTAAGATTAGAGATCATTTAAGAAAACTTATATAGTCTACAAAATATCCAAGAGTTTGTAAAGGGCGTGATATCTCTGAGCTTACTATGAAATGATTGTGTAGTGGAGTAGAATGTAGCATCTCTCACTGGTACTCTGCCAAAGCATTAAATCCAGGTTCTGTGATCTTATGACTACTATATTACCCAGCACCATAAAGGGTGGTTATGCCCTCTATTCCCTGGAGCTCCAGTGGCCACTTAGTCTTTCCGGTGGAAGCCTTTTCTTTGATTTCTCTGTCTTTTTGAAAAGTATGGACCATGGGGCCCTAAGTCCAAATTTGGAACTCCTGACTTCCCCAGTTTTCTTTGTAGCTCAGCTACCTCGCTTCATATTCAATATGGAGAAAAGTGTTGTTTCTTCTGGAGAATAGTAACATTCTCCACTCTGCAGACAAAGAAGGATAGTTTCCCTTCCAAGGTCCCCCATCTGATCATCAGCAAGTTAGAGAGAGTACTGTTCATTTGTTGAGTTTGATGTGAATGATTGTACATATTTTCTTTACTTTATAAATCGAACAAATTCAAAAGAGCTTTCCAATAGACTTGTAGGTGCAATACACATCTAGCATACTACGAAGAAGACACGGTAAAAGTAAAAAAGTCACCATCAGTTAATTAGACATAAATTATTTGAGAATGAATAAGGAGTGTAAACAAGTATGATTTCAAGACAAAAGAAACTACAAAAGAGTCCCAGCACTGTCTTTTTCTTCAAAGTGTGTGTCCTAGCCAGGGAAAAATAAGGTATGCGTGAGACAGTTTATTTTAATTATTAAAATAAATACATAAATACAAAAGCAGTGCACAACCCCCAAAAGAATTTTTCTTAAGGAACCATTGCTCTAGGCTTTACAAACAGAGAGTTGTATGACTTGTTATCAGATTCCATCGGCTGTTATAAACAATTAGCTCAGCCATCCTTGTGAATTTATTCTTCCAAATCACCACATTTTCAAATGACCCCTGGCTTGGTTTGGGTTGTTAAAATCAGCAAATAAAACAACCCCTGAAGCTCTCCCTAGACTTCTACACAGCATTCTCCATTATTAAACAGCTGGCACTAGAGCTATATGAAATTTCATTAAATTAACCTTAATAGCTTTGTGATTTAACAGACACACACATGATAAAACTTTAGGACAGCGCCTCCACCCCATACATCAGATCACTTCTAACTCAGCGGTGGCACTGCGGATGTTTGACCAAACCTTAAGGTCACTGAATGACCTGCACTTATCTTTAGCTCGCAGTCTGTCGTCATCATCAGCTCCAGTTTTGACATTTTGCTCTGTGACAGAAAGCTTATCGCCATAGAATTACCATGTCTCATTGATTATCCATTTTTAATTCTGGTTGACCTTGTCTTACCAAACAGACTAAAGGTTTACAATTTGATGATCTATATTGTTTGAAATAATGGTGTTCGGCATCAAATGTTTAAGTCCCAGTTTCCAAGGTTGTTAAAGATTAAAGGAAATACATGATCACAGTTTGGACTTAAATAGCAGGAGATTTTCACAAGCTTGTGCATGTGTGCTAGCGAGTGTGTGTGTGTGTGTGTGTGTGTGTGTGTGTGTGTGTGTGTAAGACTATGGACATTATTCTTATTGAACAGGTGAAATTCGGAGTTTTAAAAACAATTATCCCTTCCAATGAAGGCAATAAACAAATCCAAGATCTGGGTTTTATGTGCATCTAGGATCCAGTGATTCTGTCCTTACTATTTGACTATGAAGAAGAGTGTGCTGCTGCATTTGAATTGATTCTATGGTGAAAAAAGGTGAGAGAGACAGAGAACATTGGTCAATTTTGATTGATGCTGTAGTGCAGCTGCTTAGCTCTTCAGAAGATCTGAGCCTCAGCTAGAATAGCAGGTAAAGGTTTGTAGCTGGAGATTGCACTTTCATTTCCCAGATGCCCAGACCCAAATATCACCCAGAAACTAGTTACAGCACTCTTTGGCCAATGGCTCGGGCATATTCCTGGTTAGCTTTTTCATCTTTAATTAACCCATTTTTATTAATCTATGTATTACCGTAAGGCTGTGGCTTACCGGTAATGTTCTGGCATCTTTTACCTTCGGTGGCTATGTGGCATCTCCTTAACTCTTCCTACTTTCCCTATGTAGCTCTGTTAAGTTTTCCCGCTTGGCTTTACTGTGCTAAACATTTGTCCGAAACAACTTTATTCATCAACCAATCAAAGCAACAAGTATACAGAATGACATCCCGCATCAAAGTTTCAGTAATCATGGGTAATGCATCAAAAAGTCTGATGCAGAGTCCATGCAGGGGAGTTGCTTACTGGGCTTGCTTTCCCTGAGTTACAGGCTGCTTTCCTAAGAATCCTGGACCACCAATCAGGGATAGCACCACCCGCCATGGGCTGGACCCTCCCCCACTGATCACTAATTCAGAAGGTCCTTTGCAGCTGGATCTGATGGGGGGATTTCCTCAGCTGAGGCTCCTGCCTCTCTGATGACTCAAGCTTGTGTCCAGATGACACAAAACAGCCGGTACACCATCCACTGGTGCTTAGCTTGATTCCATATTGTGGTCACTGTGAATAGCACTGAAATGACCATGGGAGTGTCGATGTCACTCCGACATACTTATTGTTATTCTTTTAAATGTAGATGCAAAAGGGGAATTACTGTAATTACACTTCTAATTTTTGACAAGTTTTCTTTCTTTATTACATAGTAACTGTACCAATTTACATTCCTATCAAAAATACATGAGGGTTTTTTATTCAAAGCCTAAAATTTGTTATCTTTTATTCTTTTTACAATATCCATTATTATTATTAGGTTTTTAATTACTTACCAATAGTTTAGAGATTGACTTTTGTTGGGTGGTGTGGAAATGTTCCGAGTTGGCTCTTTGGCAAATTGACTGGGTGATCAGTGCCTTGATCTCATCAATGGATTAAGCCGTTGGTTGCTACATAACTGATTACAAGCAATTGGGAAGTAGGAGGTGGAACATAATTGATAGGACTGTGCCTGTAGGACATGCACTTGAGGGCAACATCTTCTCCTTAGACTCCACTGGTCTCTCTCACCATGTCTGTTTTCTGAGTGCCATGAAGCTGACTATCATTTCCACAAACATTTGTGCTCTCATGATATTCCATGATATTCGGTGATTTGCCTCATACAACAAGTAACACAAGTCAAAATAAGCATTTTATCCTTTAAGATGCTTGTCTTAAAAAGTTATTTTTCCACAGTGATGATAATCTCATTAATAGACATTTTGATAGGTTAACAGTGACTTTAGTTAGTATTTCTCTATGATCAGTGATGTAGAACAATTTCTCATACACTAATGGACCATCTGTATGCCTTCTTATATAAAATGTGTCTTTAGATATTTTGCTTAGTTTTAATCAGAATATTTGGAGTTTTTCCCAACATTATTTGAAATACGAGTAATGGTACAGAATAATACAATAAATGCTCACAAAGTCACAGTTGTGACTGTCTTCCAATGTCACAGGCTGTACACTTGTATTGCAAATGTTTATTTTGTTCCACCCACATCTCCCATCATGCACTTACTGTGTTATACGTGATTCTCCATCTGAAAGATGCAGTCCAGATTTTGTGTTTTTTACCAATTCTTGTTTCTCTTCCTAGAGTAATTTGCTTCTCTTTAAAACTGTGCAATTTTGTAAGATCTTGCCAATTTCCCACCAAAATTCATTGAGTCAATCTTCTTATTCTCCTGGAATTTGGAATATACAAAAAACAAAAACAAGTTAGAAATTGCAACTCGGGGCTGGGGAGATGACTCAGCGCTAGTTGCTCTTCCAGGCATCCTGAGTTCAATTTCTGGCTATCACATGGTGGCTCACAACCATCTGTATTGGTATCTGATGTCCTCTTCTAGTATGAAGGCAGAGCACTCACGTACATAAAATATGTAAACAAATAAATCTTTATTTAAAAAAGAAGAAATTTCAGCTCAATGTGAAAATTAGCTATAGATGTTTCAGTCTTCAGTTGCCCTTAAGAACATATACCATATCTGGTCCTTAATATTTTATCCCTGCACCTGCAATTAATATTGTCCACTCAGTACGGTGCTGGTAAAATGAATCTTGTTTCAGTAATGGGCTCAAGCAGGGAGAGATAGTCATAAGTGAGCGTGGTAAGGATTGAGTAACAACTCTGATGGGTTTTATTAACCAAGTGGTGGAAATCCCAGTTCTGGCCTTGAGCTGCATCATTAGAAGTCCTGTCCTGTCAGCTCAGTATCAAGAAAAAGGTGACCAGAATTCTTGCTCCTTCTTGGCAGAATCAGAGCCACTCTGCAATTGGATTGACGGTTGTGTCCTTCTTTCCATCCAAACTGTGCTTCATGGTGGTAACTACTGAGCAAGCAGAAACGCATGGAAGCTTCCATCTCTGCAACACAGCTGAGCTCATGAGTCATTTTCTCAACTCCCTTCCTGAAAACCTGACTTTTTCCAGCTGTGGCTCTGCTCAAACCAGCATCTGGCTAAAATGTATGCACACTCCAGCTTCATGTCCAAATGTAGAAGTCTGCTTCCAAGGCCACAGTTTGAGTTCATGTTATTTATTTTTGGATGTTGTTGCTAAAACTTCTTTGCTATCTCAAAGCTCCAATATTTTTGCGCATTGCCAATAGAAGAGGCCTGCAGTTCATGCGTATATGGGGAGAGAAATCCCCAAAGCTGTGTAGAAAGCCTTCTGTGAGTTTTTTCAGTAACGAAAGCACTAGTTAAATCATTGAGCTTTTCCCACTGAAGTGAATGGACAGTAATTCCGTGATTCCTCTACATGTGCAAGTGACCCTCGTGGAGACAGAGTCTGTGTCTGAATGCTGGGCTTTCAGGGATGCAGTCTGTGAGTCATGTGTATTCAAGAAGATCCTTCCTTGCATACGCATTGTGATTTTGATTTACGGTCTATTTAAGGAAAACTCTCAATACACCTGGAAAAGTTTGACTCAGCTAAGGGATTGAAGAAAAATAAAAAGAAATCTCATTTCTAGAAGATAGGGCTTGGTGGGCATCAACTGGGAGCCGTAGCTAACACTCGGGCTTTAACATGAAGAGGGGCAAGCAAGGGCTCTGCAGCCAAGCCAGTGTTTTGACGTTGAGATTTTGGTTCTGATGGCAAACCTGACAGCGGCAGAACACAAGAAACAGGAATCGTTTCAATGATTATTTTTTTTAATTGCCTAGATACAAGGGATAAGTAACTGGATTAAAGGAGAATGAAGCATTGCATGCTATAGAATGGGAGGACTGGAACCAAAAATAACGTCTGCCTTGTAAAATTGGAGTAAAATTTGAAAATCTTACGCAGTGATTCTCAGAGTCTGTGTGTGTAGTTACTACCTTGGAATTGTTTTTAAATCTCCATTGTCCTGCCTCTGGTTCTGCACATCTTATTGACTCATGAAAGACATTATTGTCCAAGTGCATCAAACACTTCTGGACATTGTGATACACAGAGTGTGAATGGAGAAACACTGGTCGGATAGATGTCTGAAGAAGACAAGAAATATGTACTAGTGAATTCCAGTACAGCAATGTGCTCTGCCTTCTTCTGTAGGTGTGTTTTCTTAGTTTTGACTTTGTTCCCTAGGCCTTGTGAATGTAGCCTGTGAGATAAGGGAAGGAAATTGTTTCCTAAATGACGAAAAGGAAAAATAATGAGCTCTAAACAAGGTCATCGAATGTCTACGAAGCTATCTAACAAATGGGATCGTGCCCTCTAGTGCCAACATGCTGGTCAGGGAGCTGGAGAGTCGAGTGCAGGGCAGTAACTTTCAAAACCAGGACAATAGGTCAAGGAAAGACAATGGAGAGAGTCGGAAGGACTTATTTACAGGTGGTCTCAGTTTCCCCAAAAGCGGAATCATAAGGCTGAACAAAATGTATAGACTACAGTGCACTAGATCTAGGTAGTGTCAAGATACACCTGGCTGGCAACCATAGGGGCGTTTTCCAGGCAAAAAGGTCTTCCTTTGTTCCTTCCACAAAAGCTGTGGACTTCCCATCACCGCTCTATCACCCATTGTGGTAGCTGCTGCCTCATCAAGTTGTTATATGAAGTCAGAATACAAAGACTGTTGACGTGAGCATCTTCATCAAAGGGTTGTGACTGCCACACTGTATCCTCTTCCTCCTTTCCCTAACGAAACTGCAGAATGCACTGTGCACACCCAGATCGATGTGTGTTGTGAGCCAATCACTGGGAGGGGGTCCTGATGCAGAGGGTCATTTTGTGAGCCGTTGACCTGCAGTGAGGCATTTGAAGAATGGAGACTTTTGTTTGGGATATAACTATTAGTGATATTATTGAAACATACAGATCATGAGGAATTTTAAAAAGCCCTTGCATTCTGCAGCTAAGCAGACCTGAAATACATTTGAGTAAAATATTAGACATATGCCGGCCATCTAAGGCTAATAAAGATTGTCAGTGGCTCCTGAACTCAACTTAGTAAGTAGCACACAGCGAGCTTTAGCATTGTGGACAATGGTACCGGACGAGTCTGGGTCGTGTGCTGTGTGCTTCTTCTCTGATGAGTATATGGCCTTGAGCAGTTTGGCCTAGAGCCATTTTTATTTCAGCAAATCACTTCCCATTGTTGAACACTCTACAGATGTACTGAAAGGTACTCTCAAGTCTGAAAATGTCAACTGCTCGCAGGACACTGATAGTAATTGAAGGAGCCGTCTGATCAAGCACAGTGTTTGCTTTAACCCTGTAAGAAGCATTGCTACTCTGTCATTACTCTTTTCCAGAGGTGTGTTGTTTATCGAAGCCACGAGTCACGTCCCATGCTTTTAATTTTCTTACTTGCTCTGCTTCGTTCTGTACAACACAGACTTGCAAACTTTCCCAGTGATCCAGAAAATAAGTCCTTTCTGCTCAGTGAGAAAAGAGTGTTTGTTCTAACACCCCAGCTCGGTCATGTTGCACAAAAGCAACCATAGCCACTATGAATAACAACGGGTCCACCTGTGTCCCGATCACACACTGCTCACAGAATCAGGTGATAAGCCTGGAGGTCATCGTTCCTAAACTCTATGAAATTTCTGACATAAGCCATGCAAATATATATATATATATATATATATATATATAAAAAATCTATGTGTAAAAATTTGCATAGTAAACATTACAAATATATAACACATGTTATATCTAAATATGTAATATAACGTATCATGTATATCATTCTTACTGTGTTATATTAGTATATATTATATAGATACTATGATATGTTTTATAATATATAACACAATATATGGTATATTACATATTGAATAACTATATATGTTACAATTATCATATTATTAACTGAATATTATAAATTTATAATGATACTCAATCAACATATTAAATTATATCTCTTACTCTGACTGCCAATACCATGACTGTCTCTTGTCACTCCTCAAGGACAGTTCCCAGATATGGCACATTGATTACACAAATAAAAGGGATCTATAGATCCATTGGAAAGATGAAGGTCGTAGTTTGAGATCCCAGGTTGTAATTCGCAAGCACAGAGTGATGATGATATTTCTGCTGCATTCTGTTGTGATGTGTGATTCCACAGACCACAGAACTTCTGAGGGACATAACTTAGTGCTGTCCCTTCTAGAGCTGGAAAGTCCAAGGACATGGCACCGACAGGTTGGTTGCTTTTATGGTGATGACTTGATGCTGTGTTGTCCTAGGGGAGAAAATTTAGGTCTTCATGTGCCAAAAAAAAAAAAAAAAAAAAAAACAGAACAAAGAAGCCCAGTGCTAGGTAGGGACCTCTGTTGTGAGCGTCTTCTTCTCCCTCTTATGGGAGAATCCTTCATGATATGATCACCCCCTTAATGTTCTCATCTTATAATATCATGACCTTAGGAAAACTTCAGTTTTGGGGAGGACACGTTGAGACCATAACACACCACAACTGGTATTTGGAGAAGGAAATACAACCCACTGAAATGCCCTATATCATCTATTATTTCTCTTTCTCTCTCAGCAAGTGTTTGTGTGTGTGTGTGTGTGTACACATGTATTTCTCTGTGTATGTCTCTCTCTCTCTCTTATCTCTGTTTCTCTGTTACACACATGTAAACACACAAACATGGTCACACAAACACAGCTATATGTACATTTTTCTGCCTTCTAACTCTTGGACTGTTCTTTATAAATCTCTTCTGAAACTAAGTCAATTCTTTTCCAAGTGCATTTATTTCTCCTTGCAGTTCCTAGTCATGATGTACTTCCTGGATAGTTTGTCAATGACCAGGACATAGAGAGTGAGCTCATGGTAAGCAGGTCGGCAAGGACCAGATGCTGAATGTCACTGTGTACTGTGCTAAGTAGGCTCTGTTAACTCAGAACAGTGGCTTCCACTAGATAACCAAGACATGGCCTAACAATACAGGGAGGATACATATCTGAACGATTTTCAAAAATGAATGATAGGACTACTGCACAGAGTTGGATTATAGATGAGTGGGGTAAAATAAGAAAAAGACAAGATAGTTCATAAAACACAATAGTGTTAACTAGGAGGGCAGTGAGCCTATCTTAGGAGAGTATTCAGGTTGTTTTTGGGGGATAGCACCTGTGGCACAGAGAATGGATGAAAAGAGAGAAGAGGAGTGCAGGAGATCAAAGATACCTCTAAAGTTATGGGATTAAACAACTTGGAAGATGCTAGAAACTGTAAGGGAAACACTTTCTAAAAGAAGGCGGAGAAATAATAGCTCTGCTTTCTTTATGTACTAGGATCAAGTAGGTGGTAAGGATTCCCAGCAGACAATTGGGAGATAATGGAAAAGTAAGTGTTGAAATATATCAGAGCAGAAGACAGACTGCTTTGCACTGTCAGAGACTGTCAATCACCCCTTAGGATTAGCTGCATCCCTGTGTTCTATGTGGCCCTAGGGAGTGGCTTTAGCAGTGATGAAAAAGGGACGTCCTGACAACACCTGTGCGTCCAGTTTTAGATGCATATTTGGCAGAAGAACACATGACACTGTTTCTGAAATGCAAAAAGGTCCAGAGACTTTCTCCAAAGAAGTAGTAGAACAGTATGTATATGAAAGATGGAGATTGCCAGGGGACTCCCCTGCAAGCCTGTCTTAAGGAAAGATGCACCATTGGCCATTGTCTTCGCTTCCCCCACCAGGAACTGTTTGGTAATGGGAATCCACTGAGCAGGACATCCAAGAATACGGGAGAGTTTGGGTAGCAGTGATTTTAGGTGCATGAGAAACTTAAAATCTACTTTGGTTTTTGTTTGTTTTCGAAATCACCTAAAAGGACCAAAGGAAAAAATGGCTAAACTCCTTAAAAAATACATTCTAAGACTTTTACATGTGATAAAACTACTTACTATATAAGTATTTATGAGTCCAGATTAAATATTGTCATTAAATCAAACCACACTTTCAGTTAGTGAAAGTCACAGGGCTGTGTTCACTGTACCACAGAGTGTGTGATACACGACTTTGAATTGATGGCCTATCAAAAGTCCAAATCCTAGGCCTGCCTTGCTTCCTATCATTCAGTTGATAATCTGGAGTTGAAAGATTACTTCCAAAGGTGAATATACATTTCATCTTTAGAAAACTAAGCATCAAACTCTTGTATCCATATATGTAAATGTAGATACCTTGATATTTTGATCAAGGGCAGCATGTAAATGTGATTTAAAATTTGAGGTAATGCAATTTCTATTTCTGGGAGCAGGAAATCATGAGACTGAGGGAAACAAAAATAAGAGTCAGATTTGTTATTGAGAAACAAGGTTTCGATTACTAAGTACTAATTAATTCAATTACTATGTATCATTAGTGAATTAATGTATCCTGGAGTGTTTTGTTTACCTTATTTTCTGAGAGTAAACTCTCATGCTCAAACTATATATCAATCCATCACTATTTTGTTTATAAGTGGCTGCTGAACATGAGGGCACCTACCTAGAACCCCAGTCCCTGGAAAATGAAGAAGAGGGACCATAAGTTCAACAGTAGTCTAATTTACATATATAAAAACAAATTCCTCACAAAATATAAATGTTGATAAAGAGTTATACTCTTTTCATTGCTAAAACAACCACATGTAGGCAGAGCCCACCCCCCACTGTTCCCTAAAACCCAACACAGAGTCTCAATATTTAATATAGGTACTTGGCTGCTAGCTCAGGCTTATGACTAACTAACTCTTACAACTCAAATGAACCCATTTCTATTTATGCATGTGCTGCCATGTGGCTCATGGCTTGTTACCTCATCTTGTACACATCCTGTCCCTCTGCTTCTGACTGGCGACTCTACTCTTCTTCTTCCCAGTGTTGTTCTCCTCTGGCTCTCCTGCCTAATCTCTTCCTACCCAGCTTTAGGCCAGTCAG
The DNA here is from genome assembly GCA_028555095.1 of Dicrostonyx torquatus. Lineage (NCBI taxonomy): Eukaryota > Metazoa > Chordata > Mammalia > Rodentia > Cricetidae > Dicrostonyx > Dicrostonyx torquatus. The sequence goes on from JAQHUG010000028.1 coordinate 7,469,627, forward strand.
TTTTTATTAACCAATAAGAGTAGTACATATTTACAGTGTAAAAAAGATTATTCCACATCAAACACAATTTTGTCAATCCCTTGCACAGATAGATTGGCTCAGGCAGTGATTACGGAAGTTCTAACAATCTTCCATAGTTGGAGAATTCCAATGCATAGTCTTTAGTGAGACCAAAATGGTCCTGGGGGTCTGTTCTATCTTTAATATGGAGAATGCTCAGAAAGATATGTTACAGATCATTGGTGGTATTTTAAAAGGGAAAAATGACCCCGGAAAGTGTGTTGGTTAATAAATTGAGATTATCTTACATATAAATGGTAGTTTGAGTTACTTGAGTAAGTACCATTTTTTAAAACATTATCTAAAATCATATTGCCACTATCGAATCCTGATTAAGTCTGCATACCCCATAACTTCCTTCTCATATCATAGAGAGTATAAGGATGGACACTAGTGAGAAGTGGCTCTTTTATTAGGATTGACTGCTTCTTTACAGATAGAAATGCAGATAGCCCATAGCTCCAATCATCTCCATTTAATTTCATTTTATTAAATAAGATTTAGCATTTGTCTAATTTGTAGCCAAAGTCTTATTCTGTCGAGAGATAAAAATAGGATGAGTGAGATACAGCTCTCTAACCCAAGTGCTGTCCATTGCATAGAAAAGACTTTAATAATCAAGCAAAATCTTAAGGTCAGTTGGATGCATTTAAAATACACAGATGAAAAAATGTCAGTCTGGAGGGCAGATGGATGTGGAATTTACGAGAGGGAATATTTCCTAATTGGATGCAAACACAGAAATGGTTTCTGCACACAGAATAGCGAATCAGAGAATTGAATATGTACTTTCATTGAAACAAGCTATCTCAGAAGTATTTTTTTTGTGAACATCTCAGTTCTGAGAAGGTGTGCTAGCAAGGAAATTTCAGCTCCTGTGAAACACGATAAATAAAACCTTAGAGATACATATTGGGGTTCACTTTGAAAGTCAGAAAAGCAAAACAGCCAGCCACTGGCCCTTGCCTCAACCTCAGTATGAAATGGCGATCCTGCCTCCAACAATCTCAGAATGAGACTGTGTCTCAGAGCTGTCTCCTCCCGTTTTATAATCCTCTCTAGGGCTAGGATTAAAGGTGTGTACCACTGGGATTCAAGACATGCACCACCCCATTTCTATGGCAACTAGTGTGGCTACTGTGATTAAAGGTGTATGTCACATCGCCTGGTCTATTAGGCTGCCCTGTGGGCTTGTTTTACTCTGTGATCTTCAGGCAAACTTTATTTATTTAAATACAAATGAAATGCCACTATGCTCCTGAACTCCTAATACCAATGAAACTAAAAATGTCAGTTCTTCAGCCCTCCCTCTGT
>JAQHUG010000028.1:7474460-7487899 GCA_028555095.1 Dicrostonyx torquatus
TTAAGCATCTTGCTCTCTAACTCTTACATCTAGAATTAACCCATTTCTATTATTTTACCTTTTACCACGATGTTTGTGGCCTACTGGCAAGGTTCCAGCTGGAAGCTCGCATCTTTCTTCTCTGATGGCTCCATGGCTTCTCGCTGTTCCGCCTTCTTTCTCACAGTCTTCAGTTTAGTTTTCCCCACCTAGCTCTACTCTGGTCTATCCCAGGCCAAGCCAGCTTCTTTATTCATTAACCAATGAAAGCAACACAGAGGCAGAAGGACCTCCCACCCCAATGTGTGACACAGGTAATTTATGATGAACTGGGAGCTCATGGTAAATGCAAGGGACAGCACGTTCATGAGTTCTGCTCTGCTGAGAACCACGCGGTGTGCAGCAGTCATCCCTTCTACACCCAGCTGCAGACAGAGAAACTGGTACCTTAGATCTTCTTGTCTCCTTTTACTCTCTTTTAGACTTCCATATGCACAGTCCATTTTGGAAAAAAACAAACAAACAAACAGCAACAACAAAAAGCCATCTTACTCCCTCCAGTTCTGTCCCTATACCGTACCACGTTTTTCTTCAAAATTTATGTGCTCCTTTTTTCCCCCTGAGTCCACTTAGTGCGGCCTGCATGTTCATGGATGTAAGACTCTGAATTAGCCTCCCATTTCTAAACGAGGGCATAGCTCCAGGAGTGTAAAGGTTTCCCATGAGGCTGTATGATTGTAGAGATCTATGGTACTTCCAGTATCTCCTTCACGAGAACCAGTCCTCTATGCACACGTGACCTGTGGAGACAAACATCTGAGGAACCGTAAGGAGCTTATCTCCAAGTTTACGCATCTTGAAGTATTTAATTAACTATAATTTCTGGGATGATTTATGTTCTTTGTGCTTTTTTAAATGAAATATAGCAACTTTTCTCATCAAACCTGTGAGACAGGTAATGTAACAAAAAGTAGCCCTATTAAGGCAAATGCTCTCTGATTGATGTTCATTAGAAATTTCTTTTCTTCTTTCTTTCTTTCTTTCTTTCTTTCTTTCTTTCTTTCTTTCTTCCTTCCTTCCTTCCTTCCTTCCTTCCTTCCTTTCTTTCTCTCTCTCTCTTTTGTTTTTGTTTTTTGTTTTTCCAAGACAGGTGTTTTGTTTTGTTTTGTACAACTTTGAAGCCTGCCCTTCATCTCTCTCTGTAGAGCAGGCTGACCTTAAACTCACAGAGTTCTGCTTGCCTCCGGCTCCGGAGTGCTGGGCTTAAATGTGTGTGCCACCACCACCCCACTGGACATTTCTGTTTTAGAAATGGCGCTCCTCGGAACTTTCCCCAAATGTACAGGATCTATGTAAGAACTACAAGAGCAAGCAAAGCAAGAGTAGCCCTTCTCCTTCAGAGTGTAAGGATGGAGCATGTTGACAACATGCAGAGATAATTGAGGATACGGTTCGTCTTGGTGGGAAGATCAGCTCTATCATGTTTAAACAGGATGAGAGAGGAAGCGGAAAGGACTCAGAGGTGTGTTCGTCCTCTCATGTGTGTTTCGATTTCAAAAACCTGGTTCGCTTATCAGTAGATTTCCTTCCTGGAGATTGATTCAGGATTTGAGCTGATTGACAGGAACTTCTCAGTCATCATCTGTGGATGCTGCAGCAGGTGTCTCTGATCTCAGACCTTAGGTTGTATTGGAATTTCACTATCTAAGCAAGTGCTGTGGGGAATTAGGAACATGGCCGAAAAGCCTTCCCGAGAAATGATGTAAATTTCTTTCGGCCCTTGGGATTGAACCCCGGACTTCATGCATGTGCTCTACCAAAGAGTTACACCCGAAAAGGTTAAATACCAAGAGAAATTGTTTTAAGAACATTCTAACCTCATATTAAAAGTCCATAAATGGTACACGTTTTTTTCATTTTACAGAGAAAAGAAAACATAGTGTGTGTATGCATATATATATACATATACATATGTATTCATGTGTGTATATATACATATGTATGTGTCTTAAGTAGATTGCTTTAAAAATAACAGTTTCTTCATTTCATCATACTATTTTAATCGTTCAATATTTTAGGATTATTAAAATATTTTAGTACTTTAGTATTTGGTGATTTATTTTAGCCACGAAATGATGTTTGCGATATGCATTCTGCCAAGCAATCACTCGCTAATAAGCTTCCCATCTGTTTATTTTCAATGAAGTGCTAGGATTTTGACAGGAAACCCCACAGTTTGATGCAAAGCAACCTCGCCTTTTGATCATATTAAAGGATCTAAAGTTTCAAAGGAAGTTTAGGCTGAAGGTCCTTTCACACTGCGAGAAGGAATGAGAAGTAGTTGTCAATGAGAAGGGAGTGGCCTTGTCCTGTGCTCTCTAACACCCTCCCTGGAACGTCCTTGTCTCCCTTCTTTTCTGAACAAGAATCTACTGATTTCTGCCTCTTCCAGTCTTCAAGGCGTATTGCTTTCAGAAGGCCTGAGGCAGTGCGAGTGCATGCTCATTTATGTTGTGCCACACTTGCCCCTGGCTCTGCCATTCACTGAAGATCTTAGGCCCTTCCATCTTCCTGTGACCTGTGTCCTCGTGATCTGTTGCTTTGCATTTCCATTATCAACCAGAGCAGAGTCCCCAAATTTCCTGTACACAATGGGCCAAATTGTGATTGACAGGCACATAGCCATAGGTCAGCACCTCTCCCCCCAAAATATAACAATTAAATAACTTTGGAAGGGCCTACCACCCAGCATTACAAAAGCAAAGAGTTCTGGTGTGTTAGTCAACAGCAAGGGATGCTGGGTGATGTTGCTTTCCTTGCTGTTTGCCATCTTTCTTTTCTCTATCTTTTCCTATGGAACTTTTGATTCTTGGGCTCGAGAGATGGCTCCATGATTAAGAGTCCTCGCTCAAGCTCCTGCACAGAACCCAAAGTCAGTACCAGAACCCACATACGTGCTAATAAATGTCCTTAACTTGAGCCCCTGAGCATCAGCTGACCTCTCTGACCTCATAGGCACAAGAAAACCCGTGTTAAGCATATACACATGTGGGCAAAATGCTCAGACAGATAAAAGAAACTAAATTAAATGTAGATCCTGATACTTGGCTTCTGAGGTAAGTCTGAGACCTTTCACGTCTCAAAGGCTCCAGGCTGAGATGCTACTGACCACACATCGTCCAGTTGATAACAAGGGCATATATTTTCTTGTGAAACATGATTCCACTGATGCCATCACCACAGGTCTTAGGTGAAGTCAAGGAAAGAGAACAACGGAGGGACAATATTTTGCTTCCATCTGTCACTATGCAGGAAGAACGTTTAGAATGTGGGAGGAAAATTTCCTCTCCTGTAACTAAGGACGACTTGAGGACGCTTCCATCTGTGGTATCGATTCCATTGGGCACCAGCTGAAGCTTGAGGAGAAATGTGTCAGTGAGAGAGTGATGGGTTCTGAATTGACATGTTGATAATAGGAGAGTGGGCATGATTGATATCCTTCTGTCCTGTAGACATGAAACTCCAGTGCTTGGGAAAAGTTACGAGGGACGATCTGAGTCATTTTATGGGATCCCAGCATGGAAAATATGGAACAGCTACAAATAACAACAAGAAAGCCAAGCAGAGAAGGGAAGCCCTGCAGGTTAGCAGGGAGTGCCGATGTATTAGCTTCAGATTAGAGACTCAATGTAAGCTGAGTCCAAGTCGCAAAATTTGCCTCATTTTCTCTGTTTTTTAAATTTTTTTTTGTCACCTCCAAATAACTGGTGGAAGATGACCAAGATTCCTGGATCACAATCTCCTGCTGGTTTCTTACAAAGCTCTCCATTTCGCTTGTTCTAACACAGGCTGGGTTAGCAATGGCTCCAGCAGCTTTGCAGAAACAAGCTCCCAGGGAACAGGGGGAAAGAGTGAGCTCTCGGGGTACTGGAGGACAAAGGGAAGGCAGTAGAAGGCCAGAGACCCAGCAGCCTGTGGCTCTCAGAGGGAGGATGATGATGATGGAAGCGTAATAAAAAAAAATGAGCTAGTGACCAGAGAATGTGATACATTGCATTGAGTCTAGGGAAAGGTAACTGCTGTGCCTGCTGGCGAGGTCTAATGTACAATGGCCCGAGTCACTCAGTGACAACCCTCTGCTCCCAGGCATTGTTGGCATTATGGACGTGCGAGAAACCTTTCCTGCTTTGAAGAAGTAGTTTCTGATTGGTGCCAGATTTGAAAGTGACCCAGGTCTTCTGTGAACCCAAGGACTTGACTTGAACATGTGTAAATGGCATGCTAACATGCACACGCACTTGACAGCAGAGCAAAGCCCCAGCCAAGCAGGTGATAAGACGTTAAATTTTAAACTCTGGAAAATTGGGTCAGTCAACCATAGAGAAACACAAGACTTAATAAGCAGCAGATGACATTTTGTCCAACTCGATTAGAGTCTGCAGAACAAGGAGAATGATAGGAGATGCAGACCGTGTACTTTGTGGGCTGTGGAGGTCTGTGTGGAGTCTCAGCTCCAGTCAGGCTGCGGTTTCTCTGAAATCAGCACATATGGCTGCCAGTGAGGTCGTTTGGAGTGAGCCCCCCACCAGGGACTGCAGTTCAGCGAATATACAGGCGGGCTTGGAAATTAGAAGAATCATATGTAAATGCCTATCATCTTAGTGTAACATTTTGCTGTTTTTGCGCACAAGTGTCGAATACATAATCTCCTAGAAGAATCTGTCAGCTCTTAATGAGGAATTGAGAGCAGATCCAAGCAAACAAACGCCACTTGTTTCTTCTGATTTAGACATCTGATAAAGCCCGATCTAGAAGTTTACGTGGTTTATACTGGAGCAAATGTGGTAAATACATAAATATTACAGCTGTTGTTTTCTGAAATCATAGCCTTCAGGAAACCGCTTCTGACTTAACAGTCTTTTCAATCAAAGGACTTATGTTACATATACATCTGCATATGTTCTCTCTCTCCCTCTCTCTCATCCCCCCCCACAAATACAGTGGTTAAGCTACTCTTTTAAAGAATATTAAATTTTATTCCAGATACCAGGAAGATATATACCTCAATAAAATACCTACATATCATCTTTATATCTCTTTCAACAATTAGATATTTTTTTCTCAGATAAAGATAATGCCAAACTTTTAGCTAATGCTATTCATTTATTGCGAGAAAGAGAACTGAACTGATCTAGACAGCAGTGAAATTTTTGGATTGCCAGCACAGTAAAGGATAAACATTCAAGAAGGCATCTTGAATTTGGGGTCACAGCACCTGGGTTCCTAATTGACCCTCTGATTGCGGGCCATGGGTTCAATAAACCAAAAAGGAAATGCTCACTTAGATTGACTCAGAGCTTTAAAGACACACAACACAAAACATTTCATGTGATCCTTACCTCCATACATCGGAGTCCGACCTTATAAAAATATGCACTTTTAACCTTACATTGTGTGCTGTGGCTGCGTGGGCACTACATGTAGGAAGGCATGGATCAGGTGACAGCACTCTTGCCTTAAAAGACGCACTGGGTAGTAGGAATGATGCCTTAGGTATTGGAGCTCCAGGAGAACAAAACACACAAGGCCCTTCAGTCATGGAGCTTACGTTCTCACCTCTTCCTAGTGTTTAGAATTTACATGAATTATTGCTACAATTCATGCAGCTTAGGGAGTTGTAGTAAGAGGTGCAGGCTTTGTTCCCAGCACCTGAGAGGAGCAAGGACCCTTTTGTTCCATCAGGCCTAGCTCTGGCCGCTGGACTAGTTTACATTTGAAATAACCACACAAAAATTATATATATTAATTAAATTACTGCCTGGCCTCTATTAGCTAATTCTCACATAATATTTTAACCCATATCTAGTAATCTGTGTATCACCACGTGGTTGTGGCTTACCGGAAAGATTCTAACCAAAGTCCATCTTGGGCTGGAGAAACATGGCGTCTTCTCCACTGCCTTCCCTCTCAAATCCTTCCATTATGTCTACTCTGCCCACCTAAGGGCTGCCCTATCATATGGCCAAGGCAGTTTCTTTTTTCAACCAATGAAAGCAACCCAAATACAGAAGGACCTTCCTACAGCAGGGAGTGACCTAAGTTTGGAGACAGGGAGTAAAGAAATGGCAGACACAGGAATGCTGGGATCACATGGGCTGGGGACTATGAAGGAGATCCACCATCAGCAGCAGCTCCGCAACCAGAGTGCCTACTAGGTACACTACCAAAGATGAAGAGGCAGCTGAGCTTGTCCTGGTAGGAAGTCTCTGTAGGAAGACAGTCTATGATTGCAATTATGGGTGGCAGAGCTGTGGCTGATGCTTTCCGTACATAATGTCCACATCTATAGTTGGACCTGAGGAAGACAGTGCATTTCCTGTAAGTCTGGGGCACTGAGGTCATTGACCTGACCGTGCTCCTGGCAATACCGTTCACTTGGGACTCCATCTGCTTCACACAAACTCTTGTTGCAGCTTCGTAAGGAATGTTGGATTCATCCTTCATCTGTGCATATTGTTTATGTCTTAAAAATGAAGGTCTGAGGGACATATTCCTTACTAAGAATGCCTTAAACTATTGCCAAGTAACTTAAAGTATTAAATTCTATGCATCTCTTCACATTTCTATCATAACGTCTTTTAAAGGATGTGACACTTAGTCTGATAAACTTACTGTGTGCTTAACCAAGAATTTTGGGTTGTGCATTCATGAAAGGCAAGACTTAGAAGAATGAACATGCTGTAGCCATTTGTTTTTTTTTTTTTAAAAAAAAAAAGTAGAAAGATCTACCTGAAGGTTTTCCTAAGCAAGAACTGGTTATGGGACTGAGGGAATTCTTAGATCTTGAGAAACTCCTTTAGAGCATCCCAAAGTAAGGGAGACCTGCCTTCTGAGCGGCGATTAGTGTCAATAACAGTACATTGTATGCCAGTTATAAAGAAGGCTGCATGTAACAGAATGCTTGCCAGAAAGGCATTTGTGGTGAACTGGCATCGTACCAATCTCTATGAGAAAGCCACCCATAAAAGTGATTATGTTTTTGGAAGTCATGCCATCTGTAAGCAACGTGCATGAAATATGTTTTGTTAAAATAAGGGAAATTGAATTCGAAGTGTGCACTAAAAATTATCCTATCAGCAAGAACATCAACCTAGAAAATTGGATGCAGTGATTTCTCATATTTCAACATTTCTCAATATTATGGGATATTTCTTCTATTCATGGATCAGCCTGCTAATGTTATGAGCTTGTATTATTTTTTGAAATTTTGGAATTTAGAAGATAGTGTTAGGCAAGGATATGTTGGCTAAATTACATTCATTGATATTAAATTTGCTTCAGGTCAGAGCAAGGAAATTCTGAGTGTCATGATTATTATAAAATCACAGATGCTTTGGAACAAATTCTGGAAATGTCTTAGAAAAATCACCAAGACTCATTTGGGAAGAAAATGGTTTGTTTCACACATATCAACCTAGTTGACTTCTCAGAAACAAGCAGTACTACAAATACCTTTCTTCTTTGTTATCACTGATTTAGATCTGCTTTTCTTTCATATGATCTGTGGGGAGTAAGTTATTCTTCACCCAAACCTTAAAATAACAGTTAACAATAAAATGTAAAGTGTAGAATTAAAAATAAAAGAAGAAAATTTAGTTTCTTCTGCAAGTAGTACCTTCCTAAAATATACAGGCAATTCTGTTTTCTGTCGGTGGTAGTGATGGACTTTAAGGTTTGACTACTCACGACGCTTGTTAGTAGTGTGTCCCTTGGTCTGGTTGCAAGCCATACTGTCTGGATGTCAGACTTCCTTGCTAGGAGGACTTCCCCTCAAGCTCACTCTCCTATCCTCCAGGGGAGACATCTCAGTCCCACTTCTGTAACTGGTTCTATCCATGCCTGATGGATGCCCAGGGAATTATCCAGTGCAAGGTTTCCCTACCGATCCAAGTAAAAAGAGAGAAAACCTGTAGCCTTGTTAAAAAGAGTTTGGTAAATATTCCTTATGATTATATTGTGTGGAACAATTTGAGGAATATTGATATTAGTTCTTTTTTTGAAAATCTTTTAGAATTCTGTGGTGAAACTATCTGGTCCTGGGCTTTTTGTTGTTGTTGTTGTTGTTGTTGGAGACTTTTGATGACTGTTTCTATTTCTTTAGCAATAATAGGTCTATTTAATTTTATTTCCGTTCTTGATTTAATTTTGGTAAGTGATATTTACCAGAAAATTGTCCATTTTAGATAAAGAAGATGTGGTACATTCACACGATGAGAAGCCATGGAGCGTTGCCTAAGACAGACACCCTACAGAACTTTACCCTGTAAGCCACAGCATCGTGGTGATACACTGATTAATAGAAATGGGTTAAGATATGAGTTAGCCAGAAATATGACTAATATAAAAAGATAGGCTTCATGTTTCCTTTAGTTTTTCCTCCTTAAGGACCAGTATGTAGTAGGAAGGCCATTTGTTTGTTCCCGGCTGCTCAATCCTGAAATAATCACACAGAAACCATATTATTTACAATACTATTTGGCCAATTACTTAAGTGTATTTCTGGCTAGCTCATATCTTAAATTAATCTATCTCCATTAATCTGTGTATCACCACAGAGCTGTGACTCACCGTAAAGTTCAGGTGTCCGTCTCCTATGGGGCTACATGACTTCGCCTGACTCCTTCTTCTTTCTCCCAGCATTCAGTTTAGTTTTCTGATTCTAGCTCTATTCTGCTCTGCACAGGCCCAAAACAGCCTCTCTATTAACAAATGGTATTTATTCACAGCATACAAAGGGGGAATTCCACATCACTTCCCCTTTTCTGTCTAACTAAAAATGGAGGTTCTAACTTTAACATAGTAAAATTACATAAAACAAAACAGGTATCAAGCAAGACTTATAGTCATAGTATTTATATCTGCTGTATCTTTTATCATAACTAAAGAGATCTATAACTATATCTTCTTCAACTTCATCAGAGACTCCAGAAGGATATAATATTAACTAAGTAAACAGGAAGTGCATTGTAAGCAACTTCCAAAACTTTAGAAATGACAGAGACATCTCGCTGCCTGGACAGTCACCCAAAGTTCTTCTGTGAGATTGTAGCACCCATCTTCAGCCTACAGGCCCATAGTATCTGGCAGACTTTTCCATGATTCAGGAAATTTTAAAGACAGTTCCACCTATATTGGCGGTTTGTCAATCACTTTCTTCTGTGTCCTGCAGAATGTCTGCCAGACTCTCTCTTGAAGCAGGAACCCTGAAAGACAGTCTCACCTTTAGGCAAGTTCAGCAGTCATTTTAAGAGACAAATGAACATACAGGGAAAGAGTACTGGTTTCCTGGGGCTGAGCATGGGAAATGCGAGCAAACACTGGGAGAATCAAGAAGACTGCTCATGTGTATGAGTTATTTTAGAGATTAAAATGTTCTGAAAATGATGGTGGTGGTGTTGCTTCTATATCGTAAAGTAGTTAAGAAGAGATGAATATATAAAAACGTTGACTTGTACCTTTCAAATAGGTGATACGACTCTCTTCTTAGGATTAATAAAGCTGTTTATAAAACCGAGTACAATGTGTGTGCCAAAGAAGCAGGTAAAAGCTGGTGTTTTTATTACTTTCTGCATCTCCCAGAAATGGATTGAGAAAAGAAAATTAAGTTTTCTAAGATATAGCAAATATACCTAAAAGTTTTGTGTGTGGGGGGATAAATCTTCCTCTTTTCTAGAATAGGAATATAAAAGTAAAGTCACATTTGCTGATGGTCAAAAATTATATGGGAGATAAACAATAAAAAATCAGTATTAAGTATGTATAGAATCACAAACCCTTTCTAATTTAATTTCTTTGAGAATATATTTCTTTGATAGCTTCATTTTAAGACCTAAACTTCATTTTCTGACCTTTTCCCCATTAGTTCTAAACACTATGCTGTCAAAAGAACATCTCAATTTTCCTCTTTAGCTTTCTATTATATACTTAAATTAATAAACATGCTATCAATTAATTTTCCCATTGTTATTATAATCATCAGTGAAGTAAATTCATTTGCTTTCCAAATCAGCCTGGTCTAGCATTTGCTCCCCATTACTAATATGGTTTATCCCCTAAAACTCTGGAGACAGTGATCTAAGCGGGTAGACACTGTCAACATCTTACCCTCCCCGAGTTTGAGGCTCAGGGATCGTGATTGACATTTTGCCACTGTGCTCTTGCCATGCTCAGACTAGCATCAAGCTTGGGCTTTTCCATGTAATGAGTGAATGAGATTTCACGTCACTGATATCTCTGAAGTCTCTGTGATCTACAGAATAAAGAGACCCCTTTCTTCACCCCGTCCTAGTCACCCTAATAGGGGAACCAGTTCACATGAATAACTGCATGTCGGCTTATATTTTTAAAAGTTATATGAATGTTTTTATGACATCAATGTTTCTTTCAAGTAATTCTCATACATGTGATTTATTGCTACTATTATTATGATCAAGCATTATAGTCGTAGAGCTAAATAAAACAAACACAGCCAGGGGAAGAATCAAAAAATAAATATAGGCTCAAGGCTTATGGGATTTCAGAATGAGAAGAACAACAAAAGCCACATGAGGAGCTAGGGCACAGCTCTCCAAAGTGTCATTGTTGATGCTCTCAGAAAAGGAGAATGATTTTATAATTAATCGTAACTCATATCTACATTTTCTTTTATCAAAAACAGTGCTCAGCATAGTAACAGTACATAACATGTGCCCTTCTGTATTTTGAGCACATTGTCAAACTATAGGTATAGTCTGTCACTGAGGCATCCATCAGTGGAATGGTACCCTGTGTCCCATTTCTCAAGGATGCGGTTTCCTGGAGATGGCTTAGCATGGATCTGAAGCTTACACAGGGAAAGGAAAAAGCCAGTTCCTAAAGTTTGTTCTCTGACCTTCATATGCACACCCTAGTGCTCATGGAATGTACACACACACACACACACACACACACACACACGTACACACGCAAATAAATATCAAAAGGGGGCATTAAATGTCAGTTTCAAAGAAACACATGGAGGATCAGAAGACTTGGAAAAATTGTTACATTTCTTCCAATATAGCCCATTTCCCACCCATTTTAGGCTACCATATGCTACATTTTCATATTCAATTCTGCGGTGCACTCTGTAATCCATGGGTAGGTGTTTCTTGTGTGTTATAAATACAATAGATACAAACTTTTATTTTTGGTAATTCTCTGTTATGTTTCTCTATTGAATAAATGTGTTGGCCTCAGTTGAAAAGAGGGGGCGAGATTGTTAGATTCCCCATCTTTGCTATTCGTTTTGTGTTGAAATACATCTTATCTACCAGTTCATTTTGGCCCAGTGGCTGAGCTGGTAGATTCAACTGAATTCTCCCATTTGTTCCTTTCTCATTCAAACAAAGTGCTATTTAATTTATGGCCTCTTTTTTCTCCTTCTAGCCAACGCGTCTTAGAAAATAAACGAGGCTGTAAGTCCTCATTTAGCCCTTCTTAGCTCTGTGGATCCTGCCTGAGGAATTTAAACCATGCCAGTCATCCCCAGCTTTTCCTGTAGGTCATCCTTCTCCATTTCTTCAGCCATATGAAGTTCCTTTGAAAGAGCTTGTAAATGTGTTTTATAGGAGTCCAGATATGAGAGTCATGGCAGATTATTGAATCAGAGTCAATTTCTCGGAAAAACCATAGAATTCCTACTCACTTTGACACCTGTGGAATCAATTGGAAAGGAGCCAGGGACTTGGAGGGTTCCGGAAGTTTTCCCTTGGTTGCCAGCTGTGCTTCCACGTCACCGTCTGGCTGAGGGTCTCTGCCTCAGTGTACCCCCATGGGTCATGTCTGTGAAGCACAGCCACCAGCTTGTTTCATGTAGCTTCTTACTTGGCATGGTTTTTAATTTAGGTAAATATTAATACTGGCTCTGTTTAAATTCCTGTGGACACACAGAAAGATCTATAGCGGTAGGATTCTTAGCTAACAGGGGATACTGCCAACTGATAAAATATTAATGCTATTACTTTGTATGCAGATATGTGAAAACCAGAAGCAATTACCCTGACTCTAATTGCTTCATAGATGAATACAATTATGATGTTACACTCATTCTGTCTGTATTCTCAGTATAAAATAACAGCCACATAAGACAGTCAGAAATTTCATTTAAAAGTAAACCTTACCAATGTGAAATATATTAAGGCAATAAACCAAGAGATTAAACTTTCATAAACAGTAAGAGCTCATTGTTTGGTAAATGAGTGTATAATAATATCTATGCAGCTCAAATGGAACCGTAAAACTGACTGGGGGCCTCCCTTTCTTTCTGCAAACTTTTGATTTATCTTTTTAATCTGTTCTTAGCATTGTCTAGCAATTAAACATTGGGAATGGGCTCTCATCTTCTTGCCACATTGCTCTTCTCCCATTTCACTTCTGTCATTTCTTTTATAATGACAAGCAATTTAGGGGAACACGAAACAATTAGACTGTAAGTAGCTCCGGCTGTTACAGGTGTTTCTCACTAATGAATAAAAATGTTGGGGATTATAGAGAGGTGAGATGTAAGGAAAGATCTCTTTCGGGGGTTGAAGACTTAAAGATCTGTGGACAAACTCTGGAAGTGAAGTAGAGATTCCCCAAGACATATCTACATCAAGGCAAGTTAAAAGACTTGAAGGTAGCAGTCAAAAGGACCATTTGTAGTCTGGCCAAGTGAAATTGCCCCTTTGATGGCGATAGTTCTCCAACTTGAGTGTGCATCACAGTTCCCTGGAAAAAGTATTAAAAGCCACACTGATGAGACGCACCCCAGAGTTACAATTCAGCAGGTCTGGAACAAAGCCAGAAGTGTGGATTAGGCATGCCCCGAGTGATGGTAGTGTTACAGATTCAATGGCCACACTTTGAAAGTCACTAGATGACTCATTGGAGACAGTGACTTTTCTACTATTTCTATGTCCATCCCCTTGGGATAAAATGTAAATATTTTCCAGGACACTCCCAATATTGTGATCTGTGTCACTGGTGCATGGAAGGTGACGGAGAATGTTAGACTTGCTTGTGATGTGAAAAGCACAGGGTATCATGGCTCACCTTGATTCCCCCCAGAAATCCTAGAAATCCCCATCTTATTCAGTGGTGGGTGCTCTCTTCCATAAGTAGTGACCATCTTAAATTTCTGGGGACAGTGTCATTTCCTTATTATTATTATTAATTAAATATGTTCATTTATTTTACATCCATACTGCAATTTCTCCTCCTTCCTCACCTCCCATTTCTTCCCACCCGACCACTATCCACTCCACCTCTGTTTCCATTCAGAAAGTGGCAGGCCCCTCCTATGGTGGATCAAGTTGAGGTAGGATGAAGGCTGGGCAAGGCAACCCAATAAGATGACCCCAGCTAAGACTCCTTGCAATAGTGGATAGGTAGCCTGAACT
>JAQHUG010000028.1:7493247-7510028 GCA_028555095.1 Dicrostonyx torquatus
TGTGTATACATGTAGCAACATTCTACTGGTGTCTCAATTGCTGAAAGACTCAGAGCAGAGAGATCTCAGAGCGTTTCAGGTGTTCACCTAGAAGGAGAGTGGGAGAGTGGAACTGATCACCTAGGGAGAAAACACATTTCCCTATATTTTGCTTATCTTCTCTTAGATTATGCTCTGCTGAAACTTTGCTGCAAGTTGTTTTTTCAATAAGTGATAAGACCCCCAGGGACATTTTTGAGTCCATAACGATCATGCATGAGACCTCAATCACCTAGGGTGCTGAGAAATGTGGCCTCTGTCTCTTGCATGTGCGGGCCAGATTGCCAGTGAATAGTGGAAACTGATCGTGTCCTACTGCACGTGCTCTCTCCTTGGAGAGGGTGTGGTTATAGCTGTAAGCATGTTCTACTGATCATATGCCTGGCACTCCCTGACTGTGTATGTAATGTAACCTTCACCAGCTCTCCTAGGACAATCCTGTCATTTACATTTCTTTTTTTGGAGGAGAAATCTTGAGTAGCTGTCATATGCAGACCTCTCCATTCCTGGCTAAATGAAAATTAAAAGTAACTATCCTCAGGTCATTCATTCTTCCACTGTTATGACACACCTAATCATACATCAGTGATGAACGGTGGTGTCCATCTGTTTGATGCCTTAGAAAAATATCATGCCTTATATTAGATGAAGTTTACATAGAGAAGACTTAGCTTGGTGAATCCTATTTTAAGTAACAGATAATCATACTCAATATCCATATTACTAATTAAAGACATACTGGTGCTTCTAATATATTTTAAAAGTAAACATCTTTAAATTAATCTAACATTTTGAAACTCTGTCTGACTTCCATATAGGTTCAGCCTGGAGAATATGGTCCCAGACTGACTTTCAAGAATAATTTGTTTTAGCTACATTGTTGAGAAAAAAAGAGCAAAGTTTTCTCACTGAATATTTAATCTAAGAGATCGTTGTTTGCAGTAGTTTTATTTCAGACGCCTTATCTAATTAGTAAAACATAGCAAAGACAAATGATTATGATTATGATTCATTTATACGTTTTTGGGGAGATTGAATTTCTAAGATAATTGGTAAAACATTAAAGGACTGGGCAAGATGATAGAAGAGGAAGAGGCAAACAGGCCTCAGTGCATTTGAGGCTAGCCTGATCTATACTAAGACAGCCTGGGCTATACAGGGAGATCTTGTACAAAATGAAAAAAGATTAACTACAACTTCTCTTTTCATGAGGTAATACTTAGTTTTGAACTTTATTTGATTAAATATATATATATATATATATATAATTATATACACATTAAACTTCATTTTATAAAAGTATAAAAGCCTTAAACATAAGACAAGGAACTTCATACTGAATTAATGAAACGTTATACGCGTCTGAAATTCACCAGCAGTTGTGATGGTTAGTCTTAATGTCCACCTGACACCCAAACTAGAGTCATCTGAGAGGAGGGAAGCTCAAATGAGAAAAGGCCTAGGTAAGATCCAGCTGTAAGGCATTTTCTTAAGTAGCTATGGATGCGGGATTGTCCAGCCCATTCTGGGTGGTTCCATCCTTGGTTTGGTGATATTGGGTTCTACAAGAACGCAAACTGAAGAAGTTAGTAATCTGCAGCCCTCCAAGGCCTCTGCCTCCATATTCCTGCCCTGTTTGAGTTCCTGTCCTGACTTCCTTTGGTGATGAAGAGCAATGCTGAAGCGTAAGCCAAATAAACCCTTTCCTTCCCAACTTTCTTTTATGGGTCATGAAGTTTCAGTGCTGCAGTAGACACTCTGAGATAGTTGTCGAGAACGAATACGAATGTATCGTCAACGTCTTATTCACTGGGATGTAATTACTCATTGTTGATATCAGCTTGGCTTGGTTGATTCAGAGGGCCTTAGTCTCCTCTTGTCCTCCATCCCCTCTGACTCTCATACTCTTTCTGCCACTTTGACCAGGGTTTCCTGAGCTCTGAGTGGAGGTGTCTGATAGAGACAGCCATCTAGATCTCTCGCCATGGTCTGTATTTGTCCCCATCTGAACCAGGCATGCTCAGGCCTTTAATCTGAGCAATTGGGAAGTAGATGCAGACGGCTGAGTTCAAGGCCAGCCTGATCTACAGAGGGAGTTCTAGGACAGTCAGATCAACACTGAGAAATACTGCCATTGAAAATTATAAATAAATAAATGATGAGCCCTCCCAAATATGTGTGTGTCTGTGTATGTATGTGTGTGTGTATACACAGACACATGCATATATTTAAATTGAGCTATGCATAAATGCCTGTTAGTAGCAATAAAAGAAGTTTGAAATAATGACAGGAGAAATGATTTGTGTCTTACTGAGAAAACAATCTTAAAGCAAATTTTTGTCTAGATCCTTTGTCCTTATGTTGTGCTTATTCTGACTTCTCATCAGTGTGCTTTGACGTATTTCTAGAACAATTGTAAGATAATATCAACAAAGAAACTTTAAAAGCATGTCTCAACTCCTGAATTTGATTTCAGTAGTCTTTTATTTCAAATAAAAGTTTCGTTTTTTTTTTTATTTATATAGGTTTCCAATTCTATGGTGCATAGGCTGGCCTCAATCACATGCTCTTCCTCCCCTCTTCAGGATGACATTATAGGTGTCTATTACTATATTTGAGTTTAAAATTTCTTAATACTCTTAAAATGTATATTTATGGATCCCAACACATATAATGATACTAACTCCTGCATATCTTCAACACAGTCAGCCAGATTTACCTGTTGAGCATATCAGGACTTTAAAATATTGGCCAGCAGAGATTTTGTGTCACATGCTGAAATCACCTTCCCCATTGACTTTGGAATGGCACGCTATGGTCTCCCTGTAGGTTCACGTCTTTGGCATGCTAAACCAGAACCCGACTTGAGAAGAGACAAAATCAGCTTGGGCCAATGATTGTCAACTGATCCATGAACAAAAGCAAGGTTGGGTTGCCCTTCAAAATAAACCTACTTGAATTTTATTATCTCTGGAGCCCATTGTGTCTCTAATCTCCTGAAAGGTTAGTATTCTATCCATCAGTGCAAGATTGGGGTGTGAGGAGATGCCTGCTCTGGATGATAACTGCCTGCAGACTGGGGCTGGAAGAGGAAGATTTACCATCTGCAAGCCCAAAGTGAAGGGAGTGGGCATGGAGGGTGTCACATGACCAAGGCAGCTTCCCTGTCAGGTATTTAAAGCCACACACTGCCTTTCAAAGGAAGGTTTGCAAGGCTTTTAAAGTAGCTTCTCCCCAAAGAGAGTTTTCTTAATTCTTCAAACAGATTATGATTTCTTCTTAAAAACAACATGCTACTAGTTCTGGGTTCTGTTCATAACACATAAGAAAGAAGGATTAAAATAGTATCATGTTCCTCTGTACTGCAGAAGCTGTAGTTAAATAATAGCAAGCGAAATATCTACTAAAGGGAATAAAAAACTCAAATAGATTGTTTTAATTTTTCAACTGAATTTCCTTTTTGATAGTTTTTGTTTATAATTTCTACAACCCAGAAATTGAAATATACAATGAAGTACACTCATATAGTGATATAACTAGATTAAAATTAATTTGACTTAAGCATAATGAAAAAAATAAGATACATATATTCAGTTCTGAAGAACTGCCTGGGAGCTCATTATTTGCCTTCTTAGTCTTAGTTTAATATGTTTTTAATTCTTTCAAATTTTATATGTGCATACAATATATTTTGATCAGATTAATTCTTAAAGGGGATCATTTATTTTGATAAAATTCATTTCATAAGGAGAATAGCTATCATACAAACATGAATATCATGTTGGAGGTTTTTTGTTTTGTTTTGTTTTTTGGTGGTTTTTAACTTTTCTCCTTGGTTTTGCCCATGTAACCCAGGGCTCCTCACACACTACACAAACTCTTTATCCCAGACCTTTAATTCCCAATCTGATTATGATGTTTTCTTTCAAAAGAGTATAAGTCCACAACTCCATACGATGTACAGGCAACTTAATAGGAGAGTGAGAAAATGTAGTCTTCCTGAGAAAGAAAACACCAATAGGGCATCTGATGCCAAATGATCAGCTCGGGAAATGTACACAGAAGCAACACTATACAGGCTGAGCAGCTGGAAGAGATAGGAAGAAATGATGTAATTACACTATATTCTCAAAAATCAAGGAAGTAATTTTAAATTTATTTTAAAATTGTTTTTAAAAAATCTGTAAAATTACTGTCAAAGTGAATGTAAAGAATTTTAAGGGCTGGAGAGATGGCTCAGAGGTTAAGAGCACTGACTGCTCTTCCAGAGGTCCTGAGTTCAATTCCCAGCAACCACATGATGGCTCACAACCATGTGTAATGAGATGTGGTGCCCTCTTCTGGCATGTAAGCATACATGGAAGGAATGTTGTATACATAATAAATAAATAAATCTTTTATTTTTTAAAAATTTTTATTGTTAAAAGAAAAATTTACATTTACTCCCCTTGTTCCCGGCCCTCCTGCTCCCCCACTATCCCACTGCCCTCCCCCTGCTTTCTTAAGATGGTGCAGGATACCCTGTCCTATGGGAAGCCCAAGACCCTCCCCCATCCATCTCAGTCAACTAGCTTAATTCTTATGCAATCAATAAATTGGCCAAGTCATGAGAAGAAAGTAACTAACTACATTTATCTAATCTTCAACCCAATCAAAGATCTGAGAAGGGAAATAACATTACCTGAGTGATTAGGAAGTGCAATCAAACAACTTCCAAAATATGTAACAAGTCACAGAGACAGCTGGCTACCTGGGCAATCACCCAAAGTCACATTTGCAGTGTTGAAGCAACCAACTTTGGCTAAGGCCTAGAATAACTGACAGATTATTTTTAAAGGCAAGAAAATTTTCAAAACCATCTTACCCTGTCTTGGCAGGATTTGACAGTTCTGCTTATCCATTTCCAGCTTTTATGTATTTTGTCAGTAGTTGAGGTATGGGCAGTTCCTTGCCCAGAGGCCGGTTTTGCCAAGAAGAGGACAAGCTCCAATTGGAGTGTCTTGGTGCTCAACAGTCTCTCGGGAATAGATACTTATATATTGTTTATGTATTGACACCATATTGCAATGTATACTTGTAAATTGTTTACATTTGGAGGGTCATTGTCCTCATTTATTACACAATTGTTTATTCACTTAGTCTTTAAGTCATATAGATATTAAGAATTGTAGATCAATAGTCATCTATGTTGGTCATTTTAATAGCTAGACTAATCAGGTTCTTTAGATACATAGAGATTATATTCTGTATAAATAGTCTTCAACCTCTTCAAAGAGCTGTAGAAAATGACATTTAATCTAACCTAGAATTCTGTGGTAAAGAGACACAAACACTCCTGGCTACACCAATCTAAATAAATCTTTTTTAAAAAAGAATTTTAAGCATATTTAACCACAAGCCAGTTCCCTTGTAGTTGGCTAAATGACATATAATATCTTATGTGTTTCTCTTATGTGCCACAAGTCAGGATCTCTATGTTTAATGTATTCATCCAAAGTTGGCCACATATCTCTGAAGAGAGACATCCCTGCACAATAGTCTGACCGCCCACTGCTGATACAGTTCAGGATTCCAGAATGGCCTCAGGACTCTGCTCCCTCTATGTCACCCCGGTTCAAATTATATGTAAAGGGAGAGAAAGGAAGGCATTGACTCTTATTTTGGTATCACCGCTGACAAACTTTTATAAGAATATCTTTACAATTAGTCACTGTGTTTGTCAAAGTGCCACCAAAATCTCAACAGGGAAAATGAGCATTAGAATCGAAGGTTTTAATTTGGGCTTAGTATATAGTAAAGAATGCTGGGGTTGTACTGTCTAAACATGGCATCTGTGGGAGAACCTCATTTGGGAAACAGAACTGGAAGTGTTCTGGAAATTCCTTCAGTGGTCTCTGTGTGACTGGTTTGCTATAGTCATCATCTCAATCTCCCAGGACTTGCGGTTTAAGATGGACCCAAAAAAAATCTTAAAATCTTAGCTTTAAGTTAAAATACTCTGATACAAGCTTCATGCACCCTTGGACCTGTACAGCTTCCCCGGAGTCTTTAGATTCTATTTCCTGTTTAATGTCCTCGAGTGCTGCCCTACTTAGCCAGAGTCATGGATTCTCCATCTTCCTTGGCCATTAATTAGCCCTGGAGCTGTCAAGTCCTGTTCATGTTCCAATGCCCCTTGCACCTTTCTTCCCTGGGTCTTGGATTCACCTGCCATCTGATACCCAGGGAAGGAGGGGGTGGCTTTGGGTTGTGTCTGGCTCCAAGGAGATAAATGAAAATGGGAAGAGGTTAGTACAACCCATCACAGGCGTCTGGTACAGTGAGGCTTCCGTGGTGTGATTCTGGTGTGTGTGTGTGTGTGTGTGTCTGTGTGTGCTCACCATCACTTCTCAGCCTATTCAATGTCCTTCATGCATTGATGAAAATCAAAGTTGTGGAGAACAAAGGAGCTGACCCCACCCAATTGGCTTTCAAATTCACAACTTTTTTTATATTTAATATTTTATACATTCATATATATAAATATGTATATACATATGAATATATATGTTGTGTGTTACATTCCTAAGTACATAAATATAACCTGTTCAATCTATACAATGTTACTTCTGTGTATATGTTATCAGGGCTGATCATTTGGTGTTGGATAACCAATCGTTGTTATCTTTTTAAGACTTACTTTGTACGTATCTGTGTTTGTGTCTGTCTGCTGAGTCTGTGCCACACACTTGGAAGTGCTGTGGAGAGCAGAGAAGGTATTTGACTCCTTGGAGCTGGAGTTACAGGCAGCTGTGAGCTGTCTAATGTTGGTGTTGGGAACTGTATTTGGGTCCTCTGAAATGAGCAAGTGTTCATGACCACAGAGCTACTTCTCCAAGCATAGAAAAGCAGAAGTTGAAAATCATAAGAAGGAAACGGTGATAGACAAAGCAACATTGGTCACCTGTGTCCATAATCCCAGTTCCCTGTCACAGGGATTGACCTGAACACTGGCCTTGCTTTGGCATTCCATGGCTCACTGTGAGCAGTTTGATGGTGAGGTTCTTCTTCTCCTGGTGTTGGATGAACAAGGAATGGTGACTGTGGAAAGAACTAGGTCTGTGAATCCCGAAATAAATATTACATAATGGATCTTTTTACATATAACTACCATCTTCATTTTCAAGTTTAGGAGCTTCTTTCAGTTGAGGAAAAAAAAGAGGAAATAATTTAAGTTGTCTTGAACTCAGTTCTACTTCAGGAGTGTGAGGGATTCATCCAAAGCTGTGACTAATGCCTTCTTTAAGGGAAGAATGAAGCAGACTCCTGGGCAGGACCCAAGGAGTGTTCATGAAACAAAGCTACTAGACTATAATGATGCAAAGGAACTGTGAATATGTCTTCTGATCCCCTGCAGTGTCTGGAGGGATGAGAAGTGCTGTGGAAGGCTCAGAACAGTTGTTTGCTGTTGGCAAAACTGTCAGCAGATTTCCAACTTAATTCATGATTGTGGGAATTAAGAGTTTGTCTAGACCACCTTGAGCACACAGAGGCCCTAATCAGTCTTGCTTAGTTTAAAGATGTCTTTGGGAAAAATAACCTACCTAGATAGAAGCACTTATCCCTCCACTGTGGGACAGCTCAGTGAATATGGGAAAAGTTTCACCTTCCAGTATCTGAAATCTAGTAAGCAGTTAACCACTTTGGTACCCCAAAGCTGCCCTTATCAGATGATCCTGTGTTACTAATTTCTGGGAAATGCTGCATTTATACACCTGATTATGAAAAATCTTCTGCCATTAAATCTTTCCTGCTGACTTTACATTAATAGTAATAAATTGAGGGACTTTGGTGCATGGTATTGACTGTTTTTAATGAACACTTATGGTTATAAAGTGATGATTTATCATTAAGAATGTCTTCATGGGAAAGTCTAGCCAATTAGACAAATTCAGAAAATATAAAATGGCAGAGTTAAGTTGACCTGAATAATGCATTAATTATACATTATCACAATATTAGTTGTGCATTAATGGATGTTCTTAATAAAAAGTTAGTGTACTAGTATACTATTGTTCAATGTTTTATTATATTTTTGAAAATTAATTTATTGAAATGCAGTATTTCTTCAGAACTATAATGTCTCCACTAACATCTAATTTGTAGAAATTCTCAGCAGACACTGGAAGAAAGATAAACAAGTAGTCTTGTAGATTAATATGGAGAGCAATTTTGAATTATGCATTTAGGGGTTTTAATCGCTGATGTGTTTACAATTTTGTGAAAATAATTATCGAATTATAGAGAAAGCTGTATTGTGTTTTAGGGCATTTGACAGTTTTTGCAAGGTGTTGAAGGGTAGTTTACATTCCTCTTTCCATTAGTTATCCTGCAGGGAATCTCACAGAGTGGAAATCTTGGTGGGTGTGACTGACTGTTAGTGTGCTTGCCGAACATGCCAGAGGCCTTAAGTTTGATCTCCAACACCACCACAAAAAATGAGTTTTAAAAAAAAGAATCACAAAACAGACTAGCATCAAAATTGAATAGGCATCTATTTCTTTGTTGTAAGGAGGGGTGCTTAAACAGAAAAACGGGAAAGGGTATAGGAGGTGCTTCTTCACTTGTATTGCTTTCATTGGTTGAATAAAGAAACTGCCTTGGCCTTTTGATAGGGCAAAATCTTAGATAGGCAGGGAGGACAGATTGGAATTCTGGGAGAGAGAAGGCCAAGTCAGAGAGAGCTGACATGGAGTTGAGAGAGTCAGACATGCTGAATCTTTCCCAGTAAGATCGCTACCTTGTGGTGACTTACAGACTATTAGAAATGGGCTGAATCAAGATATAAGAGTTAGCCAACAAGAGTCTAGAACTAATGGGCCAGGCATAGTTTAAATGAATACGATTTCGAGTTAAGATAGCTGGGCATCGAGAACGCGGCCCATGCTGGGAACACGGTCTGCCCGCTCTGGGAGCTGGGCAGCGGGACACAGCCTGCTTGTTCCACTTACTACATTTCTTTTTTGGTTTATCTCCTCATTTTGATCCCATTGGTGCTTTAATTTAATTTTTTTATGACATTTTATAGGGTTTACTGAACAATAATATTGAAAAATTTAAGGTTGTCTTGACTTTAAGTCAAGACATCATCTAATTTCTTAAAAATTAAAAGGTTCAAGAATTGATTTCTGGATTTCACCTACTTTTAAGAGGGACTAATACAATGGATGTATGAAACTCAGATGGTCAAAGTACATTTTAACACGTGTAATGAGAATAATATCAGGAGAGAGAACTATTTTCCCACCACTCGTATGAAAGTCAGAAACTCATGGTTAAACCATCTTTCTGAGTATAAGACATAAAGCTACAAGAGGCTTTGTTTAATTAATTTATTTCATTTAGATGTTTAATTTATTTATTTAATTGAATTTATAATTCAAACATTCAAGTGAGTATTTATGACCCCTTGTCCCACCCAGAGACTAGGAAAATGTTTCTGGCATGTACTAGATGCTAAATACTTTTGGTATCATGTAAGTTCTCTGTTGCATGTTCTTTATTATTTGTGGTTTTCTGCTTGCTTTTACACCCATTGAAAAGAGTAGGATCTGTTCCTTGTTCCTGGGTCCCTGACTGGGAACTGAAGTAATTGTCAAAGTGTTGCCTGGAGGACTTTTGTGGGCTTGCTGGGATTCAAGTCACTAAGTAGTAGACTAGGGAGGAGGGATCTGTTGAGGAAACAGCTGGCTGGGTTCCAGTGTGTCAGTAAGCACTGGTGTAATATGGGCATCGCATCTCCAGGGACTTAGCTTGTTTAAGGTCAAGCTGGCCGCCTTTATGGAAATGCCAAATATCCCTCAGGAGATGCTGAGTTAGGACAATGATCTTCCTGAGTTCCAAGGCCCTGGCGATTCCCATCACTCGTCATCAGAAGGACTATTCATAAAAATCTGTCATTATAAATTCTGTTTGGTGACGGAAGTGCATGTATTCTTTTCGTGCTGTTCAGCCACATGTCACCAGAGATGAACTCGGATCACAGTGTCCTTGCTTCCTTTTGTGCCTTGGTCTTGGCATTGAGACATTTAGCAGAGTTAGGACCTCATCCTTGCAAATCTCTTTAGTCGGAGCAAACACTATATGTGACCATTAATCAAAAGCTATCACACGTCCCTGACATAAATGTTAAAACTAACATTAAGCTATATTAGCACAGTGTCACAGGACTCAAGTGTGATGTCATTCTAGTATGAAGATATGATTTATATGTAACTTACAAGGAATATGCAAATATACCCTCTGAGTGTCTTATTGGTAAGATGTGTGCGCTGTTATAAAATGATGTATGTTCACATCTATCATAAAGTAAGACATATTTTGGTTAGATAGTTTATCATCCATTGTTAAGCCAGTCACTGTTCTGTGCCATAACGAAAATCTTATGTTTTATGGTGTATTCTCTGCTCTCAATGATACTACCTGTTTGAGGAATATAGAAGCCTTGAGATTTTTGCATGTTGCCCAGCCCAAATTGTCTATATCCACTAATTAATATTAGAGGCAGAAATCATACAACCACGAATCATTTTGTAATGGTTCCACAACCTTAGAAAACATCTTGCAATTTGAATCTAATTATGACTGCATCTACTCTCTTAGGGATGCTAAAGCTCATGTCTGATTTACAGAAGGTGTACACAACAAACGTATGGGCCGAATTATATACCTACTGGAGGCAGAGCCGCTTCCCAGGTCCTTTGTCTTGTGATGTTCCTCATTTACTGACCCAAGCCATTTATTAATCTTGAGTTAAATTTTGATATGTTTGTTTTTCTGCTAATTTGTAACAGAGAGATAGAGAAGGTAAATGCATGTATTTTTCTATATTGTTTCAGTTTTAAAGAGTGTCCTATGAGGAGTAGGTTGTAATTCACTTGAGGGACCGAAATTGGTTATAATACTCCTTCAGACAGAGGTGTTTGCTACTGTATTCTGTCACTTTGAAATCAACTCAGCCTCTGTTAAGTCCTAGAAAGATCTAAGGTATGATCCTTAATATATTTAATGTAGTTTATAAATATGTAGGAATAACCTATGCCGAGTAATAGGAAATGTGAGTTAGGGGATACAGGAGTAACCAATCAGCATACATTGATATTCATACAACATTTTTTCTCAGTAATTAGAAATTCTAATTTCTCTCTTCTTTATAATTTCGACCCCATAATTTTTGAAAATGAATTCTGAAGGTCTACATCTTATATAAAATATGATTGATTTTTAAGAAAAATCCCTGAGATGATTTGGCAGACTATCAATTCAAAATAGATATTCCTTCTTTTCTCTCACATGCTTGTATTTCTAAATTTCTTGTTAAGAATTAAGAGTGACAGGCTCATATTTGTTTAAAGCACCAATATGAAATCAGAACTCCGAAGTGAGTTTTCTCAGTACAGGACATTTTCCCCGGAATGGAAGAGAATCTCTCTGGGCCAGGCGGTCACACTTGAGGCTGCAGAGCAGTTGGGGAGTTCACACTGAGGCGGCATACTGGGACTGTTCACATGTGGGCAGGCAAATGATGACTTAGGGATGCTGGCGGGTGTTGGGGAAGACGTCAAGGTAGTCATGACTGTATTGATAACCAATATCACCCACAATAGAACAGAAGCCCCTGATAACCAGTACCACCCACAGTAGAACAGAAACCCCTGTGTGGTTTATGTGCAGATGGCAGATGCCTGGAAATTGGAACATGGCAGAATCTGAATGATTATATGTTTTCATTTGGAGGATTATAGGAGGGTAAACCAGTAGAGTCCCTAAAATGTGGTGTTCTCTCTCTCTCTCTCTCTCTCTCTCTCTCTCACACACACACACACACACACACACACAAACTCAGAACTTGGATCCAGGTTGTATCTCACTGAGATTTAAGTTTTCTATCTACATACATTCATCTATTCTCATCTGTATTTGAGATTCTACATAACAGGCACCTTACTTGGAAATGAAATGTTGACCTCTAGGGATCTTAGTCCGAAAATAAGCTCTATTATATTTCCTTTCATTTAAAATGTGCCTGATCGCTGAAAGAAAGAAAGGAAGGAAGGAAGGAAGGAAGGAAGGAAGGAAGGAAGGAAGGAAGGAAGGGAAAGAAAGAAAGAAAGAAAGAAAGAAAGAAAGAAAGAAAGAAAGAAAGAAAGAAAGAAAGAAAGAAAGCCTTGAGGATGACAATGTCTGGAACTGTGCTTTGCCCAAGCAGGGAGTGGTAACCTGGGCAGAGTGACTTTATCCCCCAGAAAATAATGGAGCCATTCTTCTTGTCATTCTGAGTGAAGGCCATGCTGCTGGCATCTCGTAGGTAGAATTCAAGAATGCTAATTACGTCCTTTGGTGCCCAGGGAAGAATTGATTGAACCCTGCTGACCCCGAGACATCTGCAGTAGCAGAGCAGAATCCGACTGGGAAATGTTGTGCCATGGGTGACCCCATGCCATCTCCAAGTCCAACACAACAGCAATCTCTGCCTTTACTTGCTTACAGGATCACAGCCCCTGGACAGCGGAAGGCCACTGGCCATTTCAGAATAGTGGTTATTGTTTGTTTGCTTCTTTGTTTGTTTGTTTGTTGACCACAGATGAAAATAAATGGCATTATGTAGTGTTTTCCTACATTAATGCAACCAATTAAATCAACATTTTCCTGATGGAAATATCAGGGTATAGTGTAAAAATGAGTTTTTTTTTTTTTTTTATTTTTTTTTTAAAAAAATATGACAAAAGCTGCTGGACAGCTGTGAAATAAGGAAGAACATTTTTTTTTTCCCCAGTTAAACTTGAAAAAGCCGTGGACAGAGTAGGTGGGGACTGTGTAGTGTGTCTGTGAATCCCAGCCTTTATTGGTTGTCACTTCAAGAAACATTCTATCCTCAAGGAATGTTCCTCATCCAAACCATCCATTCCATAGCTGAAGTCTGAGTTACTGTGATTTTAGGGGGAGGGAGTAGAAAAAATGAGATTAAGAAGAAAGTACAGGATGAGACTCCACCCTGCACACCTGGAATCTGGGATCTTGACAGCTCCAACCATCAGAAACCACACCGTTTCCACTCTCTTAGTGATACAATCGTGTAGGTGTATACCATCATCCAAAAACACTCCTTTATTCTTTATTGTGAGTGTGTGTTTGTGTTGGGTGTTTTTAGTGTCTGTGTGTGTGTGTGTGTGTGTGTGTGTGTGTGTGTGTACAGAATTGCATATGTGTGTATACTGAGGCACACGTCTCTTTCCACTAGGTAGATCCTGGAGATCAAGGTCAGGTCATCAGGCTTAGCGCCCTAGGTTCCTGTATTTGGTGAACATCTTGCTGGCCCTGAATCATCCCCATTGCACAATCTTTCCAGAAATAGAAGGAATCAGGTTTAAAGATACACACTTGTAATCTGGCACCCAAGGTGCCAAGTCAAAACTATTGGGAGTGTGAGGCTAATCAGCGCTATCTGTGATCCAATGTCATAAACCCCAAACTAAACAAATGCGAGCATATACTTAGACCGAAAACATAAAAGTAGAAAGGAAGTGATGTCATAGCGAGCTCTATCCCACCTGCCTCCAGTCCGCACTGCCTTACACAGAGTACGCTTATCTTCAGTCCTGAGAATAGTATGACCCTTCTGGCTTGATGGGAGAAAATTTTGCTGTGTCCTACACTTTGTACATTTTCGGGATGCCTCAGCCTGCTTTTCCTCAGCCACTTTATTTCTCTTTGGTCCTGCATGGTACCTTCCCTTCAGTCATATACGGGGATGTGTCATTCGAAACTTCTCTGAGCAGTACCTCGGGCATCCCATGGCACCTGGAGAGGTTGGTTTGCCCCTGATGAGGCCTCTCAAGCAGTGGTCAGCATTTTATACCCTTGCTTTTGGAAGTGTGGCAGTTTTTTTATCTGCACAACGGCTCTCTGCCATGGCGGCCTGCCCTTCAGCTGGCAGACGTTTGCACAGAAATATCTGCTCTAGATGAAGAGAACCTTCCCAAGGCTACTGCCGCCTGGGACAGTTCTTTTGTGCACCACTGAAGCCTCTGTGAGCCCTGAGCAGCTACCTTTGATGTACATTCTGTGATTAGGAAAGAAAAGAGAAAATCAAATAGCATTTTGTTCAGCCGAACTGTATCTCATAGATGAGAATTTTGTTGACTGAAGGCTTTCTCAGGTGAACTTTGCCCTTTCCTATTAAACTAAAGGGTTACACCGAGATTGCCTTTTCTTTGATTTCTCTTGAATTTATTCTCTTGGCTATGTTAGGGCATGAGATTTCATCAGCAGAATGGATGACATAATTGTCCTCTAAATCTCAATTCCTTTTGGTTTCCTGAGACAGAAGTATCATTCAAGCATCCAGGCCTTAGTTCAAAGAGTCACCCTTCAAAAGGCGACATCTATAGGCCTGGAGATCATGAGGTGTGCATGCTATGCTAGCGACATTAGTTTTGCTTCCTTACTAACAAACTTTTTAGATAATGACACACCCTTGGACAAAATATTACAATACTATTTAATGACTTTTCTCTTCCCCCTGTTTCTATTTTTATTTTGCTTGATAAGCATATTATTAAGTAGCCCAGACTCGCCTTGAACTCCTGGAATTTTTTCCTAAACTTCTCAAATGCTGAGATGTACCACCATGCTTGGCCTAATAGAATGCTTCTTGGGGAAGATGGATTAATTATACTATCTTATTCTCTATACTCAACCAAGAGTACTAATTTAGACATAACAAAGAATAAGATGGAAAAAGCCGGCCATCTTTTCTAGCCATTCACCACCCAAATGGGATTGTGCCCAGTATATCAGAATTCCTTTGTTAGAAGAAACATCAATTGGCAATAGTAAAATATAATGTCATCTCTTGAGATAAATACTATGCCATTGTTTGTGAAGACAGAGGTCCCCTTGGATAATCCAACATTATCTGTCTCTCTGACTGTCTATCGCCTGTCTAATGTAATGTTTCTCTCCTTTGTAAATCTTCACCACTCTTGATTACTAATTAGTCATTGCAGAAGGCTGTGTTCTGTATACAATAAATTAAGCTTTAATTCCAGAGTCCAACAGAATAATTGACCTCAAAAACAAGATGAATGAATAGGCTGTTCAGAGCTCATGATTAGAAGGTACTTTCCAGTCTCTTTATAATCGTATTTTTCCATTCAGTGATTTTTTTTCCATTGTTTTCTATCTTCCTTCACAATCTCTAACATCTGTCACGCTCCTCCTGGGTCAGCACACCCATACTCTCCTTTCCCTGTCACCCTCCTCATACCTGTTTATAGTGTATAATCATTAAATCAGAGTGGCTTCTATTTCCTTATCCTTAAACATGTTAAATTTTTTATTAACAGACCATTATATATATTTGTGGGTGTGGTGTACTTTATACATACATCTACTATGTCCTGATCAAATCAGATATATTAACACTTCCATCTTCCTCCTAGTCACCAAGGTTTAATACTGTGTAAACTAGTTTAAGGAATATAAAAGTATATTTTCTGGTTTGAAGAAAAATTGCACAGATTCTGTTAGTCATGGAGACTAGATAAAGTCTTAAATTTGGACACATCTGTAATGAACAGAGTTTCTCTATTCAAGAGAAGTAATGTACAGAAATAAAAACCATGGGAAAATATGTTACAAATTGGGTGCAAATATTTAATTCTTTATCAGAATCTTTGAACTTGGAAAACTATTGCAGTTGGGCTTAGCTAATGTCTGCAGACTGGAACTAGTTTCCCATCTGTGCAGAATTTGTACATAGTAAGCTTTTATTAAAATAATAAAAATAGCAATACAAAAATAGAAAAGTATTCTGTCTCCAAGAAAGACAACTCAACAGAGTTCTCCATAAACTCTGTTGCCTTGGCCTTGTTTGAAAACCACATAAAATACTTATGATCAGTAGGGAAGCAAATTAATTATCTAGAAGATGTTTAATTCTGTATGAATCTGAGTACAAGTTCTAGGCTCCAATTCTTAGGAAAGCCAACTTAGTTTCTAGGGACCCTGGAGAGGAGGGTTTACCAACTTTCCCTTCTGTGTTTGAGAAAGAAGTACCCAGGGCTCACAAAGGGGGGATTTGTTTTCCACTTTCTACTTAGAGCTTGTGAAATGTGTGGGCCTTTGCTAGCCCCTGTTCCTAGAAGGGAGAACATAGCTTTCAAGTACAGAAGGAATGGAAAGTGTCCAATGATCTTCTCTTAGCCCTTTCTCACCAGTTCACACTCTGATAATGGGACGCAAACCTTGACACCGTTTTCCCAGGCTCTCATTTGTAGACTGATGTCTATGCTGATGTGTCCCCGGCCAGCAGGAAGGACCACCAGTGAGTCTGCCTGAGTCCACTGGCTTAGCCTCCATCTTAGTGCTCTGGGAAATCTAGAAACACCCACATGTGGGAAGGAAGAAGTCCTTTGTTGATAAACATTTTTCCCTAAAATGCTCCAAGTCAGAAAGGCCAGCTGTCAGTATTCTGCTTGAATTCTATTAAATGATAGCTTATATTTATAATAATAAGTCAGGCTATCCCATGAATTTCTTATTCATATAGCCATCTTAGTTATTTTTTTTATAGCTTTATCTTTTTTTTTCTTTTTTTATTGTTGAAAGAAAAATTTACATTTACTCCCCTTCTCCCAGGCCCTCCCGTTCCCCCACTACCCCACCGCCCTCCCCCTGCTTCCTTAAGATGGGACAGGATA
>JAQHUG010000028.1:7518628-7529769 GCA_028555095.1 Dicrostonyx torquatus
AGAGGCAGGCGAATCTCTGTGAGTTCGAGACCAGCCTGGTCTACAAGAGCTAGTTCCAGGACAGGCTCCAAAGCTACAGAGAAACCCTGTCTCGAAAAACCAAAAAAAAAAAAAAAAGGTTACTCAGGAAGAGTAGATATATACAAAATAATTGGTGAGCCAGACAGTTTTAGCTCATGAGTTCACTTAGCTATCTAGGCGTGCTGCTTCATAGTCATTGCTTTCTACTTTATGCCTTCGGACGGCACATGCTTGGAGCTCCTCATGTGAAGCATCATTTCATGCCTGTCCAGTACTGTTCAGGTTCTGCCTGTTCCCCAAGCATCTTTCACCATCAAAAGGGCCCGTGTTGTTTACCAAACAATGACTTATCTTTCAGGATGTTACGTCCAGGCTTAGAGGGTACTAAGTTCCTCTCTATTCCTAAAACCTTTATTGTCCTGTATTCTTACAAGATATGAAAATTGCTTTTATTCTCACTCTCTCACTTTGCTTACTCTCTGTAGCTCAAAAACCAAAAGTGCTTAACATATAAGACACAACAAACAAAAGTTTACTGGGAACAAATCTGCCAAACAGCTGCAGTCTCATTCCGATCAGATAAATGCTGGGTCACTGGGCTCGGGCTTCTAAGTGTATAGGAGGCAGAAGTTGATAACGCTAGGGGCAGAATAACAAGAATCTTGTTCCCTCGAATTTCTTACCCATGGTTGATTCATTTACTCCTCCAAATGAATAAAACGTTAAAGATGAATTTAGCTGGAAGAAAGGTGCCTCTTGTAATGGAATTATAACACAATTCAAGTATAAGTTATTAGAAACAGACATAGCTCAAAAAAGAACAAGAAGGAAAGACATACAAAGATCTTTTAGTGGACTGGAAATTAATGGTTTTTTTCTCCCTATTCAGTACTCTCTTCTTCAATCAATCACTTTCCAAATATATATCTCTAGGCTATACATCTCTCAAGGAAATCTTAAAATTAGTAAGGAATCTAAAAGATTCCTTAATAGAAGCAATTAAGTTCTTTTAATCAAGATCCATCCTTTCTCTTCCTTTTCTAGAGTGGTCTGTCCCAGTTGCTATTAGTTCTCAGAGGAGAATTCGTTGTTTTTTGTTTGTTTGTTTGTTTGTTTGTTTGTTTCGCGACATCTAGATTTCCTTCTTTTTTTGTGATCACAGAACCTCGGACATAGTGAAATCATACATTTTCAGTGAATTGCTTTATTAAGATATTTTGATGCTATGTTTCTTAGCACTAATGACATTGTTTTGAGAAAGGATCCCTTGGAGTCCAGGCAGTATTCAAACTTGCTGTGTAGATGAGGAGTCTTGATCCACGAGCCTTCTAGCCTCTACTTCCCACAACTGAGATTACAGGTGTGTGCTGCCACAATCAGAACAGTGAGATTTAAGTGAAATATTATGTCATTCATGACAGCAGGTTTGTCCCTTTGTCTTAGGAAACTGTACAAACCAAGAGAGCAGACAGTAGACGTGAGTGTGCCAATAGAGTGTAGCACTCCAAGGGAGCACTGGGCTGTGGCTCCTCCTTTCCAGGGCCTTGGGATAGGAGGCTAGGAGGATTTGAACCATGTGGTGTGACCATGAGTTGTAAGCTTTAGGACTCTGAAGATCTTTTCAAAAGATAATAGATGGACTATTGCACTTAAGCAAGATGGTCCCTACAAATTATCAACAAAATGCAAAAAAAAAATCATGTAGGTTCTGGTTTGCGAAGCTCTAGAGGCAGTGATGAGTTTGGAATCATAACAGGTGTCAAGCAAGATTGGGGTGCCTCTGGAGAACCACAAACTCCCCAGCCAGCACTGACCTAGAGAACCCAGTTTGTTTCCATTAAGCAACAGCCTAATGCTGATGGATGTGGGAATTATCAATATTATAAATGTTTATTTGCAAAACATGGTTACATAAAACCCGGGAAAGAAGAGACAAAGACCAGACATACTACCGGATGTTTAGGTATTTAAAGGAGATTTTGAAGAGGGAAGAAAGCGCAAAGACCTATAGAAGTGTGCCTTCCAGAAGGAAGACAGAGAATTTGGGGACATGGCTGTGATCAACAGAATCAGCAGCTCTAAGTGTGTTAATGTGTTAATGGCTTCATTAAACCTAGCATGAGAGCAGTGGTTTCATACTGTCTAATTTCTGTCTAGAAATCATATATTTATACTAAGGCTTGTAGAGTAGCAAATCTCTGTGATTGCTGCTACTCTGCACTAGGGGAAAATCTGAGAGAAATCAGTAGAGTACTGTTGAACTCCTCTGCTAGAAAGGTATCCTTAGCAGTGGGACCAGGACTTGTCCCCGATGCATGAGCTGGCTCTTTGAAACCTTTTCCCTATGGCGGGATGCTTAGCTCAGCCTTGATGCAGGGGCAGAGGAGCTGGCTCAGGCTTCAACTTGATATGACCTGCTTTGTTGAGTCCCAAGGGAGACCTTACCCCATCTGAGTGGAGACAGAGGAAGAATGGGGGAGCAGAAGGTGGGTGGGGGAGGGAATGGGAGGAGAAGAGAAAGTGGAAACTGTGGCTGGTATGTAAAATAAAATAAGAAAAAAAATTAAAACAGATGGAATGATATCATGATTTAAAGGTAATTGTATCAGATATCCAGCTTTGACAAATTTGGAAGCTATAAATGCTTACCCAAAGATGCTGTAGGCATATTGCAGGGCTTGAGATACACTATTATGGAACAATGCAAAAAATAGGTAAATTTTCGACATACTTTGGTTAATTTCATTGGTACATATGACTTTTACCTTTTGTCTATTCCATTTTCCTTTACAATTTTTTTAATGCCCAGACTTTACCCACAAGATGCAGTACCTGTAATTTCAACCATGATGAAAATAAATAAAACCCATTTGAATGGCTTGTCTACTGTTTACCTACACTCCTCTGGGGCAATGGGAAGTGTGTGCTGCAAACAGACAAGCTGTCTTTGTTATTAATAGGGAGCTCCACTGGTTGCCAATTGAAGTACATCACAGTTATTTTTTAACCCACATGATAAAATTTCAGGGCTCTAACAAAAAAAAACAAAAGAAAAAAATCTTCAAAATTGGCTCCATAAAGAAAAGTGGACATAAACCATTAGACCAGTGCCAATGTTGCCTCTATTATTGGATACTAATCTCTAAATGTACGCATGTAGTTCCTGCCAGAACGATCTAGGAAACATGTTATTCTGTAATTATGTCCCTATGTAGAGTAGATGCGGAGAGCAGTCAGGAGATAACCCAGGTGTGTGATATCACAGGCCAAACGTGAAATGTTCCAAGGATTTTCTTTCTTGTCCCCTCTTCCAAGATGCAATGTTGCAGGCACATTATGTTATATAATATCATTGCACGGCAGAATTTTAATAAAGCTTGACAGACACATTGTAATATCATGGCTCACGCAGTGAAGAAGAGCTTAGATGGGGTGTCACATGCTAGTCTGTTTTCAAATGACTTTTTGGGTCATATTGGTGTTTGTTAGAATGATGGGAGACACATTATTACGTTCTGTGAATTTTCTCCACCCTCATATTTGTGGTGCCATGCAAAGGTAATTCTTTTCCATGTATGTGTACGTGCATTATAGCTCTTTCACTTGATCGATATTCATCACAAACAGGACGGATCAATTTCCTGTGCTCAGAATACTGTCGTCGTCCCAAACAATGCTGAAAGTCTGCATTTTCTTGGGTCTAACTGGAATAGCCAAGAGTGAAAATGGACAGTTCCAAGTGTCAGTAAGAGGATAATGGTGACCTTGACATTCAGTTCGAAGTGAAACAAACTATAGCCTAAAATCAATCAAGACTCCAAGTTAACATCAGATGACATTTAAGTATGTTGCATAAACAGAAATTTTGAATTCATTTTTGCCCTTGCAGGATGTGCTACACGTCAAAAAAAATGCCATGGCCATATTTAATACTCAGCAGAGTGCTGTGGATTGTGTGTGGAAATTTCTTCCCCTCTAGTTCACAACATCTGACAAGTTCAGAAATATGAATGCTTCTATGCTCCTTGTCTGTGAATTCCTGAGAATAAAAAACATTCATTCATCGACGGTTTAAACTTTAATGAATGTATTAATTATAAAAATCTTTTACATACCATTCTCATAACAGGTACAAATATGTCTTTCCATAAAGAAATATGTTCATTTATAAATAATGTCATATTAAAACTTTTATTTTCTCTTGGCTTTGTAAAAGAAACATATTCTCTTACTAAAAATGTATCAAAAACATAAGCCAACATTTATTTTGCTGCATTTCAGTGAAAACTAGCAATATTTAGTGAGAAGTACTTGATTTTATTGTGTTGTGAAAAAAATAACAGAGAAGTTTCCACTTAATCCTTCTGACGATGCTGTCATCCAGATCAGCAGCTGGGCGGGGGATATTTGGACTGCACCTTCAGTAAAAGTTATATTGAAAGGGTGAACCCTGTGATATCCTGTCCCATGTGTACACAGAAGGTAATGGTATAATATATTCATGACACCATTTCTATAAAATATTTCAAATGTCTACTTGATTGGAGAAAACTGTATCCTGACATTGTGACTTGCAGGGAAGAGAGAATCCATGGTATAAGACTTCTCTCTTTGTGCAGACTGGTTTTCATGTTAAGGAGGAAGCTTTTCTCCCCTCACAAAACCTGATAGACGGTCTCAGACTTTCTGCTCCATTCTATCCAAGTCCTCTCTCTTGATCAATCTGTAGTCTGTCATTTCTGGGGTGATTACG
This sequence comes from Dicrostonyx torquatus, assembly GCA_028555095.1. Classification (NCBI taxonomy): domain Eukaryota; kingdom Metazoa; phylum Chordata; class Mammalia; order Rodentia; family Cricetidae; genus Dicrostonyx; species Dicrostonyx torquatus. The sequence continues at coordinate 7,523,403 of JAQHUG010000028.1, forward strand.
GGTCCAGCTGAGCTAACAAGATAGTATCGCCTTATAGAATCACCCAAACAAAGGTGCAATTACCCCCTCAAATCACAAAGAAAATTTAAGCAAAATTATCTTCAAAAATCGAGTCAGCTCGATATTTAATTTTCATTGGTCATCAGAAAAAGAGCTTTATACATTTTCATATGTTTTCCCTGACGAAATCAATGTGGATTGACCAATCAAGATGATTATTTTGCATGTCCAAATATAAAATGAAAACAAATCAAGCCCTCATACAAGTGCTACACAGAGATGAATGTCCATTCACCGTTGTGGTCTAAGGATGGCCACCAAAGCTAACATATATGGTTGCACCCTTCTGAGCTACCTCCTGCTTATGAATAACTTTCAAAGCTTGATTCTAATAGACGTGTGTATAATTTTACATTGCTAAATCTCGTTTAGTGTGTAATATTGAGCTCCTCCTTTTGGACTACTCTTTAAATTTCATGTGTCAGTGATACTTCTTCTTAAAAACTAATATTCCTTAAATGTTTTGTAATTTACTATTTGCTTCTATTATATCATTTGTATTGTGATCATGGGACCAAGAGAGCTAACAAGATGGCAAAGCTTCATGGACCCATCCAACCAAACATACAAATACCCCGCTAATGGAGCATTCACAAGTCATTATCTCTTGCATGTGCTTACTGAGAAAAGTAAGCAGCAGTTTTAAGGTGTGTGTGTGTGTGTGTGTGTGTGTGTGTGTGTGTTTCTGTGTGTGTACGTATGTGTGTTGTGGTATGGTGTTCATGGGTGTGTGCGTGATGTGTAGTGTGCCATAGGGGGTTGTGCATGTGTCCTGCCTCAACTTTACACTTCAAATTTCATGGTAGACTAGAGCTGCTCATTTTGCTTTTTATGTATTTCAATGTTGAAATTTACTGATTAACTTCTGTATACTGCAAGTCTATGACTTAGGTACATGTGTGTATGTGTATGGATATATGTGTATGTGCATATCTATATGTATGTATGTGTATGTAGGTATATATGTATATATGTGTTTGTGCATATATGTCTGTAGGCATATTAACAAGGTCTAGCTTAGTCAGTAGATATGGGATTTTTTTATTTTGGGGGTGTGGGTTCAAGGCCCACATTGAACACCATAATGTATGTATTTTAAAGAGGTCCACAATAGCCCAGAATGGAATGTAACAAAGGTTTGTTTATTTAGGGATAAAAGTCAGAGTAAGGATGTATATTTGTGGTCCTCTGTGTATGCTAGAAGCTGGGAACCAAATTCAGCAGAAAAGGGGCTGCAAATGTTGTTTGTCTACCTTGCCCAAAATGGGCTGGTATCTAAAAGGCTATTGGCTGAAGGAGTTCCCACAACAATATACATTATATTATATATATAATATTTCTCAAAAATATTTGAAAGCATAAAATGGAGGAAGAAATAAGAACAAGAGAAGGATAGTGTTTTCCATCAAATAAAACATTGGTGTCTAAGCCAAATGGCAACTGGTGGACTTTGTTCCAATCGTGCCCACGGACATGTTTTATCTGGTATGGCTGCTCTATGATTTCAAAGAGTCTTTTAAATTGGGAAGAATGTTCTAAAATGTGATTTCCAAGTATGGAGCATTTGACGAACCTAGGACTTATGACTACATATCAAGATGCTGAAGATCAAAATTGGTTAGTGTGTGCTCAGTTATGTCGAGCATGTATGTCCCATCTGATGATACAAGTCTGATCACTGGAGTGCTTGGCCTGATCCTGGAGTCAATGTTTGTTACCATCTATTGTGATTGTTGGCACTTCATTTATAATTGATGACTATTTTCTGCTCTTCTTCCTTTGACAAAACTGAAGACACGGAAATTAAATGAAGCTATGTTTTGAGCCCGCATGGACGTTGTGGGGGTGAAACTATTCAGATTGTTTAGCATGGGCATGTGCTCTGTGTGTAGAGTGTATATTCAGTGAACTTCATGAGCATTGACTATCACTTAACTCCTAATCTTCGGCTTTATAAACCCTCTTTAAAGCTTTGTGTCAGCCATCATCATGAGGTCAACATTATCCCTTAATCAGGTGACAACAAATCAATAGCTGAAAAAAGCCTGCCTTGTTCCTGGTGGTGGAGCCAGCAAAGAATCCTGATGTTTTAATCCCTTATATTATGTTTTTCTATTCACTGGACTTCTAGTAGGTTACTTCCTCAGAGATGGCTCTTAGCACCTGGGCCACACATTCTTCTTGTCAACACCATCTTAACACTACCACTACCAAAGCATCTTCCTTCTAACATGAATGGATGCTCCCAGGGAGCGTTTTCAGCCCAGCCTCTGTGATAAGGACCTTTCATACACTTCCACCTTGCCCTTTCATGGGGCCTACAAGATAGCTATGATTCTCATTTCTTTGTTAAATCAAAAATTTAACCAAGAAATTGGATTGGAAGGGCCTGGCCCCTATGCAGATTCCACTCTGCCTCACTCAAAGTTGAAGATTTTCTTATATAAACCTCTGATGTGGGAGTCCCCTCTGTATGCTGTGGTTACCATTAATGGATAAAGAAAACTGCCTTGGCCTGTTGATGGGGCAGAACTTAGATAGGCAGGGAAATCTAAACTGAATGCTGAGAAAAAGGAGGCAGAGTCAAGGAGAAGCCATGGAGCCACCACCTGAGACCAGACACTGGAACTTTAGCCAGTAAGCCAAAGCTACGTGGCAATACACAGATTAATAGAAATGGGTTAAATTAATGTGTAAGAGTTAGCCAATAAGAAGCTAGAGCTAATGGGCCAAGCAGTGATTAAATTAATACAGTTTCTATGTGATTAGTTTGGGGCTAAGCGGCCAGGAACAAACAAGCAGCCTCCTCCAACCTCCACAACTTTCATGAATGCCATGGAATAGAGTGTTTTCCCCAACATTTATGCTTTATAATTTTATATATGGAAACAACAAATAAAAAATTTAATGGTATTTTATTTAGCACAGTTTACTCAAAGCACTCATATACATGTATATGACAAATACAATATTCATGTACTCATTCTAGTTTTTAGAAAACATCATACACTAGGGGTTAGAGAAATGGCTCAATGGTTAAGAGCACTTCCTGTTCCTCAGAGGACCCAAATTTGGTTCCCAGCACCACAAGAAGGCGCATAATTGTTGTCAGAGGCTGTTTCTTCATTTGTTTCCTGGTTACACAGACCCAAAATAATCACACAGAAACTATATTATTACAATACCGCTTGGCATTTTAGCTCACACTTCTTATTGGCTGGCTCTTATGTCTTAAATTAATCCATTTCTGTTAACCTGTGTATTGCCACGTGACTCTGGCCTACCAGTAAGTTTCCATCTGTCTCCTTTGGCAGCTTCATGGCTCCTCTCTTTCACGTTGCCTGCTCTCTCTAAATATCTTTTCCAGCCTGGCTACATTTTGTTAAGCCATTGGCCAAAGGCAGATTCTTTATTAACCAATGGCAATGAAACATATTCATAGAATACAGAAGAGACTCCCATATCACACAAACATCTATAACTCCAGTTCCAGGGATTTGTTTTGATCTTTTGGCCTCTGTGAAAACAGCATGAGCGTGGTTCATATATGTCTATTAGGCAAACCCCCATAAAATAAAAATAAGTAAATCCTTTCCAACAGTGTAAATGAAAAGAAAACAATGGTTAAATATTTACCCTTTCTTTAATCATAGGCTCTTGCAAGTTATCTGTGAACAAATTGAATCACAACCTAATTTATTTCCAGAGGGAGTTGAAAGTAACACCTAAGTTTTATAATAAGCCTAGGCACGAACCCTCACATCAGGGCTGGATGTGGCAACCCAGTAGGAAGAAAAGCAGACAAAAAGTCAGAGACAGCCCTGCTCCCTCTGCTAGGAGTCCCACAAGAACCCCAAGCTACCCCTTCTCTTAGTAGAATGAATTTTACCATCTTTCTTGACCTCATGTCTTAACCTTTTCCAATTTGTGAACCTCCTCATCCTGCCAACTGCAAGCTACAACTCAAGGGAGGAACACAGCTCCCACACTTGGCATTTCTCAGAGCACGTGCTGATATAATCAGATGTTCTGTACACTGAATAGAAAACACTGTTGTGGTGTCTGTCTTTTCCTTCAGCCTTTTAGAGCCTGGGACAAAAACCACGTGAGTCATCATGTCTCGTCAGTGGAGCTTTGAATGGTGGTCTTAGATAAAGGTTGTCATCTAGTTCTTCCTAGAATCCTGCCTCCGCAAACAGACATGTTAAATGCTCAATGCATGCAGTTAAGCTGCAGGACAGTAGCTCCCTTTGAAGTTTTTAAGAACATCCAGAACAAAGATGTTTCAGACGTGTGGGATATTGATGTCAGAGTTTAGCTTGAGAAGCTACACACTCGCATTAGCGGTCATCCACAATGCTATTGCCCCAGATATGCCGGAGGGTAAAGCATCTGCAGGTCTCCACTTCATTTCCAAGGTGTTTATGTCTATATCAGCTATCTCTTTGCACAGATATTGATAGTGTTTCCATAGTTACTGGAGCACTGCTACCCAGATCGTCCCTCATGTCTTAGATTTCTGCTCTTTTGTCTAACTAGGCTAGGAAAATTTACCTCACAAAATCATTTTTAAAGACATATTTTATTTATATAGACATAGCTTTGTGATTAAAGGCCACATATCTACAGATGCCCAAGGAAGCCAGAAAGGGACTTGGGATTCCTTGAAGCCAGAACTACAGGCACTTGGTTCCCATCCAAATGGATGCTGAGAACCAAACCTAGGTCCTCTGGAAAACCAGTGAGTGCTCTTGACCGCAGAGCTATCTCTCCAGTCCCAGCTCATAGCATTATTAGTGGAGAGGAGCTTCCCGATGACATCGGGGTCTTGATCCTCCTCTGCTGTTACACAGAAGACTGGTGAATGCAGGACACTCCATAGCCACAAATGCTCCTACTGTGCATGGTGAGAATTATCAAAGGGTATGGAGGCAAGGGAAGGAAAGGGAAAAGCAACTCTCCTTCTTTGCAAAATGCTCGACTTGCAGATTCACAATTAAGCTGTTCTTACTTCTGTAATTAAAATAATTTCCACTGAGAAGCCTTAATCGCTCATGCCCACAAGTAAAAAAGGGCTGCTATCATGAATGAAGAATTGAAAGAAAGATCTCATTCAGATCCTTTTAGCTCCTGTGAGAAATCTCTGAAAACAATCCAAGTGTGAGAAAGCTTTCCAGGGTTGTTTAGCCATTTCTGGGATGTACCCACTAGTATGTTTGTCCATATCTCATTCAGCAAACATTTATTAAACACTAACTATCTTACCAATGAAGTGGGTATAATGATGAATAAGACCTATCCTTTCTGTGGAAAAATTCCCATTTCAAAACATGTACCAGCCAAATGAACAGTGGACAGGAATGATACATATTGCCCATCTTTGAACCTTAGACCATTGCTCATAAGCACTGAAGAACAAGAAAGAAGCTGAAGGCATAGCTCACTGATAGAAGGTTCACCTAGTATTTGTAAGGCTCTGAGTTTCATCCCTAGTGCGGCAAAAATAAATAGAAAAATCACTAAACAAATGAATAAGTAACCGAACAAGCATTTAAGTCAGTAGCTCACTCATGCAGTCATGTACGGACAGCAAACGGTGGCCCTTTGGCCTTACTGCTTCTCCTGTTGACAATCAGAGACTTCCCATGATCAGGTGCATACATTCCAAACCAGTACACAGTCCGGGCGTTGCTGGAAGATTAAAACTACACAGGCAACTCGTTCATGCATAGTGATTAATTGCAAAGTATGTCCTAGTCTTCTGTGAGGAGTTCATTATGTGCTATTGTTCATTTGTGTAACATGAATATAATTTCTTCCATAAATGTAAGATGATGGACCACAGAGTCAAGGGAAGAAAGGAGCATCTTGGTGGAATCCAGAGTTCATAGATGAGCAATTGTCTAAGGATGAATTCTGACTGGAGTCACCTCCTTTCTTTCCTCTTTGCCAGAGGCCACTAGTTTCCAATTATTTGGGGCTTTGGAGTGGAGGTGAGCATGGGGAAGTATCTATCTACTGCTTTTAGATGTGTTCGTAGTAGAGAAATGCTGGTTAAGTTGTCTACTGGAATTAAATTGAAAGGGGTAGGTCGGACTGCCGCACACGAACTGCAGATTTCAGGGGCACTGTTGATCACTAGACCATCTGCTTGTGGTGGATTTCCATGGGTCTCCCCCAAATTCAATTTTGTCGTTTTGGTGGAGCCAAACATCCACATCTACTGTGCAACAGAGAGAGACCCTGTCTCAAGTGACTGAGGTGGAGAGCAATGAAGAAAGGTATCTGGTCAGCTCCTCTCTGCCTA
>JAQHUG010000028.1:7547742-7580666 GCA_028555095.1 Dicrostonyx torquatus
TAGCCACCTCCCGAGTAGATTGACCCTTTCCCATGGAAGGACTGGTAGCCACCTCCCGAGTAGATTGACCCTTTCCCATGGAAGGACTGGTAGCCTTACACTCAGTTTCTTTTTAGACTACAGATAATTTAACAGGGCAATATGGTATCCAGTATTCTATGACGACTTCCTCTGGATCAGTCATGTGTTATATCACATGACCGTCTCAAGACCCATGTAGGGAAGTTGCTGTTGCTGTCTTGTCCGCATCGCTTTACAGGCAGCTAATCCAAGACACGGGAAGCTGTTGATTGTATGAGAGTGCAAATTTACCAAGAGATGGGACTCAGATTGGACTTCTCTTGTTTACCCCAAACATAGAAGTCTAAACCACTGGAACATACAGTGAGTACCTATGAGCTACGTGTTGAAAGGGCTGGATCACAAATATGCACCAAATTTGTTACTAAACTATAAGAACCTATGTTTTAATGCACTTGAAAATGCTTAAAATCAATGCCATAGTTTCTTTTCTATAAATATCCCTCCCCCAAAAAATGGAGCCTAGGCTGTTAAATGTCATAAATAGCCACATTTATGCATCACATTTGGCCTCCAGGGGGTGACACCAAGCAATACTAAACTCAACTGGAGAGACATTGGAGGGGATATGGTTTGGAAAAGTCCCTGGGAGCTTTCAGAGAAGGCAATAAATGTGCTATCCCTAAATCCTCCTCCTCCTCAGTTGGAAGATAAAATGGCTATTATAATCATGGCTCACTTCACATTCAATGGGACTTGCTCTCTGGGAAACAAATGGACAAATAAAAAAGTGAGCTTTCCATCTATTGTCAATGATGAATGTCTGACCTACTTCAAGCCCCTTTTCTTGGGCCGGGCTCATTGTCATGCAGCCAGGCCTGACCTGCCAATAGTGATGGAGAGCCTGAGCCACCAGAGGATCCTGAGGATTGTCGCTTCTGCTATGCAGACACACGACACTTCATTTATAGGCTTTCTGGTTTCCTCCTTGTGAATCCGATGGAAGGATTTAGTGTAAGCCAGGGTTACAACCTTAACTTTGGGAGATGAGGTCTTTTATGAAGGAGGCAGCATTGAAACTGCCTCCCTGTGGCCCCGTCTTCGTGAAGCTCACTTTGTAGGGCCCAATTGTCCGTTATATTTTCATTTTGTCTCATAAGGAGCGTGACAGTACAGATACTCTCTCTTGACATACATACATTCAAATTTACATTTCTAGCAAGGCAATGTTTGTCTTCAAGAAAACATTTTTGTCCATGGAAAGATAACTAACTCGAAGGCAGCGTCCGTTGATATGAGAAAGGAGAGACGGGTGGGTAATGTGGGCATTGTACTGTACTTCACTCATTGCAGACCTCACAGTGTTGATTAATGGTGACTGAACTGAGAGATCACATTAGACAGATGGGATGGTCAAAGTCACAAGATCTGAGTTCAATCCAAAGTCTCGCATTGAACTCACATGCATGCCAGAAATGAATAGCGGGTGTGAATCAAAGCTCCAGGATGCTTGAAAAGATGATATCTGGTGGCCCAGGATCTTCCAAGTCCAGGGGTTGGAGGCTCTGAATAGGAAAAGCGAGGAAATTGCACAGTAGCTCACAGGGCCATTTCTCCAGTGAGCCCTCACCGGCCTTCCTGAAAGGGATGTTATGTGTAACTCCATGCTGTAAGCAACCTAGTTGTCCCCTGGACAGGAGACCAGCAAAAATAATCACATCGAAGCCGTTCAAGGAGGCTCCTCAGCAGGGAAGATGACTAAAACACCAACGCACAGATAGACACTGTCAAGGAAAATAGGCTATGCTGATGAGAACAAACACCAGGTAGTGACTGCTGTGTGGTCCGCCCTCTACTGGACATTCTGAAATAAACAAGATTCTGTGGCCTGCCTCAACGTTCTGAATAAGGATAGGAGGTGGCTGGGATGTGCACCTCAGCAAAGCTCTTTGGTTGGTTTGTTTTCAAGTGAGACTGTTTCAAAATTTGCCGTTACCTGTGCCTTTTCCAGACCATCCTCGGTTCATGGAACAAGGTAGCATAATAGAGAAACATCTCCGGCAACAACGCTGTGAGTTGCATTCTTAGTTTAGTGAAATGAAAGGAAGCGAGGATACGATCAGCATGGCTGTATAAGCTGTGGAATGGTCAAAGGATGTGTTTAATTGAAAACGTGTTTGCAGAAAACCTCAAGCATTATCGTAGTCTGCTTGGTAAACCTAATTTCTTTTGAGGGCTCATCCATGGGGTCAGGATATGACGTTATGAGCTGGACAGGCTCAGGCAGGGATTAGAAAGTTCTCTCTGCCATTCAATGTCTCCAAATGCTGGACAACTTATTAAACATCAAACTTCATCTAATTTCTCTTTAAGATAGAGTTAATCCTAAAACCTCTTCTCAAAATTCATTGAGAGACTCAAAAATGGGAAGAGGACTCCCAGCGGTTAACCCCGCATCTACCTTGGCAGGGGCCCCCAGAATTGGGAAGCTATTCCATCCCTGTGAACACTTTCGTGAAACTCTGGTCTTGGTCAGTATCGTCCTCCCAATGGTCTGTATCAACCCTTCATCATTACAGCACTGATAGGTGATATCACAATTGTATGGTGACCCAATTGCTTTCCTGGTTCCCTGGGAGTTGCTAGAGATGTTTAATACTTCAATGGGATTTACTCCCTTGGTTGGGGGAAAGAGGAAATAGCAAAAGTGAGTTTTTCCTCTATTGTCGATGATAAATGCCTGACCTACTTTCTGACCCTTTTGGTGCATTTGGCTCGTTTCTGTGCAGTCACGCTTGACACACCAATAATGATGAAAACGCTTCCCATAGTAAAGGGCTCTGTGCATTGTCGCTTCGGCTCTGCAGACACACAGCACTTCCTTTATGTCCCCAACACCTAACCCTGCACAGTTGCGTGGCACATTGTCCAGTGTTTGAGACTTCATACATGAAGCCCAAAGGTTCACCTCGCCTTCAACCTTACACCTGCATGCAGAATGTGCTGCATCAGGTCCCAAGCTTTGGTTGTGGTCCACACTCTGCTCTGCAACGTCTGTGGCTCTGAAGAGCTGCACAGGGAGGCAGGATGGCATTAAAGAAGGATGACACCTCAGGTTGTTAGGCCAGTCCCCGTCACATCGCAAACATAGATGCCAGGTGCAGAGGGCCGTGGATGGCATTACTTAGAAGGAAGAACCATCCAAGGATTTTGCCCGGAGCTCCAGTGAAGGCTGCCTCCAGGCTCCAGGGGGACACAAGAACTGCTTAAATTTAGGATGTGACCATATTGGACTGTGTCACAATGCTCCCTCATAGTGCCCCCTCATTAGTAAACGTGACAGAGCTCCACACCTTTGCTCCTCTTTGACCTCGCTTCTCCTTCTCTGTTTCCTAGTAGTTGAGTTCTTTGTGCCGATGAAAATCTTGGAATAAAATCCAAGTCCCAATAACTTGTATTACAGATTTTAGGATTTCTGCCGGCATATTCATGTTTTCTTATGCCTGTTCTTTCTAGGGTAAAAGTTAAATGATTATTTACAATAGATGAATTTTGAAATACGTTGTATCTTTGGGGAATACTTAGCTTAAATGTGTATTTTCATTAGTGGTACATTCTTTTTCTCAATCACAATATCAATCTCAGTCACACTTTGGTTGTCTACGGGGACAAGGAAGGATCATTTTGAGTTTCATAATCTAAGTAAGTGTATCTTTCTACCTTCTAGCTCTCCCTTTCTCTCTTTCTTTTCCCCTTTCTCTACACTTTTTTTCCTCTCCACCCCCAAACATGAAGAAAAAAAATCACCAGTAGGATATCTACCATGCAGAAGTGTCATCTCTACAACACACTGAATAAAGATTTTTTTCTTTATTGTCATTTACATGGCTTTAAAGACAATCAAGGCACCAAACAGAAACTTAGATTTAAAAAAAAAACTGTATTGTTGTTGCTGAGACCTTACTTGATCTTTTAAATAAATCTAAATGATATCCTTCCCAGCAACAGTGGAAAACTGCATTCAACTGTTTCACTTGATTCTCTTTTTAATAACTAACAAATATCACTGATGGGAATACAACGCTTTTATTTCTTATGCCATTCTCAGCTTCAGAGAAGATTAGAGTGCAGACCACAGGTAATTATTTGTTTTTGATACACCAAATCAAGGCAAAATACACTAAAAACAATTATCCCAATGGTGTCATTATACTTTTGCCAATGTAGGCATGGCATTGGGTTCAAAGTCCTTCCTTTTGCAGACCTAGGTGCAAGGGGTCTTAAAGACCAGTGTACTTTATAAGGTGATTGACCTCTTCCCAACACAAGATGATGTAAGTGCAGCATTTGTATGAAATTCTCAAAATAATTTTTAGGAAGATAATGAAGTACAGTTTATGTAATGGAAAATCATTAATTGACATAAAAGTGATTAAATCCAGTTGTTTGTGACAGAAGGGATAGGAAATAACAACTGGGTAAACAAAATAAACTCGTCACAGGAAGGCAAAAAAAAGTATAATAATTAGGATTTGAGTCTATAATTGTCGTTCAAATGAAATGTCTGAATGCCCAAGCTTTCACGACACAACGACCATGTTCTCTTCTCTCTTCTCTCTTCTCTCTGTAAAGACCCTCAGATTATCCTGCCTCTAGCTTAACACTGATACTGTAAGAAGTTGTTTTGTGGACGTGATGAGATACTGTGTCCCATACACTTAGTGAATCCCTTGGCTCACAGGCATGGCTCCACAGACACAAGCTGCTGCCTCGTGTTTTATAGTGTTATAGTTACTTGTATGTGTGCCACCGTGTAAGACACTATGCACTACCACCAGTATTCAAACATAATCTACCTTGCATACTACTGACAATATATTTTCTATATAAATAAACATCATGAATGGTACAAATTTGGCTAATTGTGATTATGAATCGATATTATATTTCTCTACTTTCATTGCTGCATTAGAAGATACCCCCAAGCTTTTTTTATAGGTTGAAGGTCATATGTCTAGCCTGGCATACTGATCTGCTCTTGAAATCACAGCATTTGATTGGCTGAGGCAGGATGACGACGAGCTCTTAGGCAGCCTGGACTGCATACTGAGATACTTTCTTTGAAAATGAAAACAATCACAGCAAAAATTGATATGTCAAGCTCTGATACTGAGTACCTCCTTCAAAATAAGACATATTGGGGGCTACCATCTATATGTATGCTATGATATACTAAAAGTATTTAAAATATAGGTTTTAGAGTTTGCCCTCATCTGACTTGTGCTTTTATAGTAATGTGGGATTAATGGTATAAGGCCACGAGTGCACACTTATGTGCACGTGTGCACACACACACACACACACACACACACACACACACACACACACACACTGGGGTTGATCACTAAACACTCAAGGAGATGAGACTCTAGCCCAGGCTTATCGTCCTCGATATAAACCCAATGTTGCTGAAATTCTAGCTTTTAGGACTTTGGGAAGATAAATTATTTATATCATAACTACAAAAGCCACCAAGTCTGGGATACTGCTGTATTTCTAGGAAACTATTATATTAGTAAAGGAAAATAATTATCTGTCTTTCTCACAAATCTAATTTCATTTGAGGACGGCTCGTTGTCATCTACTTGAGGAACAGGGAGCCAGGATCATCTGAGCCAATGCTCGCAATGCTCACTAGCACAGTGTGATGGGACACTGGTGGCCTACTGGTCACAAGAAGCACATGTGTTCTGCATTCCCCAATAGCATGTGCATGTTTCCTGGGGTGAGAGTCTCAGCCCAGACCCAGGCAGAAACTTGATCACCTGTAAACCTTGTCTCCGGTCTGTTTGTTGTTTCTTAGCTTTCATTTGTTTTCCATGAAGATTCTTCAGTCACATCTAAAAATGAGTAGACTAGGTAAGCCAACTAGAGAGATACTAATTTCGTGTCAAAGTAGAATTAGGCTGGTGAGAGGTGAAACTCTAATGTTTACCATCAGAGGGCCAGGAGATAGCTCAGCTGGCGAAATGCTTGTTGTGCAATCATGAGAACCTGGGTTCGATACCACAGGACCCGTGTGCAACAGCCAGGCATAGAAACTAGCATCTATAGTCCCAACACTGGAGGGTTCATGATGCCTCCAGCCCGTTACTACAGACTAAGGAACGGCCTCACCTGGAATAAGTAAGCTCGAGAGTCGTCAAGGAAGATACTAAATACTGACCTCTGGCCTCCAGACACATACATATCCATGTGTGCCCTGGCACACATATCCACAAGAACAAATTAATGCATAATAAATAAACTTAGGCAGTTGAGAATATATAAACACATATGGTGTATTCTATCAAATTTCTCTGACTTTCAGCAATCTGTATTCCCCTATATAATTCATCTCCAGGAAAAACAGGAGGATTAAAATTCCACCAGGTCAGGTTGTGATCGTTTTAAGCATTTTACCAATGGACACAATACCTCTGAGATGATGGCAGGCAAGGGACAGTAGATACAACAGACTCATGTTCCAGCATTGGACACCTCGAGACTGCGTTTCTTTTTAATTCCAACTTCCTTATTCAGTTGTCTCAGTGGGTGAGATACGGAACTATGTCTCCAGGCTTTTCCATCAGAGAATGGAGTTATTTGCACCTACACTGACGGGGTTGCTGTGAGGGTGAGGGCTGAATCAGCTATTGTTAGTAAAATCCTTGAGCTCTGAACCCAACCTGTTAATCATGCCCTCTTGACTCTTAAAGGAAGCAAATGTAGATCAGAACTACACAGGTCTAGTTTATTAAAGTATCCTGACTTCACAGCTGATGGCCATCCGTTGTCCTTAACTTAACCCATTTGATCCATGCTAAAGTTTTTTTTCCCCCCTTGGGCGCTGTTGTAATAGGTGTGGTTGTATCCCAGCCGAGGAGTTTGTTTCCAGTGCCTGGTTCCTGGCCGTGGCCGCAAGACTAGCTTATACCCGAAATGATTACACACAAACTGTATTCATTTGAATACTGCCTGGCCCATTATCTCTAGCCTTTCCTTGTCTAACTCTCACATCTTATTTTAACCCATTTTTAATAGGCTGTGTGCCACCACGAGGTGGTGGCTTCCCGGAAGATTCTTACCTACGTCCATCTCGGGTAGGAGCATCATGGCGTCTGCCCCAGTGCCTTCTCTCTCACTGACTTCCGTTCTGTCTACTCCGCCCACCTAAAGGCTGACCTATCCTACAGGCCAAGGCAGCTTCTTTATTAACCAATGAAAGCAACACAAAATACAGAAGAACCCTCCTACACCAGGGCGCTGTATAACAGCAGACTAAACACCACTGCAGGATTTCACAGGAACACCTTGTTGGGGAGTAAAGTCTGACGTCAGACATGTTTCACTCTTCTTCAGAGGCCCTTGCATATCAGAACAGGTTGGAAGCCAGTGTTATAGCATCTTTCAAAGGTTTCATATAAATGCAAAGGAGTTTGCAACACACATGCACACACACACAAAGACATGACCAACTTTGATTATTGTTGTTATTGATACTTTGAATCGTTGGTAAAAAAATAAAATGATCTGAATGTCTCCATTAGAGTTGGTGAGAGAGAGAAAAAGACAAGAGCATGGTGCTGGGAATCCAACTGTTATTTCTTTCCCTTGTGTGCTTTGCAGTTGCTCTAGGTTTATTAATGTAGATGGTGTTTGCATTTCATTTTCGCTGCATTTATATTTTGATTAATGTAGTTCATATTTTCCAGATAAGAAGCAAGAAAAGACACAAATAAAGCAGCTTTTCAGGCTGATTGCTAATTTATATGGATTCATGTATTCAAATTTATGGTCTTTGAATCAAACACAAGTACTCAGTGTTATTTTTCAAATCTCTGACATTATTTACATAAAAGCCTTTTTTTGAAATACCAAAAGGGAGTGTTTGTCATTGAAGAAGTTTCAATAGAGCGCTGATACTTCCTGGAGATGTTTGCAAGGTCTGTGAGAACAAACACCATTTGGGAGTTCAACTCACCATCAACTATCACTGTGAAGACATCTCCAGATGGAGTCTGAGAGCCTCTGCATGTGTCAAACCCTGCACACAACCCAAAGCTTTCCCTCTGTCGTCCGAAGGAACTGATAGTAAAGACCCATCTACTGAATAACTGTTCTTCTCCATTTGTCTCTTTCTTCCTTTTGGTGAAACTCTGTCATGAACTCTGTCATTGCCCAGTCTGGCCAAGTGCTGGACGGCAGAGGATTACCTCAGCCCTAAGAACCTGAATGTACTATTCGATAGATATTAGCTTCCTGTAGCAGCTAAGCCACCACACAGACTTTGGCATAAAACAATGCAGACTCATTCTCTCGTGTCTCTAGAGAACCAAGAACACATCCAACCAAGAAACTTGTTCTTCCTTGGTTGAAATTAAGTCTGCAGTACTGTGTTCCTTCTGTCTCCTCCAGAGCGCAATCCATTTTTTTTCTATATCCATCTGCAGAAGGCCTCCAACTCTTCTCTCATCTTCAAAGCTGGCCAATGTAGTTTTATTACAGAGGCCAGTAGTTCACATGTGGACATACGGTATCATGACATGTATCTATTAGCCTGCCTACCTTAAGAAACCTCTTGCAAGTACCTTTTTATTCCCAGAATGTTTTCTTGGTTGGTAAAATTACTCAAACAAAATTCAGGTGTCATGTAATTTTTTTTTCTTCAAAATCAGAAAGCATTGTTTCAGCTAAAACTCTCAACAGCTTCTCAAAACTCTTGTAGCACAAATGAAATTGCACAAATGAAGAGAAATTATATCTTCATGTGGAACATCAACACGAAGATTATAAGCAAATACCACCATTTTTCATATTTGTACCCTACAGTGGGAAAGACAGATTCTCAGTTAAGAGCACCTAGTGAGAGTTCTTAGAACTGTCTGTAACTACATCTCCAGGGTCTCTGATGCTTCTGGTCTCTGTAGGCATGAACACTGCATCCAACCTTTGTCTCTGTCTCTCTGTCTCTGTCTCTCTTTCTTTCTCTGTCTCTCTGTCTCTCTCTTTCTCTGTCTCTCTCTTTCTCTGTCTCTCTCTTTCTCTGTCTCTCTCTTTCTCTGTCTCTCTCTTTCTCTGTCTCTGTCTCTGTCTCTCTCTGTCTCTGTCTCTCTCTCTCTCACACACACACATACTCTCTCACACAGAGACACACACATTTAAAATAATAAAACTAACATTTTAAACACAGTAACACATTGGCATTCGCCTGGAGGAGAAAACCACACCTTTCTTGTAATTTTTCTTTCACAGAGCATGCATGGGAGATCACACTATCAACAATTATATGAAGTAGTCAATGTGCCATTCAGTGATTTCTGCCATAGGATTTTATGAAAAAATGTTTAAACCTATTCCAGAGTATCTTATGGAAACATAAAAAGAATTCTTCCCAGGGAATGCCCAGCCTGTCAGATTAAGCTCCAACTGAGCTCCTCTTCCAGTTTCTAAAATATCAGCCATTACAGGCAATGGCATTTTAAATATTTGCATTTTGGAGGAGTAAGGGATGATTGACAGGCAGTTGTGGGTTTACTTAGAGATATAATTTCCCTTGGAATGAAGAGCTGTCTCCTCCTGTTCTTCTCCAGTGTGGATGGACTGTAGTTCTCTAATGGAGTGATTTGTGCTCCCAGGGAATATTTGGCATGCCTAGAGACGTTTTTTTGGATGTCATAACTGGAGAGGTTCTTTTGGATACATTCCGATTCCAGGAATGTAGAGACCTAGAATGCTAGAAAGTCTGGATGACACTCTACAAGCGGCTTTTCTCTCCCCTCCTGTCAATAATGCCCCAACAGGCATTCTTTAATGCAACAATAATTTGGAGCTTGAGATGGAAGAATCTATCAGAATCTCATAGGCATAAAAAATAGGGGACATTATTTAAAAAGAAAAGTGTTTCCCGACATTTATAGGTTTCTCTATTTTTCCAAACCAATGCTTCCATCATCCCTAATTCATAAGTGATCTTTGTATCCAGAAAATGCTCACAGAGAGAATCCCTTAGGCACCCCTGACACCTCACTCTTACTACTGACACCCCATCCACCAGTAATTCCCCACTGTCTTACATGTCTCTTTATCTGTGTGGCCAGATCATCCCATGTGACCACCTGCTCAACACTATACTTCCTTGCCATAGGAAGCTTCTGACTTGCATTCCTTCATTCTCTCTTGATCCAACAAATTCGTTGCCCTATAGTCAGATATTAAAGTTTTTATCAGAGCGTATCAATCTATGCCAGGCTTTCTGATTGCAAATAGAAGGAGTTCAAAGTCATTACCAAACGCCTGTTCGACTCTAATGAGGCTCCAGCTAATGTGACAAGACTTTCCTACAGTCTAACCTTCTTCAGGTTGTGGGACACTGTAGACCTGATCCTGACCCAGGCTTCTGTTCTTGCTTATCCCCGGGCACATGACCCCACTTCTCCTCCTCCAAAGCACCCATACATCCCTATCATCTCAGTAGGCAGCTTCCATAACATGACATCATCTTACTTGCTTGCATCCCACCACAGCCTATCTTTTTTGTTGAGACTTAGCAGTATCTGAAATCATCCTATATTCTAAGCTTCTTTTGGTGAGTGACTTCATTCACCCCTCCTACACACTCATAAGTTGATAACACTGACATTTAGGTCTTCGTAAGCACTGTATTCTTCCATACAACTGTGGATTATTCTATGTAAGTTTCCCCAAGAGAGGAAAACGATAATGAGTTCATTGATGAAATGATGCAGTTCATCTTTTTGTGCACCTCAGACTCAAGTAGAGTCTTCTTGTTTGTTAAAGCTCCCTCCAGTGTAGTTGACCATTTCCCATACTGATTGTGTGTTTCTATGCTGTATCTGAAAATTACTTTGCAAATATTGTCATCTAATATGTACGTTCCATCCTTTTTCCCTCTTGTCAACACCCAATGCCAGTTTTCAAGCCTCAGATGTCCAACTGTTTGAAATACCATTTATCTGATGAGCTAAGGTTAAAGTAAATTAGTCCCTTGTGGGGAGAAAATGTGTCTTTCTTGTCTGACGCTGTGCCTTTGTTGGGAGAACTGTTGCTGGCACACATGGTTTTATATAAACATCTATAACACAATTGACATAATATAGACAGAGAACAGTTAGCAGAAAATGT
Source organism: Dicrostonyx torquatus (assembly GCA_028555095.1). Lineage (NCBI taxonomy): Eukaryota > Metazoa > Chordata > Mammalia > Rodentia > Cricetidae > Dicrostonyx > Dicrostonyx torquatus. Next base: position 7,558,948 of record JAQHUG010000028.1, read on the forward strand.
GACACCTGGCAGGTGGCCAATAAATGATTCATATGGCATGGGAGAGACGCTCAAGCTAATCGCCTGCCTCCTACTAGTAATGAGGCCATTTGGGGAAACCACCAGAGACACCATCACAGAGAAAGAGACAAGCCACAGAGATGAGAAACAGTTCTTGCCCCAGTGAGGGAGGCAATGGAAATACTAAATGAGTCTTGTGTGGGAAGCAGGCATCAAAATTAATAGCTCATTCCCAATACTGTTTGGGCATTCAATTAAATGAATTCAATCCTAAAGCTGGGCTACAATGTTGACGAGCCAGAAGCATAGACTATGGAGTAGGTGGATCTTGTCAGTGGTGTGGTTAGCAGAAAGCACTCCTCACAGGGGCCTCGGGAATCACACAATCACAATTGAGAATTGCACTATAAATAGGGGTGATTGTGGGGGGAAAAAAGTTCCTATTTGCCCTGTTTATTTTTTTTCCCTAAAACTGATGAATGCAAAGTAAAGTGTACTGCTTCGTTTTAGGAAAGTCATTATCTTTTCTTAGAAAAAAAACATTTCACACTTGATATCAGAATCTGCATAGGAGGAGGGGTGACATTTGTATGGAACAGCTCAATGTAATGTTTTCGTTCGTTTTTACACATAATAAACCTAAAGAAATTGCATCTCTGGAATGAGTGTTGACATGAAAATTCACAGTTAGCTTTGTTGTGACAACAGGCTTATCTCTGTGCCATGGACTGGCTTCTCTTTTTGGAAGGACATGTGACCTCATTTTCTAACCTCAAAATTAAGGTACCATGGGTACTAAATTCCTCAAATCTGTGTTAAGGAATCTAATGCTTTAGTTGTAGAGCTAAGCAAACGCCTGCTAATTAAAGTCCGTTTATATTGATCAGTAACGCAACTGAAGAAACACTTCAGGTACTCTGGGTTTTGTTGTTGTTTTTTTCTTTTTTTGATTTGCTTATTTGTTTCAAGTGTTGTGCATTCAGGTTTGGGGATTCAGTCAAAGAGATTGCCAGTCTCCTTTCATTTCCTTTGTCCCACGGATAGACTACTCTATAGGATGTCTAAGTAGAGAATGGCAGTGTTGATAAACAGGAAGTCGTAGTGCAGATCTGGTGTCAGAAGGAATGCACAAAATTTGGCCTGACTGGGAAATGTTAAAGTTGCCCAGAGGCAGAGAGAAATGTTAAGAGTTTATCTTTGGGGATTGTATTGATACCAAACCCAATGGCTTGTCATATGTCTAATGAAAATGGAGAGGAGGGAGGGATGGAGGGAGGGAGGGAGGGAGGGAGGGAGGGAGGGAGGGAGGGAGGGAGGGGGAGAGAGAGAGAGAGAGAGAGAGAGAGAGAGAGAGAGAGAGAGAGAGAGAGAGAGAGAGATATTTGAAACTTCTCACAAGTGGGCTTAAAACTTGCCATGCCCCTATGTCAGCCTCCTTATCACTGGGATTTACAGAAACCTCCCCACCTCTCTCTCTCTCTCTCTCTCTCTCTCTCTCTCTCTCTCTCTCTCTCTCTCTCTCTCTCTCTCTCTCCTCTTCCTCCCCTTCTCTTTCTCACACACATAATTAGAAAGGAATGGAGGGGAGGGAAGGGACAGAGGAGAGGGTGAGGAGCTGATGATTGTTTAGTAAGTGAATGATTTTCAGAGTGATTTATTTCAGTGGAGGAGGGCTGCGCCTCCCTCTGGATGCCATGATGAGAGACCCCATTGGCTGCCTCCAGAGCCATTGCTGGGACCTTGGTTCATGACTCCACCACTTGGCTCTACCTCCATAAGATTCCTACCCCTGCAGCTTCCCATGCCTTTCCCACATGTGTCTCTGTTTCCAGTCTTAACACTTTGGGTTTGGTAGCTAAAGTGATGTGCGATCCCAGTACAGCTGTGGGGAAGACAGGGCCTGGCAACCCAGCACCCAGAGAGAAATGGCCGGATGTCTAGGAGACTTGCTGGATCAAAGGGTACGCGAGTTTTTTTACAGCTTTTACATTGCCAAATTGCCCTGCAGAATGGCTCTATTAATTTACACTCTGCCAACATGGTTAATGGACTGTACCGTAATTGTCTGTTTATCTATCTGCTCTCCTCATTAGGATGTAAGCTTTTCAAGGACTTCTTAGCCTCCCAGCACCCAGTGCTTATCATTTATCCTGATGCAGGGTAGGCACCTACCTATGAACCCACTTCTCTACCCTGTCTGGATGCTCTTCAAAGCACCAAGCACACATGGTACCATTGTGCAGTGTACAAATAGGTGACAAGATGGGCAGTGTCCCTCCAAAAAAAAATCAGTTTATTCACAGACTTTTGTACAAAGCTTAGCAGCTGGTTTATACCTCAATTATGTGTAGTGGATTTCTTAATAATTGGCAGAAGACCCTAGAGCATATATTGTTGGAATTGGGCTAAGACTGAATATTGATGGTATGTACATTTAGGGGATCTGTGTGTATGGATACTGTAAATGAATATCTTCCAAAATCCATATATTTGTAAATGGCATTGCAGGAACTTCCTTCAGGGTAAAAAGTTGATTCTGTGTTGCTATGGTGATCACTTGTAAGTGTGTATACGATTTCAGTTTTCTTTTGAGATCAAAAAAAAAACTGAATTCCTCAAGAAACATGTCTACTTTACGAAGTCTTTAGCGAAGATATTAAGCAGATTGTACAATGCCTCTTTTTTAAAAAATATGTATGTATTATGTATACAATATTCTGTCTGTGTGTATGTGTGAAGGCCAGAAGAGGGCACCAGACCCCATTACAGATGGTTGTGAGCCACCATGTGGTTGCTGGGAATTGAACTCAGGACCTTTGGAAGAGCAGGCAGTGCTCTTAACCACTGAGCCATCTCTCCAGCCCCCTGTACAATGCCTCTCTATGACCTTAACAAGACCTTAAAAAGGAGAATGTTATTTACTCGACACATAATTAAAATACCAGCTTATGTTTGGAAGAAGTGCTTAGTCAGGAGGCAAAGTTTCATGACGAGCAGGAATCAGCAAAGTTTATAATCCGTGTATTCTTCAGAGAACTGTGAGCACACGGGGAGAGTGACATGCAGGCCGGTAAGTGCTGCCGTGGAGATGGCTTGGCGAAGAAGAGGCACGTACCTGCCTGAGAAAGAGCTCAGGTCACAGGTTCCAGTCAAAATGTCGGTCCCAGCTGAGTGTTTCTAGTGATTCACACCACGCACAGTGCTCGGTTCTACCTTCAGCAACTGAGCCTCACCTCACCTCTCCTCACACAGAAAACAGCCCAACAGTTCAAACTCACAGGCAAGCTTCCTTTTTCCTTATAGATTTCATGTATCAAGGTGTGCCTTTAGTGCCTTGCTTCTCAAATGCATAAATCCTAAGTGTACAGACATCAAAATATATTTCTAATCAGTCATGCTGTGCTTGGCATCCCTATTGACTGGCAAAACAACGGATAAATAATAAACTATGTATTCGGTCAGTTGCCGAGGCCCATATTGTACAGTGTCCAAAGCAATAGGTGTAACCCACAGTCAACACAGTATTTAAAAATATTGCCAAAACTCTTGTCAGATAATGGATAAAATGATTAAGAAACGGTTTCCAAAAATTTCTTAACAATGTGACTTTGAGCAAGGACACAGACCTCACAACATCTCTGCATTGTGCTCCCTGTGCTCCATCACTGGACAGCTGCATGAAGGAGGAAAAGGGGATGTTTGGTATACATGTTCCCGGTGTGAGTGTCCCAGCCCAGCTAAGACAGGTATCACGCATAGAGCTGCCCTCCACAGCAGGAATCAAACTGTCATTTCATGAGTAATGTCACCCAAATTAGAAGTCACCCATGATGCTTTTCCCGGACCGACACCGGAGTTGCAGTGATTATGATGACAATTTCTACAGAGTAAAACCAACAGCAAGTATGAATTCCTGTGAAATGCTTTAAGGATAAGAAAAATAATGTCAAGGTGCTCATGTGGACTAGTTGGGGAAAAGACAGGAAGGAAAGAGTAAGTAAAATGACCCACATAAATAACATGTCAAGGAAAATTGATGGAGCCAGTGGTACGGCTCATTGTGTTCCTGGTCCAGATGGACTTTAGTCGTGAGAAAACACAGATAATTCATTGTTTACTTTCCCAAATTATGAGAGCATGAAGAACCTCCTCTAGAGCCTCTTAATCGGAATATTATTAAAGTAGTTATCAGTGCATTCTCAAATAGTGGTAAATGTTACATTGAAAGAAAATAAACTCATCACTCTGCCAAAGTTTGGGGGTTTAAGTTGACAAAAATACTAATAACTCTGCAAAGCTAGACATTTCACATTACAGTTATTCTTAATTTTATTTATTTCAATTTTTGAAAAAATGTATCCTTGTGTGAGTGTCTGTGCACACGTATGGTGAGGTGGGGTGCCTGTTCACGAGCCAAAGACTTCAGAAGAGACAGACAACCCTCAGATCCAGTTTCCGGCATGTGGGATGTCAGACTTTTTTGCAATGGTACTTGGGTCCAAACGCTGGTCCTCATTGTTGCTCAGCAACAGCGCCAAGCTATTTCGCCAAGCCCAGTTTAGCTTTTAGATGTATTCTCACTTAGGAGTCTCATGAATGTGGCTGGGATAATTGCAACCTCTCCTACAGTGACACTCATCCTGTTGTAGAAAGGGCATAAACATCTGAGACTGAGTACTAGGGAATGAATAGGAGTTTAAAAGAACATTTGTGTCTGGAAAACCACTGACATCCAGTTTTTGCTGGAGAGTGCTTGTTGAACGGCCCACCCTTTATGCCTACGGGTCGGCTGTCTCCTAGGCTGTTAGGTCTTATACCATAAGTCAGTTAGGAAGAAGAATCAAGCTTAAGGTTTTTATTCTGATCTTGAGAAGCGTGGCTGCGGTAAGCATGATGCTGAACCTCCTTTCTCCTCTTCTGAATGATGGCTGTAGACCCCTGGTGAAGCAGACTGTTTGTTAAATGGGGAAATGAGCACTTGGCTGCTGCCTGCTTCCTGTGTGAGTCCCGCCCTCTCAGCCTTGATTGACAAGCATGAGATGACTTTTGTAGTTAGTTTCATAATCACATGCTGCAATTTTGAGCATCACTTGCAATTGATTTTTTTGTTGCTCTTATTAAACTCTGCTATTGTTTCACGAACACATTTTGGCTATTGGCAGTTTGATTTTCAACTCTATTCTAGTCAGTACCTTATGTTATCTAAAAAATAGAGAGTTTATAATTAATCTTAATTGTATTTTATTTTGATTGGTATAAAATGCATGCTTCTAACTATTTTTGAGATATGGATCATGTTCTAAGTTAATTACGTATGAAATTTAATGTACACAAACTTGATAAATATATGATTTACTTTTCTCTTAAATTCAATAATATTAAGAGTGCATACCTCTATAACAGAAGAACCCAAATACTTAGAAACTGGATTATCTATTTAGTGGTGAGAGCCCACTAATAACATCCTCTAAATTTATACGACATTAAACAAGATTAATGAAGCCAGGATAAAATGTATAATGTGAAATTTATTTTCGAATGCAGTTGAAGACTCTTGTAGTATAAGTGCATTTTTATTTAAGCCAGAAAATAAGTAAGAAGAGACCATGAAACCAAAGAGTCATAGCAATGATTAAAATTCAGCTGGGATAAAGAAAGCTGAAAGTGAGCCCAAGATGACACCTGATTAGCACCTGTAGAACCTAAATACAGAGCAGAAGTTCCATGCCTGAATCAGCTTGTCAAGGAGTTAGCTGAAACAGGTAGTCGGAGAACTGAAGAAGGAAAAGTGTAATACGTAAGAGCTTCCCCCAGGAAAGTAATTCAGGCAGTTGTTATCTTCTGGGCTGCTAAAGCAGCTGTATTTAAATGTTTCATAGATGCATCCCGATGAAGACAGTCGCACATCAGTTTGTAATAAAGCGATCGTCTGCAGGCCAACACAACAAGAGCTTAGGGCTCCTACTTGTTACCTTCCAGCGTAACGTGGGGATCTGTATGAGGAAATGCTGAGCTCGGGAAGGGATGCCCGTGTGCATCTGTCATCCAGCATTTGTGAGGCTGAGGGGAAAGGATCAAGGCTAGCCTGGGCTACAGAGCAAGGATCTGCCTTAAAAACTCAACGGTTGCAGACATAGCTCAATGGCAGGCGGGAAGGAAAGAAAACAAAAGGCAGGGAAGGTGGGGAAACCATCCACTGTGAATCTTTCTAAACTGACTCAACCTCATTGACTTCACAATGGCGTGATAAAGACTTCTGCAAGTTCATGTCCCCGGATGTAGACAAGCGCTGTGGGTTCATTCATGGAAACATTTCCTATCTGCAGCGAATAGTGTAATTGTTGGATGAGTGAAGATAGTGAGTAAACTGCTGGGCTGGTCACTAGAGCACTCTTCCCACAGTTGTGGGTCACAGCCGGGAGCACCGCGGGGACCACTCTGGCGTGCACCAATTTCACATGCGTTTGTGTAAAGCCACTGACCCAAAAGAAAGTGAAGATGGCACAAGACATCGTTTACCGTATGTGTCGAGCCTACAAAGGTCTCAGATTTCCTCTTCTTTGGGTGACTACAAAAGTCAAGCGATGTAGTATGTGATGTGAGATTGACACTATGGTCCCGAACTGAGGTCATGTTCCTTGGTCATTTTTTTTTTCTTTCTTCCCCGCTCTTTTTTTTTTTTTAAACTTTTTTGGATTTTGGGTTTTGGACCCAGGGTTCTCTGTGTAGTCCTAGCTGTCCTGGAACTCACCCTGTAGACCAGGCTGGCCTCAAACTCAGAGATCCTCCTGACTTCCTCCCAAGTGCTAGGATTAAAAGTGAGTCCCTTTAACTACAATTTCCTAATCATTTTCACAGTGGAAGCTATCAGTCACTTCTTTCAATTTTATATGGTCTGGGTTAATCTAACACAGGCACTTTTTAAAGATACAGAATATATCTGGAACGTTGCGTTTATTTTTTTTTAATCAAGCAAAATATTTCCCTAAACTACTGAACACCCCATTGGCACTGACAACAGGACAGGTATCCTTGTGTCTTCAGGCTATTGTGTGCCCTGAGGCACATCTCTTAGGTTTAACTGTCCCCTTGGTATTACCTCTGGGCAAAATGTCACTCTGCATCAGGGAAATTCAGAGCAATATAAGTTGCTGCAGCATAAAGAAGCCTGGGTAGTCTTGAAACACTTCTCAATCACCTGAGCATGTGGGAAGACTGGGTAGGCTGATAAGTAATTAGGCTGCCTGCTGTCCAAAGACCAGCAGTCTCCTCCGGCTCTAGTCTGTGGAGTAATGCATTCTTCTGTTGCACGATTTTGGTCATAAGTTTCTTCTTGAAGTTGACAGGAGCATAAAAACTGTACAACGCTTGATCTTTCCTCGAATAAATACTTATATTTAAAGAATGCCTAGCCCCTAATTAGAATAAATGACTCCTGATGGAATAGGCCTTCTGCGAAAGGAGGAAAGAAACCACATTCAATTTCAGTGCCATAGGGAGGCGTCAACCTTTCAAAATCCACCTCTGAACCACAGTGGCTGTGTTTTCAGGGGCCAAGCTATGAGAACAGGGCAGGAAATAAGTCTGAGTAGCATTTTCTAAGTCATTATTAGCACAAAAATTATATATATTTACATTACTGGCCAAGACTTACCATGTACAATTGAACCTGACCCCAGGAAAAAGAAAAGTAAGCCATTTAAACACGCATTAAAATGACACCAAATAAATTATGATGTTCATTTTCTTGTACACTTGTTATCACTTTTTATTTTGGGGTGTTATGGTTCAATATATCTAGATCGTAATAAGAGGGATGGTTTGGCATCAATGTTGTTGACTTCTAAAGCGTTTATCATATGTTATGCACGTATTCTTAGTTCATAGCACAACTTGCCAAGGTCCCCCACTGTAATACAACCTGTGAAGCCCTGCTGGTTACAATATGGAAACCCTGAGGGATGTATTGTTTTTTCCCAAGAGATTAAAAAAAATAAAGCCTCTAGGGAAGTATTTTACATCGTTCATCTTGACATAAGGTTTTAGGGGCAATTCTGTAATTAGAGAGGCACAGAAAGTTCAGAAAATAGGACTTTTTTTCTATCGTGTTTGCTGAACAAGTGTAAGGACCTGAGTTCAAATCCCCATACTCGTGGAAAATGCTGCACGTGGCTTCATATAACCACAGAGCTGTCGGTGAAAAAGATGAGAATAGTGTGACCTCCAGCCTAAGTCCAGGAGCAGAGAGCAAGGTGGACAGTGACAGGTGAGAGTCACAGAGCCCTGCTCTGGCGTCTAGACGTGTACACACACCGGCACAGACATGTGCAAATGCACCACACAAATCCAACACACACACACACACAGTAAATGACGATCTAATAACTACACTTTTTACTAAATTTGTAATACCAGCAAGAGATTTAAAAGTGCAGCTATGATTATAATCAAGAGACACAATCCCCTGTTTTGGAAGGAAGGAATTTTGAAAGGCTTCTACTCTGTATTTGCAATGTGTATAAGGTATTATTGGGATTACACTGTCATGGGGATTTAGAGATTTTTTTTTTTATGGTCCAGATGGATTTGAGGGAAGGTTTAAAAGTACTTGTTTATTTCATGCCGGTTCATGTTAATAACATTTTTTTAAATTATTTTTTACATCATTTGGCCCTTCCCTTTCCCCGATCTGACTCCTCCCATGCCCCCTTGCTCTCCTTCAAATCCATTGCCTTTTTCTTTATCCATGCTTTCATATCGTGGCCTTTCACTGAGAGACATAAGTCTCAGACTGTAGTTCACGCTGACCTAGAATTCACTAGGTAGTTCAGTTATCCCCAAATTGGGGCGACCTTCCTGTCTCAGTCTGGCAAATGTGGCCTGCATGTGTGTGGCACCATGCCTGCCATCCTGTTTTCATCTTGAATTTTCAGAAACAATCAAGCGAACATCAACGATGGTCTCTTCTCCTGGCCCTAGGAGAAAGAGTTTGCCCTTTGACAAGCAAAGCGTAGTCCGCTTTGTCCTGACAGGGAGACTGTCCTGGCCACAGCGAGTGATCTTTAAGCAGCAGGAAGTCTGTTTGCTGACACCTAGGGCTTCCTACAAAGGCTTTTTACCTTTGCTGTTTACCAACCAACCACATGGTCACTTCTGGAAAGAAACCATGGTTGACAGAGCTCCATAAGACACCATAGCATCCAGTGGGAATACCGAATTTCAACGACCTCTGAAGGTGATCAAAGCTGCCCTTGAGAGAGAAAACAAAGCCAATGCAAACTGAGATAGTAAGATAAAGCCGGTCATTACTTCAGGGACCAAAGTGTCTTCAGAAATGTTCACTGTCTGTCCCACAAAAGTAGACAACCTGCAAAGCCACAGGCTCTGCCCAGGTCCTTGTCATGGATCTCTGGTTTCCATGCCAACAGGAGATTATGCCATTGCCCTGGAACTAATCCCCCTCTCCTACCAGGTTTCCCCATCTCCTTTGTGGTGTTTACCTGAGTACTTTTCCGTAGCATCATGTGTACATGGTGTCTTATCTTTGCTGAAGACCACTTAGATAAAGAACCTGAGCGTGGCTCTCTTGCCCCTCCTGTGGCTTCTTTAATCTACAGGGGCGATAAATATCTGCTGATCTCTGTTTAACTGGATTTGTGGGTACAGTTTTAGTCATGGGCAGATATAATGTAGGTTATTACATTAAGTGCCTTAAAAATAGTTCATTAATTGTACCTAAAATTACTTTAGTGGGAGCCGCTTCCATATAAAGGAATGCAGATCAGGCCTATTTTTCCCTTATCTGTGTGTGTGATCTCTCCCTGTGATTTGTGTCAAGGATGTATCTCAGTCTGAGTTTTTCAAGTATTAATTTTATTTGCATTTTTACTTAGTCTAGTGATTTTTTTGGGGGGTGAAGCATTGTTATTTTCATTTTGCTAATTGCCTGTCTTTTACCCAATTTTATTTTTAAAATGCTGTACTAATAACAAATGCAATTTCTTGACCACTACATTATTGTTATAATTTATTTTTATAATTCATTCGTAAACAAATAAAGATATCATCAAATCTAATATTAGTGGGGCTTGTATTTTTTGTTAGTTAAACTTTCTTATTTGTCTGTGTGATAGGAGGGAGACTATGAAAAGATATGAAAGAAATGTAGAAATAAAATATGAAGTTGGCAGCAGAAAGACAAATGTATAGTTAACTAATGCACTAAATTTTAGATTTATAGACAGACACATGCCTATGCACTTGGGATTGGACCTGGTATCTTTGCATTTTGGAAAAACTAACAGCTATACTGTCAGTCTCCAAGGGAGACCGGCTTGGAGACTCCTCCCCCAATTCTTCAGTGATTAGTGATACCTAGTACCTATTTTATATGTTTTACTGTTAGGTTATATAATGCGAACTGTGTATGTTTCTGTGTGCCCTTTGCTATCTAATATGTGCTTTGAGCGTTAATCTGAGGAATGGCCACTGGGATTCTGCTGTCCCCCTGAACAGTGTTGTCTGCCCTGACTCCATTGCCAGCAAGCATTTTTCCCATTTAGCTTCTGATGCAGGTGTGGTTACTTTGTTTGGATTTCATTCCGTTTATCTTTATTAACATCTGAGCTTCAAGAGAAACTACCTTGCAATTGGCAATTGTGCCTTGGCTGTGCTATGCTGACTCCCCTTTCTCTTGCCCTTCATCCCTCAGAGAAAGATCTGCTAAGCCTGGTCCCCCACACACACACACCACTGAGACAGCAACAGTCACCAGCTGTTGAAGGCAACGGATTGAAACGGTTGACACTCTGGGCATTTGGTCTCTACAGTTCATCTTAAATAAGTCACTTCTTGGACACATGTATACCTGCCTGCTCCCTGCCACCGTGTGTGTGTTTTTATTTGTATATTAATGACAGATACACTAAGCTACCCCACATTTTGAAGAAGCCTATCTCTAGATCATATTGACATCTGATTTACAGGAAGCCAGGGTTTGAGAGGCCCTAACGTGGTTGTTTTGAAAATATTTACAGTTTTAGCTTCTTCCTTGATGAATAGAAGGAGAAGGACAACAATGAAGTCGTTCACTTTTATTCCTATCCAACCTCTCATGAATGTTATAAATATTGTCCTGTGAGCACATATAGACCCAGCAATCAGGAAAAATACTGAACGCTTAGTAAATATGGACTCTAATTGAAATACTAGTCACATATAGTCTATCTCTCCTCTGTATTTACTTGCCCATTTTAAAATCCCTTTTGCCATTTACTTTTACAGATATTAATTAGGAATGACAAGTAAACCCTTGTACACCCAGAATTGTAATGAAAGCTTCTTATCCCACATTACATTCTGGTGTAGGAGGTCCTTCTGTATTTGTTGCTTTCATTAGTTGGATAAAGAAACTGCCTTGGCCTTTTGATAGGGCAGAACTTAGATAGGCGTGGAGAAGAGAACAGGATGCTGGGAAGAAGGGCAGTGTGGCAGCCGCCATTAAGCTCCTGCCTGAGATTGATGCTGGTTAGAATCTTTCCCGGTAAGCCATGACCTCGCGGTGCTACACAGATTGGTAAAAAATGGGTTAGATCAAGATGTGAGAATTAGCCAATAAGAGGCTAGAGATAATGGGCCAGGCATTAATTTAGTTAATACAATATTTGTGTGATTATTTTGGGTGTGAGCTAGCCAGGCAGGAGAGAACAAAAGGACCCACTCTTTTTACAACAACACTCAGTGCTGCACATGAATACAAACGCTCTTTAATTACATGCTCTATATACAGATGTTGAGGTGGGCAGGATCTAAAATCTTCATGACTTGGTCTTCTGTAATCTTTCCCACTCATTGGCACCTTTTTATTTTCCCAAATTGTTGTCTAAATACAGTGATAACTCTTTCTTAAATTCTGTAGTGTTTTAAATAAGTGAATGTGCCCTTTCAAAGCTTCTCAGATTGTCTGGTGGTAACTAAATAACAGACTGTTTTCTGTTCACTTTTCTCATGGCTGAAACTCTGATGCCAGCTACAGACACAGATGAACATAACTAAGAAAACATTATGTGTCAAATACATACATACATACATATACATACACACATATATAATCTATATAATATATATTTATATATAATCTATATAATATGTATATTTATATATTTATGTATATACATACATTATATATGTATATATATAAAATATGTGGGGTTTTGTTGGAGAGAAAGAGGAAGAATGAATTTTGGTATGTGCCCATGTGTGCGTGCAGGTTGCACACAAATGTGTCGACATCAGGAAGCTGTCTTTAGCTTTGCCCCTGCACTAGTTTTTGATAGAAGGTCTTTCCGTGAACCTGAAGCTCGATGATTTGCTAGACTGTCTGTGCAAAGACCTTCAGAAAATAGCTTGTGTCTCCCTCTTACCTAACCCTGTATCCAGACCTAAAGGCACACACTACTGTAACTGAACATTTACGTGAGTTCATGAGAAAGCTCAGCTGCCCAAACATTCTTAGTCCTTCAGCAGCTGTGTCTTCCATGCGTGGGCCCTACTGACATTGCCTTCTTGCTCCTTAGAAGAGTGAGAAACACTCATATTTTTTTTTTGCCAGTGTTGATACAAAAATTGTCCTAACTTTTGCCTAATTGTTCAAACATGTCTTTGATCTAATTTTATTTTGAAAAGTTACTGATGATATAGCAATATCAAGAACAATCTGTAAATACCCTTTTCAGTCGTGGAAAACTTCAGACTGTGGCATTGGCGTCAGCGTCACATGGCATGTGCCAGCTCTGGTGACTCCTGGGTCTCTCTCTGTTACTCTTTAGATACTGTCTCGCACATACTCTGTTTTGGCAACGATAAGTAGAACATGAGTACAAGTTATTTTACTATTTTTTTTGTAGAAATTCTCATTCATTAAATTTCTTTGGAGTGCCTTAGCGCTTTGGGGAATTCTTGTTTATTCATGAAATGTGTTGTCTCTTATTTTGAGCTCTGTGTGCTGTGGATAATTCATAAGCCCTTGTAAGAACTGATAGACAGTTAGGCAGTAAAGCTCAGAGGCCTGTAATGCCCCTTCAACACTGACAGGACCGTGTTCTTGACCCTCTTGTAAGGTTCTGAATTTACTTTGTAATATTACTGATATCGTTCAGTCCATGTTTCTCTTATACCTACAAACATCTTGTGATGTAAACCGGTCAACGGGAATGTCGGTAGAGCTGGCTTTCTCCTTGCCTACACAGTTTACTGGGCGCTCAACTGCTCATTCATTCGACATCTCTAAAGCAGAGCTTCCCTTCCTCTGTATTTTCCCATCTTCTTTCAGTTTTCCTGCAGGGCATCTCCATCTTCCCCCCACATCTAGGGTCTGGCTCCATCGCAAGCAGCCTTTGATGACTGTGATCTTAACATCTTTCTGGTCCTTTCACCTTTGCTTCTGTCCAGTGCACTGGTCCACAGACCACTGGACAAATATCAGAAGCTGCAAGAGAAAGGGAGAAAGGAAACGGTGCAGGAAGAAAGCTCAAGAGACCTCCTGTGGTCCATTGTGGCATCCCTCACTCCTTAGTAGACAATTGAGTCAACATTTCAAGTTTCTGCAGACCAACCAAGTGTTTGCTACCTATCTTTTACCTAGATTTCCAAATTTAGAATAAATTTATGTTCAGTCATGACTCTGACTGGCTGCTGGGCCCTAAGCTGCAAATCTAATAGGAATATTTTTTTCTATCTTTAAAAATTAAAACGCTGCGTGTTGTGGCACCAACATGCAATTTCAGCACTCAGGAGGGTGAGGAGGGAGGATATTCCTCAACTATGGGAAAAGTTTGGGGCTAGACTGTCCTACATGAATCCCTCTCTCACATCAATTGAAATAAATATACGGGCCTGGAGAGACAGCCTGGTGGTTGGGCACATTCACTTGGCAGTCTTGAGGATTAATGTTTAGCGAACTGAACCCAGGGTGACATGACACCAACCTAGCTACATCCCAGCCATGTTGCATAGTTAATAATGGGTGTGGTGACCTTGCCCTAGAAAGCCTGGTACCAGGTAATGGAAGTTTCCCAGCCCTAACCGACCAACCAAATTATGTCTTTCAAGAATAGTGCCCCTGGTCAGATTTTCTTTTTTTTTTCTTTTTTTTTTTTAAATATTTATTTATTTATTATGTATACAATATTCTGTCTGTGTGTATGTATGTCTGCAGGCCAGAAGAGGGCACCAGACCCCATTACAGATGGTTGTGAGCCACCATGTGGTTGCCGGGAATTGAACTCAGGACCTTTGAAAGAGCAGGCAACGCTCTTAACCGCTGAGCCATCTCTCCAGCCCCAGATTTTCTTCTTTAAATTTTGTTGACAGTTGGTTTGCTTTTCTCTATAAGATCCACAAAGACGGTGTGATTGTTGGCTTCAGGTGTCTACTTGACACAACTCAGAGTCACCTGGGAAATGAAACCTCAGCTGAAGAATGGCCTTGGTTAGATTGGCTATGGCCCTGTTTGGGAGGCGTTTTCTTAACAGGTATAGAACAGATGAAGAAGTGCTCAATCCATTGTGGGCAGTGCCATCCCTAGGCAGGTAGTCTTGGATTTTATACAAGGTAGCAGAAGTTGGGGGTAGAGGGAGGGAGAGAGAGACACTGGGGGTTGACAGGAGGCCTCTTTCTACCTTGATTTCCTGCCCAGGCTTTTTTCTCCCATAATTGACAGTAAACTAAAATAAACCCTTTCCTTTCATTCGAATGATTTTTGTATAACTTTTGGCTATGCACAAGCATGGAATTAATGTTATAAAGACACACTATCTTTCTGTGAGCATTATGATTTCTATGTGCTTCAGGCTCACATTCAAAGAAAAGGTTCCATGGTCTTTCTCACATGGCCTTCTTGAGATGTGCATAGTCTTTCAGGTAGTTCTGCAGAGAAGAGCAATCACTCCAAAGAAGCCATCCCTTATTACGTCATAAGGGGTGATGGTTAAACTCATCTACTAACGCGTGCTTCTCAGATGGCTCATGCATGACTCGTATCATGAAACACTGAAAGAGGACTATATAGTACAGTGAACGCTGTGATATAGAATACAGGACTATATAGTACAATGGAGGCTGTGATATAGAATACAGGACTATATAGTACAATTGAGGCTGTGCTCTATGAATAGCTGGATGAAACAGTTGCATTAAGGCCTGCAGTACTAGGGCTCTATGTTTTTCCTGAAATTTCCTCATTTTAGGTTAGGGAGATGCTAAATCAGCTCCATGCCTGTGTTGTCAGCATGAGGACCTGAGTTTGCACCCCCAGCATCCGTGTAAAGAGTTATGCATGGCGGTGTGCAAATGTAACACCAGTGATGGGGGAGAGGAAACAGGCAAGCTGATAGATCCCTTAGGCACACTGGTGTAGCCAGTTCAGTCAGAAACAGTTTCAAAACACAAGGTAAAGGGTGATAGAGAAAGAAATCCAACGTTGACACCCGGCATTCACTTGCTAATACATGCACATGTATGTACATCGGCACAAGCACACGCTCCCTCATACGCATGAAATACAGATACCAAAATAAGTAATCATTGCTCATCATTGCCAGTTTGTTAAACGCTGATTCTTTTCTGAAGAATGTTGCTGGTCCTGCTGAGTCCCCTGGCATGGATCCCTCACCTGGTGAATGTGTGCCTTTTCCCATGTCCACAGTCTACTGTTTCATAAGTAAAATGGCCACCGCCAATTCATATTAACACAGGGCTCCCGGGAGATCTGCATAAAAATTCAAATCTAACCCCTGGATTTGTTAGCCTGCTTGTATAAGAACCAGTATGTTATCTCAGTTTTCCATTTGAACATGCGGTTTTTGATTTATGATAACCGTATTCTGAAATGCCCATTTCTATTCTGAAATGCCTATTTCTCAGTCATCCTTTGGGCAATCATTTCCAGTTGCTGAATGTGTACAGAGTGGTTTATAACCTTCATAATGTTGAGAGAGAGTACTTTCTCTTTTAAGACCTAGCAGTTCACACCACAATCTCACATCCACAATGTGCGTCAATGTATCTGATGCTGGTGATGTGCACACAGGAGTGTTTTACTGTGACCCAGCGTGCATTGGAGGCTGCACCAGGCAGTCATCTGTCAAGCCTTATGAGGTAAATAGGTTGCAGAAATGGAGGCAAATTACACACTTAATGCTTCCCCCAGGAGTCACTTCATGCCTCTGTCAATGCGGCAGGACTCTATAGAATTCTTTAAATTAAATAGAGGCTTTGCTTGGGAACTCATTCAAGTACACAGAGAAATAACAAAAAAAACAAAAATTGTATTTTAATTTTTAGTAATTTTTCTCCTCTGATAGTTCTCGTACCTCCATCCCACTAACTGAGATTTTATGGCAAGTACATTTATAAAAACCACTGTGTTTCTCGAGTTACTGAAATCCAGCAGTATCTTTTATTTTGTTTTTATGGTACAAAGATAACTAATCTGAACTCTCTGTGCCACCTTAAAGATAATGTTATCTAGGCATAACCATGTGTTACTGTTCAGGAACCAGGATGGCCGGACACAACCACCCACAGGAATGTTCTGCTGAATATATTTAAGTTTGACTTTGTGCCCAAATTTGTAAACCTTATCACATGCCCCAAGACACCTTTAAGGAAAGAAAAATATTCACATTAAATTTGAGAAGCATGTTTCCACCTTTAAAAGGTGGATACATACACAATAGTAAAAAAAAATACTTATTTCAAAGAGATGGTTTTTCTAGTCTCCTTCAGTGATTCCCTATGGAAATAACCCTTACATATGTTGAGTCTTAAGTAAAAAGGAAGCCTTAGGTTTTAAGCTTTGAAATCTTTTAGACTCACACTATTTCTTGCTTGCTTATGAAATCATATTACTGGTGTAAACTTCAACTGGCAGCAAGGGATAACAGCCCCACAAAACTTTTTATTTTTATTTTATTTTAATTGTGTAGCCGTGGCTTTCAGGGCAGCTCAGCTTTACAGCACTTGCCTGGCAGAAACAAGACCCTCCGTTCTATTCTAAACTCGTTCTAAAGTGAGTGCATTTTAACATGTCAATCTCATTCTCTGCAATAAGAACTCATTACCTATAGATATGACCATAATTTAAATATGAGGTTTGGTTTGGTTATTTGGACTATTTTTGACCTGGGGTCTCTTATACAGTCTAGATTAGCCCAGAACCCATTCCTCTTGCCTTGAGCTTCCTAAGTGGTAGGATTCATCATCCTTAGTTGAAGGAGTCTTATATTAGATATGGAAAACGTATCGCCTTGATGATGGTGATGGTGGTTGTGATGGTGGTGATGATGATGATGATAGTGATAATGAGGATGGTGGTGATGGTGGTGATGATGATGATAATGATGGTAGTGGTGATGGTGATGATGATGGTGGTGGTGATGGTGATGATGGTGATGATGGTGGTATTGGTGGTGGTGGTGATGGTGATGATGGTGGTGGTGGTAATAGTGGTGATGGTGATGGTGATGATGAGAATGGTGGTGATGGTGATGGTGGTAGTGATGATGGTGGTGGTGATGGTGGTGGTAATGATGATGGTGATGATGAGAATGGTGGTGATGGTGATGGTGGTATTGGTGGTAGTGGTGATGGTGGTGGTGGTGGTGATGGTGATGATGATGGTGGTGGTGATGGTGGTGGTGATGATGAGGATGGTGATGATGGTTGTGATGATGGTGGTGGTGATGGTGGTGGTAATGATGATGGTGATGATGAGTATAGTGGTGATGGTGATGGTGGTGGTAGTGATGGTGGTAGTGATGATGGTGCTGGTAATGATGGTGGTTGTAATGATGATGGTGATGATGAGTATAGTGGTGATGGTGATGGTGATGGTGGTGGTGGTGATGGTGATGGTGGTAGTGATGATGGTGTTGGTAATGATGATGGTGATGATGAGGATGGTGCTGGTGATGATGGTGGTGATGATGGTGGTGGTGATGGTGGTGGTGGTGATGATGGTGATGGTAATGATGATGGTGATGATGATGGTGATGGTGGTAGTGATGATGGTGTTGGTAATGATGATGGTGATGATGAGGATGATGGTGGTGATGATGATGATGGTGATGATGAGGATGGTGATGATGGTTATAATGATGATTATGGTAATAATAAACCTACTTCTGAAAGCCTCTCATTCGCATGGAAGGATCATTCTGTATGGATATTGCTTGAGTCAGTCACCTTAAAAGTCAGAGAAAGCTACTGAGAATATGAAATGAATTTTTGTAATTAGTAAAAAAGTAGAATAAATCAGTGGATATTTCTATCTTTGTCTAACATTTCTGTTACCTCTGTCTAACATTCATCTTGGTATTTATTACCAGTGGTTGATGCACTCATAGAGTGTGGGCTGAAGATTGTTCATTCTTGCTAACAATACCTTATCATTAAAATTTTTCCTGAAATACTGTCTGTGTTGTTTTTAGAAAAGTTATGGTTTCCTGCTTTAAGAAAACCACACATCATTTTTAAAAATGACAATGCATCTCAATTAATAAATCATTTTAGACACCTAACCTCAGCTAGGTATGGTGTTAGGCAGGCTTGTCATCTCAGAACTCAGGAGACTGAAGGATTTCACGACCAGCTTCTGCCACCTGGGCTAGCCTAGGCTATGTATTAGGACCCTGTCTCAAATAACAGCAAATAATCTAGTTCACAGATTATTTTTACATCTAATTTTTCTCTGGACTAGTAAAGCAAATATCCACTTGTTCCTGATATCCGATATATCGTATTAAAGGTGGAACACCTGGCAGCGACTCCTTTTGGCTGAAACATTCGGCTCTGAGCCTTCCTACTTCTACTCACCTCATCCATTAATCACTCATCAGGACAAAGACTCAAAAATCAGAAGCTTGTCTTGTGTCATGTAAGTGATAGTGTCCAATCTTTAATGGCTTAGCCTTTCAAACACACCATCACCTGTTTTTTAGTGTTTTTGTTCCTTTATCTATTTACACATTTCTCATTCCATCTTTTCTTCTGCTCATCATTTTCCTTTTAATGTATTTATTCTCATTCATATTTCATCATATTTTTTCCTTTTGCTAAACCCTTGATTTGCTTTCAAAAACATAATCTAAATCTGCTATATACCTTCTAGCAAAAGGGAGAAATGGGAAATATGGCGACGGTGGGACTTTTTCTAATACTACATTCCACAGAAAAATCTTTGTTAATTTATTATAATTAGGAAAAAAAAGTGCAGTTGAAGCTTTTCAGCTGTGCTATTGAACTCTAAAATTGAAGCAATCAAATTAATATTTAGAGACCAATGATGACTTGTTATGACCTTCAGTCAAATTGTCCAGAGCCTTGAAGGAGCAAGACTAGACCTGAACTCTTTAGTTAAGGTGGAATGGGTTCACTCCTGTGAGCCATTGTAATACCCAAAACACCAAATAACCACACCCTGGGTCAAGATTTCTTGATTAGCAGCCATACCTTAAGTTAATTACCTCTAAGGAGCAAGACTAGGCTTAATCTCTCTGACCCTCAGTGGAGGTGGAGCATCCCAGCACTCCTCCCGTGAGAAAGAGGAGGTCCCAGGAAACCTAGGGGTCAGTTAGCCTGTTTGTGCAGTTTCAAACAAGGGACCTTGTCTCCAAAAAGCTGAAGGATGGGGACCAACACCTCAGGTTTTCCTGTTAGGTCCATATGTACCATGGTATACTTGTGCCTTAAGGGGTTCCTGTGCGTGCATGTGAGCGTGCCCCCCACACACACAGCAGGAGGAGTTAAAAAGGGGGGGAGAAGAAGCAGAATTTCAAAAGGGACCGAAATTCCCGCATAGCCATACTCAAAGGTGTAAACGGTGGTACAGGCTGCCTGGGTGTGTTAGATGTTTAATGAGAGAAGTGAGAGCATGTGTTTAACAGACACTGGAAGACAATTGGGAGCGAAAGATGGCAACAAAACTTTAAGTGAAAAAGATTTTATAAACAATGTGATTGATGGGGAGCTGCAGGATAATAAAAAAGCCTGAAGAGGTCATGTCACAGAGGATCAAAATAAACAGCTGTCATCCGCCATCCATTTTCTGCCTGTCAAGGTCTTTGAGGAAATGGAAAAATCAAGTTATTTATCAAGTAAGTCTAAATATTAAGACAACGTGTTAATTAAAGGATGTTAATTGGGCAATTGTGCTTCAGAAGCATGCTTTCAATTATGTGGATGTTGCATGCTAATCAAATAGTTTGGAAAATAATGAATTAGATCATTTTGTAGGTAATGTCATTCATTAGTGTCTCAGAGCCTTGTTCCTGGAGTCGTCTCACTTCTGAAAATAATTTGTGAACTCATACAAATTTCCTCACCTTCAACCTTCAGCAAGGAGTCTAATTGCTAATGAAATTCACATCTTAAATGTCCCTTCCCCTTTCTGAATCATCCGTATGATTTAAGCACTTGCTTGTTTTTTGAAAGTGACTTAAGAATCTTCAGTACTCAATTAAAAATCATTATTCCATTAAGTCTCAGACCTGAAAAAAAATTAATGGCTTCATAGATCATAATCAAGGCTTCCAGTTTTTTTGGCACACAAGAAAGCCAATCATCTAGTTCTCCTCTTACATATCAAATTTAGATGCTATTAGAGATTCATTTTTCAGCTGCTTTGAAAGTTGCTTTCTTCCTGAGTCCCTAGAGATGGGAAATTCTCTTGTAGCTCAGCATGGCCCAAACTTACAGACTGTATTTTGAATGAAAAGATGCATATGTGGTCTGTCCTCCCTGAATCTGGTGTAACTCTTATGTAAAGAAATGACCAGATGCTCCCAGCAGAAAGTGGGGAAGCATTTATGCTTCCTCACCTTTGACATTTTCTGCAGACATTTGATCTCCACAGGAGAGCAGCGACCAATGGCTTTATTTATTCAGGAGCACTGAGCTGGTTTTCCTCCCTAGAACTCTGCTTACAGTGCCTTCACATAGCATTTGGAAAAGCTTGAGTACTATGCAAAGAGGAATGCACGGGTATGGAAAAAATATTCACACCAAAAGACGTGTCAGATAAATGAAGGATTCTTTAAATTTTACACCGAGCTGGATTGCAGTGTGAAAATATAAGAGAAGACTCCCTGATGGGATTATTTTAAGGAAAGAGTCCCATCTGGCACAACCAGTTTTTTGTTAGATTAGGCCCAGCTGTTGCATGCCGTGCTGGACCATCGCTAATGGAGAAAACAGTTGTGGTTATGTTTTCTAAAATCCCTATTATGAATATTTGCTGATAATAACAGGCATCTTTGTTGAGGTAGAAATCTATGCAAGTTTTTGTTGTCATTTGAAAACTGATGGTAAGTTGATCCACTACTCAACAAAGATTTATATATTATTAGGGAAAATTCCATTGCTGACTGTCTTGCTTAAGAGTCCATCTTGCAAATATGAGAGATACCAAGCCTGTTATAGAACAAGGGTGGCATTGGTAACCTCTATATTTTGGGTTCTGTATCATGGTTTCAATTAGCCATGCATCAAAAATCATTCAAAGAAAAGTTGGGGTCCATACTTAATATGTGCACGCCTTTTGCCTTATTATTTTGTCCTAATCAACATAACATAATTACAATTTACATATTATTTATAAAATATTAGACATTATAAATAATCTAGTGATGATTCATGCACACAGGTGAATGTACCTGGGAAGA
>JAQHUG010000028.1:7599177-7614998 GCA_028555095.1 Dicrostonyx torquatus
CCAGCACTTGGGAGGCAGAGGCAGGGGGATCTTTATAAGTTCAAGGCCAACCTGATCTATAAGAGCTAATTCCAGGACAGCTAAGACTACACAGAGAAAACCTGTGTCAAAAAAAAAATTAAAAAAAAATCTTTGTAACTATTGACAAACCTATAGAACAATAGAAAATGGTGTGTGTGTGTGTGTGTGTGTGTGTGTGTGTGTGTGTGAAGTTAGTTGACGGCAGAAGTTGGGTACCATGGTAACATCATTGCACAGACTAAGGATGGAGAGCAGCATGTGTAGACTCACGAGATGGGAAGTATGACGTGCAGGTATCCTGAAGATACAGACGCAGAGAGGAGTAGGAGGCCATGGGAGATGATGGGAGAGGAAAGGCAGAGTCCCCACGAAGGCCAGGGCTTCCCAGGCTGCAGGAAAGAAAGTGACGTCACCCTGCAGCACAGAGACGGCCCAAGGAGGATTCGCTTCGCCAGTGAATGACACAGGGACCATCCTCAGATTGTCATTAATCTGACTTGCTCAGACAACACGTGGGTGTGGGGAAATACTTTACCGTGTTTTCTTTGCTGTTCCTACAAGTCATTCAGTTAATGATGTTTTGCTCGGAATGTTTGCAGCAAAGCGTGTGTACCTGGGTTCCTTTCAAAATTAGTTTCTTTCAGCTCCAGTTTTAAGGTTTCAGAAGACAAAATGGAGGGTCTCTGTACTTTATTCCAATTATGTCCTCAGCACTTCTTTCTGATAAGGTGCATTCGTTCTCAGGGCTGCAGTGACGGAGGGTCACAGAGTGACCTGTGGGGTGGCTCAGTGGGTGGACGGCTTGCCTTGGACTCTCAAGGACCTGAATTTGGATCCCCAGGATGATTGTAACTCATGAGCCGTAGCAATAGCAGCTGTAATCCCAGCATGCCTCTGGGCAGCCAAGACTGAAAAATGGCCTGATACTCATGCAGCAGGGAGCAACACAGAAAACTGTCTCAAGGAAGGTGTGGGGGAGCAAAGCTACCTGACGTTGCCCTCTGGCCTTTGCACATGTGTCACGGCGTGTGCAGCATGTACACACACACACAAATAAATGAATGCAATCCGTTTAAAAAGGAGCCCTAGAAGGCATACGCATGTGCACCTCTGACTGAAGACGATGCTGTCTGCATTCTCCTCCCACCCTGTAGAGTTCATCATTTCCCCACAGCTCTGTTAGACCCCCATGGTGCATACTCTGTCAGCATATCATGTCCCAGTGTTGGAGGGTTAAAGAGATAGCATTATGAAACCCCGTACTTTATTTCTGGTTAATGAGAATATCATTTATTCTCTTAAAAAGTGCAGTTTGCCATAGTAGTTTTTCTTGACTCAGTATCCAGCAGAGTTGCATTGTGATTCACCCTCCGGTGAGTATTTTTCGTGAGTTTCGGGAAATCCCTAGCAATATTCCTGGTTTGGAAGGGAGGGTGGTTTGTTTATTCGTTGTTTGTTTTCATTGCCCGTTGGGAAGCTCAGAACTGCTTCCGGATCTAAACTTCCATACTGAACTAAACCTACACAGAACTTCTCCCCAGATCCTCTGGTCCACTTCCTTTCTCTCGTGCCCTCCTTCTTCACAGACGCCATTCCTCTCTCTTTTTTGAACATAGTCAAAATCAGCTTAGGCAGCCCTGCTCCCTGAGTGGTTTCAGAGGGAGCACAGCCCCCTGGACGTTCGTGGATGAGACTTCTCCCTAGATGGATAAAGACAGGATGTCTCAGGAGGCGGTGTGCATTCCTGTCTTCAGTGGGTCGATGTAAAGCCTGTTTGTCCATGGAGTCCTTTTCTAGAAGCCTGGCTCGTGAGTGAACAAGCAAACCTACAAGGGCCCTGCTCACTCTGCTAACGGCTTTGGGTAGAGTAACGGCTACAGCGCTGTATGCTATCATTTGCTTCCCTGGTGTCCTCCCTTGGGTGTTTCAGGTTTCTGTTGATGAAGTAAATTATTAGTGCCATAGCCCACACTGGAGGCTCTGCTTTCTTGAGAACTCGGGCTCAAACTAATGTGCCAGCATTTGTTGCGGGCAGAAATCAGCCCTTCCTGCTGCTTCTGTATTGGGTGCTTGTCTGCTTCCTGCTGCTTCTATATTTGGTGCTTGTCTTACAGGTGGGGGTTGTCTTTTCTGATCACTGAATTGGGTCTGCATTGCCAAGTATTTGTTTTCGGCACAAACTTTTGCTATTGATGTCTCTCTTAGGGAAGGCCGAGGGGGCGTACGTCTCCACTGTTGTTCCCCAGTTGCAGCATCTTGTCCTGAAGTTTCACAGGAACCCAGGCAGACACAAAAGAGTGACTGACTGTAACTGCTGTTAATAAAGTCGAAATAAGTCATCAGGCTTCTGCTAGGAAGGCAGAATTTTTCTCTCTTGGCAGAAACTAGGAGAAGTGCCATAAAATCAGAAGTAAGCTGTGAAATCCACTTTAAGTTAATACCAAAGTGTGTTGTTCCATTGACCTAGCGTTCTGAACAGCATGCTGTGTTGTCCATTGAAAGATAATAAAACTGTGATGGGAATCCATCTCTGGCAAAAGGGAAGACGGGGGGGGGGAAATGTTTCTGTCTTACTATTGTTGATTATTTTGCTTCGAAATAAAAGAGACAGTTCTCTGTAACCTGAGACAGAAATGAAGCCTAACACTGACTGTCAGAGGCATGCAGCAATTTTATTGGTAATTCCTTCTTAGCCACCCTAGAGATAACCCCACTGGGAGAGTTTTAAGTGCGCCTTTAGATCCTGTTGGGCCGTTGAGCCCTAAAATGGCTTCGCTAAGTAGTTTCTTGTAATTATTTTATCTTTTACAACACACCAATAACACCTTTGTGAGAAATCTATGTGTATATTCGATACAAGAGAGGCTTTGTTGTGACCCCACAAGACTGTCTTTGCTCAATGCAGCAAAAGGCAAGTATGGTGTTTTTTCTTCTAGATTAGTTGAACCCTATTGTGTTTTTAATATTCAAAAGGAAGTCACAGTAGGGTACAGTTGGTTTATATTCGAGGAAAGCCCATTTCCCTTTTTAGATCTCACTGACTTTTTTGAAGGAAAAAGGGAGGAAGAAGGGAAAAGATAGAGGGAGGACTATAAATATACAATATAAAGTATATTGTGTATATGTAAAATACATACAACATAAGGTAGAAGAACTTCAGTGGGACCAAATCCCTTGAATCCTTAAGGTCCAAGCCATGCCCATAGGAGAAAATACTTGATAAAGACCTGTTCTAATGAAACATGGAGCCTTCAGCTGCAAGTTGGAATTAGTCTGGGACCGTTAAAGGGAACTCATCATATGGTGGGGGCACCCCTGTGGTCACATCACTTAGGAGGTAGAGGCAGGATGCTCAGAGCTTCAAGTGTCATCCTTGGTTGTCAGTTGAGTTCAAATACACCCTGCTCATGAGGTGAGCTTTGAACAGAGAAAGTGTCAACGTCATGAAGACTTTGGGACAAGGTGCTGTGGCCTGCTGTGAAGGCCTTTGAAGTAACAAGACCCTCAGAATATTCTGGGCCCAGTTTCATAGTTTCAAAAAAAATTGATGTAGATCTGCTCACTGAGACCTTGGGAAGCCAAGCTGTGAGGTTGGCTTTGGCATGAAAGATCTAGTTGTGATCCCAGCACCGTCTACCCAGCAATCCAGGGTAGGGCACGTCATAAATCTTCCCGAGCGTTGATTTCCTCAGATATTAAAAAAAAAATGAAACTATGCACATCTATCTCATAAAGTACTCAGATCCCAAGAAAATAAGTTGAATGTAGCTGATAGGGAAGGATTTCATGGGATGGGGGTCGGCTTCTCAGTCTGCTTTTAATGTATTTTCAGCACCCAAAATATACTAGAATTTCAAGATGTACTTAGCAAATGTCTTCAAATTACTTAGAATGAATATCAATTAACTTAGAGATCTGAAGATTATTACTATTATTGTTATTACTGCTGAAGCAGGACACTACCATAAAACTTAAGGCACTATCTTGAGGCAACTGCTAGCAAGTTAAGGAAGACAAAAAGACAGAACACTAGTCCCAGTAGGTCTCCTTATGACAAAGGATTGCTTCTGTCTACATCCTCTCTCTTTCAAGAAAAAGTTTAGTTGAAAAATTAGTTCCAGTGCAAAATCTTAGTTTGTAAATTGATAGTTTCAACAATCTCAGCCTTAAGGCCAACAATGTGGAGGGTCTAGGGGTCACCTCTCTCGAGAACATGAGAGACCCAAATCCATGGTACAGCTCAAGTATAAAAACAAGGACCCGGGGAGATTTCTCAGTCAATCAAATGCTTCAAGCCCCAGAACCCATGTAAAAAGAAACAAACAAACAAGCCGGGCATGATGACATGTGCGTAAAACTGTAGTGTTGGCTTGATGCTAGCAGCCCAGCTAAACCACTCTGAGATGCTGTCTCAAAGGGTGGGCCATATTACCGAAGGAACAGCCCTGAATACTGTGAAGTTGGTCCTCATATGCGATCGCAGCATATTCTTCCACTTCTAAACAACACACACACACACGCACATATACCACACACACACGTGCACGCACGCGCGCACACACACACACACACACAAACCACACACACACACACACACACGTGTGCACGCACGCGCACACACACACACACACACCATACACACACGCACACATACCACACACACACACACATACACACCTGTCTGGGAAGATGTTCTCATCATGTGCATTTATACTATCACATCTTCTGTGCTCCAAAATCTCCAGGAGAGGAGGAGCCTTCAAACTGCCCCAGATAGGAGCTTCCTAGGCTCTTGGCTTCATAAATCCTGCACGGGTTCTCTTCGTGTCCAACTTCGAGTAGGCATAGAGATAAGTTACCCCTTCTCTACCAACCCTACCCAAGAGCCCTCCCAACGTGGGACGGCCACTGCTTTGGTTGAAAGGATGGCAGTTCATTGCATAAATTAGCAAATGGCGCCTAGAGAGATGCCACAGTGGGTAAGGGCATGGACAGCTCACAACTACTTCTAAGTGTAGCTGTGGAGATTGGTTCTCAGCCTGTGGGTTGCGACCCCTCAGGAGGGCGAGCACACTCAATAGTATCAGCAACGCAGACATTTGCATAGCAATTCATAACAGTAGCAAAATTACAGTTATTAACAAAAATAATTTTATGGTTGGAGTCACCACATCATGAGGAACTGAATTAAAGGTTCATGGCATCAGGGAGGTTGAGAACCTCTGCTCTTGCGGATCCGATACCATCTCTGACCGCCATAGGCACTGCGTTCACGTGTACCATCCACCACACATGTACATGCAGTTTATTGGTTCTACATCTTCTTTAAAGACTAGGAAATAGTTCGCCAATGTCAGTGGGACCGCACCAGCCCTTTTCCATAGATCCCCTTCCAAAGCTATAAAATTTTCTTTGGCACACATCATTCCTAGAAATATGAGGCTCCTCATCAACATCCTTTGAAACAGAGCACCAGAATGCCATGAACTGGCCTCCGACAGGAGAACCTAGTGGAACGTTTGGTTGACACATCTAGAAATTCAGAAATCCTGCTCAGAGAGTCTAGACCTGTATGTGGTCCCTGCATATTTTTCACAGTGTTTCCCTAAAACGTTGATACCCGTGTTCATCTTTTGTTGATAATACCTTTGGTTATGTTTTTTTTTTCTGCCTCTGTTTTCCATCTTAAGTTTAGTTTTTCGTAATCATGTTTCAGGAACAGAAGGTGAAGAAGACACAAAGCTGAGGAAGATGAGGCTTTTCTTGCTGTCTTTCTGGTTTCCTTTCTTCCCTTGTCTTTCTGGTTGTTTGTTGAGACAGTGTCACACTATATAACGTAGTCTGGGTTGTGTCTCATGATGCTCCTGCCTCGGCCTCTCCAGTTCTGGGACAATAGGTGTGCACCACTACACATGTCTTGTCTTGAGTTCTGGTTCTGCTGTCCAGAGACGTGCTCAGAGACCAGAAGGCACTCCTGCGAGGTTCAGTTCTTTCTCTCATGTTCCAGCCCACCTTCCGCTGTAAGCGTCTAGTCTACCCACACATAGTCCATGAGTGATGACCTACAGTCTCTACCTGCCAGCCCGCTCTCACTCTTTCTCCTGCTGGACCTTGATGGCCCCTTAATATCAGTCCCTCTCACTCTCAGTTCATTTTCATCTGGCCTTGCTTGTGTCTCAGTCTCGATGGCATTCCCATCACATAGTAGCTGCTCTGAAGCTGTCCCTTTGTCACGGCTCTCATTTTTTTCCACTATATTTTATTTTCTCAATGAATTTTTCCATAAGATCCTACCCTTTTTCCTTTCGAGTCACAGTCTCAGAAAGGTTTTGTGGCTCTAATGATCACCTTCCTATGAATGGCTCTTACCACTCGTTGTATTATTTTGGTTGTGAGCCTAGCCTTTCATGGCTGAGCCATCCCTCCAGACCCCATTCATTGTATTATCTAAATTATTCTATCATCTCTATCTTCACTAGTTAATTTTATTCCAATATTATGAATTGCATGGTAGAAATGTCTGCTTGAAGATCATCCCCGTATCTCAAGTTAAGTCCAAAACAGAATTTATATTTCTCCTTGAGTGTTCTTTCTTCTGAATTCAAACTTCTTTTATTGAACATATCATCCTCCAGAACCCTTGAATGAATCCAGCTTCATTTTGCCCACTCTGTGTGTGTAATCTGGGAATATCTTATTAAGCTTCTTGTTGTCTCATTTATTAACTCTTTCCGAGCTTTCACTGTCTTCTCTAACCTCCGTGTGTGTTGTCTTCCTTACAGCCTAGTCAGGCCATTGCCTTTCTGGTTAGCTTATTCATGCCTATTTGCTTGTGGGATTCCCTTGCTCTGAAATCCTGAAGAGTTCCTTCCTGTCCCCGAACTAAATGGGAATTCCTTTTCTAGCATGAGCACCAGCCTCTGCCACACTTGGTTTATAGCTAACAAGTTGTTCGTGCAGTCACCTACACACCCACATCTGGGCTGTAAATGAGGCTCTGTTTTGCTAAAGAGAAACCTCTTCATTTACTCTTCTCTGCCCGGCTCCCATACCATTGCACAATGCGTTGTCATCTAGCCAAGTTAAAAATTCATGGATTTAAGTTTTCCTCAAGTTACATGCTAAGATGTTGTGATAGAAACTTTCCTAATTATTAGAAAGCTATTCTTGATATCTATTCTATACAATTCAAAGGAATTGCATTATAGTAATATAAAAAATTAAGTTTTTGTACTCAGACCTGTCAGTGGGATCCGGACAGAAGTGAAGACAGACATGCCTATAGGAACAAGGCTAAAAGGTAGAGCTATTCTGTTTGCCACGCTCAAGTTTCACCCTTAGGGTTCTGGCTTCTGAAGCAAATGTGACCTTGACTGTGTTGTCAGAAAGGGCAGGGAGACCTGTACTCTTCCTAGTGCCGCAGAGAACCACAGAAGTCTCCGTGCTCCTTTAGTGAAAGCAAACAAGCATGTGGAACCCAAAGACGCTCCTGGATTGAGTTTAGCATTGTCAGGTGTGGAACGTGAATACCAATGCTTATTTACGGCCGTGGCAGCTTATTTACGGCCATGGCAGCTTATTTACGGCAATGGCAGCCGGTCCTCTCCCAATAGCTGATGGCGCTGTGAGTCTGTGTCAGAGCACCTCAGATGTCCTGCTGTGGTTCTCAGGGGAATAATTCTTCGCTGTAGGCTTGCGCCTTCCATGTGACAGAGTACCGAGCCCCACGTCCAGCCCCTGCCTAATAAATACCAGCGCTATCTCCTCTACCCTTCTGAGCTATGCCGAATAAATTGTCTCCAGATTCTATCAAGTGTCCCCTGGGGAGCTAAATCTAAATTTAGGTTAAGGCTATATGTAAATAGAATGTGTATTATTGTCCAAAAGCATCGAAATGGCTAGGGTCACCCATTTTCCCATGGGAAAGCAACTGGACTCATTTCTAATCCCGCATTTCAGAGCTGCCCCTGTGCGCATCCCTTTGGGCTAAGATCAGATGCTGTTGGGTACTGTAACTGTATGGGTAATTTAGAAACACTTACATAACTTAATACAATATGTCACAATATATCATATAATCATTGACATGTGAAGCAGGTAATACTCATAGGCATCATCCAAAACCACCTCCTATAATGGATATACAACCATGTGAGGAAAAGCCCCAACTGTCCAAACTGTGATAACGCTTGATTGGGGTGGAGGAAACAATTCAGTTGTAGTTCTCTCTTCCTTTGACAGGCCAGATGCATGCATGCACACACACACACGCATGCACACGCACACACACACATACACACATACACGCACGCGCGCACACACACATACACACACGCGCGCATGCACACACACACACACACACACACTGTACTAAAAGCAAAAATCACTGGAACAACTTTCC
This sequence comes from Dicrostonyx torquatus, assembly GCA_028555095.1. Taxonomy (NCBI): domain Eukaryota; kingdom Metazoa; phylum Chordata; class Mammalia; order Rodentia; family Cricetidae; genus Dicrostonyx; species Dicrostonyx torquatus. The sequence continues at coordinate 7,607,600 of JAQHUG010000028.1, forward strand.
ATTGAAGCAACCTCCCCCACTGCAGGTAATCGATCTGTGTCTCCCCACTGCAGGTCACTGATACATGTACCCCATTGCAGGTCATTGATCTGTGTACCCCACTGCAGGTCACTGATCTGTGTACCCCATTGACCTTTCTTGCTGGGTTTGTTTTTTTTTTTTGCCTAAATGTAGGCATAATGCCAGGTTACAAATGTCATTAATTGCTTGCAATGCTAATATAGCTACTGTGTGTAATATTCTTGAGGAGTTGGATTGAATCTAGTAAGTTAACCAATTACAGAGTAGAATTACAAGAAACAAAAACAGGCATTGTGTTGGAAAGGGGCATTGTCCTGGAACCTACCTGCGGATGGACAGATATTCAGATAACAATCACATTGATCCCACTATTACAAAATCCCATTGCTATAGGTCAGCAAAACCCTTTGAAGGGGTTATTACTCTAGTTCAAGTATAGATAAATACAGCCAAGAAATAATAAGACATCTACCGTGCTAGATAACTGTTTATGTTTTTAAAAAAAAATAGCCACTTTGCTCAGTTTTACCAGATAGGACATTTTTCACGCTAGCAGACAAATTTCTAGAATTGAAGTCTTAAATTAATTTTTCTGTATAACTTTTACCCAAAGAAACCAATCCCTATTTTGATTAAGGCAATAAAATATGTTTTCACTCTTAAAACGTAAAATATCTCCGAAATAAGCTCTGACTGCCTGGTCAGCGGCTGCAGCAGTGGGAAGCAAGTGTGCTGTCCACAATTACTGTCGGCACCGGATATGTGTCAGATTCATTTAAGCCAGGCTCCCTTATTTAGCATGTGTTTATGACAATGTGAGGCTAATTCATTGCTCATGATCTATCATTCTCGCTCCTCCTGTTTATTATGCAGCTTCTTAGTTCCGTATGAGGTGATGTAGCTTCCAATTTGCAAAGCCACACAGAGTGGCACTGTGCATTACAACAGCGGTGTGACCAAGGTCTTATTTCATTTTCCGTTCCCTGCATTGGTGATTAGTCTGCTGGCGACACTAAATTTACAGGCTCTGTAAGCCCCTAAGTTATGAGGCTTCTTTGGATGTTAATTATCTCTCTCTGTATACCCTCTTTATTATACATTTGATAGATAGTAGACATGGCTGTCCCTTGTATTCTGGGAAGATGATACTGACGGCATCTGTCTCCCAGCCTCTTCCCCTGCACACACACAGCGCTATGCTCAGAAATGCCCCAGCGCTAGCTCATATCTCGGCCACTGCAATGTGCTGCCTTCTTTGCTCTGGCAAGGCTCCTGGGTTTATGGCAGTTTGGCAAAATTTTATGTTAAGTAAAGATACCCAAAAGATCTTTCCCTTCTAAATGTTATCGTGTGTTTTAGGAAAATAAGGCATGTTTTGATGAGTTTGGCATCATTTTTTTCTATCAATCATTAAAAGGTTTAAAAAATGCACATTTCTTTTTCCTGAAGTAATGATTTCAGCATCATTTCTTCTTGACTACAAACACCCTCTATTGCTTGACATCAGTCAATACAGGACAGTGACAGGTTTCTTTCTCTTGCCCTTTCATTCTTTCTTTCCTTTTCCTTTTGTTTTTGTTTCTCTTTCTTCCTTTCATTCAATCTTGTGACAAATGTTCAACTACACTTTCTGTTGTTAGCTGACTCCACCAGATCCAGAGTCCCACGGGGAAAGCCACAACATCCGTATAGTATCTAGAATCTGTAGATAGTTCATTATAAAGTGACAAATAGAAAGTGCTTATATATTATTCCCATATATATATATAATGGTTAAGTGGAGCGAATGATCTAATTAACATATACAATGCAATGTATACCTTACCTATGATACCCCATTTTAATGACTTTGCCTGAAGAGCTAGGTCTAGGATAAGCAAAGGGTTTAAAGTAGAGGCGATCGTAAAGGATGGATCAGAAGGTATCAGAGTTGCCGTTTGTCACACTTCGGAACAATTCTCACGCCTAGACAGGCACTACGTATTTGACTTGCATGAGCATCTGTTCCCCTCCCCCAGACAAACCAGTACATGAAACAGCACCGCATTTTACCAGTGGAGCGGACCACTGACCCAAGTTTACGCCTGCCTAAGGTAGTGACGCTGTAGGCAGTAGAGCTGAAATCCAAGTGGAGGTCAGAGATCTTCCCTTTGCTACAAAATGGGTTGTGTGATGTAGAGGCTGTGATGCTATTCCCTGTATCCTGAAAACCAAAAATCAAAGAACAAGAATACGCTCCATTTGCAGCATGAGAACCCTGAGTTGGTCATTTTACAAAAAAAGTAATTTCCCAACAAAACTTGGAGGTGAAGCTGGTCTTCCCTCCTCAAAGGACGTGCCATTTCCTTTTGAAGTCCCAGCTCAGCTGGCTCTATAAGGAGCCTGAAGTCTCACAGGGAAGCCACCCTTATGAGTATTTAGGACACAGATCAAAAGCACAATCAAGTTATCTATTGCTGTGTAAAAATCCACCTCAAATGTAGTGACCGAGGACAGCACCCTACATTACACTGCTACATCTCTTCGTCCGGAACTTCGGTAAGGGATGGGGATTGTGTACGGTTTTCATTTTCTATGTTAGTTCTTTTTTTCTTTTTTGAAATGTTTGAGAATATGCCATAATTGCGCCATTTCTCCTCTCCCCACCCTGAAAACCTCCCATGTCCTTTTCCGTGTTCTGTTCCAAATTCACGGCCTCTTTTCTCATTAGCTATTACATGTACATACATATTTACACATGTTCCTAAATACAACCTGCTCAGTCCGTAAGATCTTACTTGTATGTAGGCTTTCAGAGCCGACCATCTGGTATCGGCTAACTAACGCAAGAGCTCCTCCCTGGGGAAGATAATTCCTCCCACTCAGCATTCATGGCTGCCTGGAGTTTTACTTCTTTTTCTTTTCCCCCACAGACTATTCAGATTTTTTTTAAAGGAGAAAGATAAGAATATTCACTAATATTTGTTTAGCTATCTGTTATGGTTGGTTTCAATATCAAGTTGCCATGAATAATAACCGTGTGAGTAGGCAGTCTCTGCAGAAGTGTCGCGGTTTCCCCACAGACTGTCAGGAGCACCTTCTCATTGCAGCCCCAGGAAGAAGGGCGTGGCCTAAGAAGACCATCTTCCTTCTTGCACACTTGCCTTTCCCTCTCTCCCTGGGTTAATCTGGACTGCTGCTTCTGATCTCTTCGGGCATCATTGGGTAGGTTAGAAGCCTCTTGGATTTTCTCTGGTCCCCATTGGCACGTGAATAGTTCCTGTCCTCGTTCAGCTCATGTTTAGACAGTCGTGTTGGCAAGACTTTGCGTGTAGCTTCTGATGTTTCTAGGAGACACAGTATTGCAACAAACTCTCTGATCCTCTGATGCCTGCAGTCTTTCTGCCCCCTCTTCCACAATGTTTCCTGAGCCGTAGAGGTGAGAATCCTTTGCGAGATGTTTCCACTGGGACTGGGCCACAGAATTCCTCATTTCTCTTGGCTGTATTTTAGGCAATGGTCTCCATCTGTTGCCAAGAGTAGTTTTCTTAATGGGAAGTAGGAACTACCTCATCTGTAGATATAATGATAATAAATATATGTAAATATAGTAACAAGCAGCGTAGGTATAGTTTGAGCGGCTTACATATCTTAATGTGTTTAGTTGAACACTCAGTTGGGAGTGTGGCTGTGACTTTATGGCTTCATGGTGAGTTCCTTAGTTCTTCATTTGCTGTCATCAGGAACTGAAATTGGAAATATTTTGCTACCTAATCCTGGACTTCTTGAATATCGGGGAACTTGAACTATCTTCAAGCCTTTTTTTTTTTTGGTTTTTCGAGACAGGGTTTCTCTGTGGCTTTGGAGCCTGTCCTGGAACTAGCTCTTGTAGACCAGGCTGGTCTCGAGGCTGGTCTCGAACTCGCGGAGATCCGCCTGCCTCTGCCTCCCGAGTGCTGGGATTAAAGGTGTGCGCCACCACCGCCCGGCCTCTTCAAGCCTTTTAATGAAGCAAGTTGAAACCAAGATGGCTTCAATAGCATAGGCTCAGTAGTTGCACGGGTTCCTGCATCCATCTGAACACACAGAGGAGCCCAGATGAAGCGTGGAACGTGACTGGGCAGGCATCTCCTGGGCAGTACTTGAACCCAGTGCTTCAGGAGGTCACCTGAGGCAAGCTCAGTGAGATTTTATGGTTGGAAGGTATGGAAGTAGCTGGTTAAATATGTCCCCCACACAAACCATTCATCTGTCAGGAGAAATAAATGTGTTAGAAATAGACAAATAGCTGTGTAGGCCACCAAGGAGGCTTTTGTGTGCAGATTAAAGGTAATGTACCCCTGTAATATTCTATCATCTCTCCAGGCAGAGAACCGTCAGGAGCCTCCTGCGAGTTACATATTAATAATCTGTATTTTCCCATATATAAGGGTAGAAACTGCCTAGAGCTATAACTTGTAGCTTTCAATTTGCATCTTCATTGCACCAGGGAAGGCTGCTTCGTGACACATATGTTTGACTATTCTAGCCGAAAATAAAGTAGTGTGGGTTTTAATTCTACTGGCAAGAGACCAACTTTTCGTAATTTTAGCCTAGTGAATTGTTATGGGCCATAATTCAAACTTAATGATCTGACTCATTGAAATGATAACATCCCAGCTTTGGGCAGGCATGTTGTTGCTTCTCCTAGGAGTGTCAATAATTTATAGATCACATAACCCCTCCGCTTCCTGTATACCTTTAAATAGAAGCTAGGCACTGTCAGTGGGCTCTATCCAGGGCAACCGTGTGACTCACTGGAGCGTCTGTGAACACGTGTGACTCTGTGTCTGAGTCTACTGGGCCCATCGTTAATGATGCTGTACACTGCTGAGATATCACTGTTGACAAAGGCCATATGCTTCCCCAGCAGCTTCTTGTGTAGTCCCCTGTTTCCTGTATATTCAGTGGAGGATGTGAACAGCTTTACCCACAGGGACACATCCTAGCCACAGACTGTTGTACGTGCTGTGCTGCATGAGACAGGTAAATGTCTCTGAAATCTGCAGATAGACAATACTTCCACTAAGACAGCCATAAAGGAAGTATTCACTGCTAAGACATACGGTCTCTTCGCTCATCTATACGGAACGAGGGAGGATTACCATGACTCTCCTATAAACGAAGTGCATGTATGATGGGGAAAGGTTTTAGCCAATCAAGCTAATAGCCACGCCCGCCATTAGCTAATTATTTGGGCTGGACCATCAGGTCCCCCTGATGAATAAAAGGGACGGGCCACGTGTGCTTGCTCTCGGCCCGTGGGATTCTGGATCTGGTATCGTGAGTTTGTTTATATTCTTCCATCTATTAAAATATATATATTCTAAAGATAGCTGGCTTGGGTAATTACATCGTTAATTACTTTGACACATGTAGAAGTTGAAGCATGGTCAGATATTGTCTGTTAAAGGATATAGAGACTGTGAGTAATGACTTTACTTTCTTCTACTGAGTCAGGAAAGCCACATTCTTCATCCAAAGTAATATTTTATTGTCAACCATCTTGAGGGTCCCTTAGTTATATTCTTTTAACTGTAAAAACAGGATCTATATCTCACCAATCTGATTGACAGGAAAATACCAAGATAGTAAGATAGGTCCCTTTGGTGATTGTGTCCTCATTCTGTTGCCGTTAAACAAAGGCAGCAACATACAAAGTGGTTGAGGTTGAGCGAACATGTCTTTCAGTGTCCCGCCGCCACCCCACTGTGGATCTCTGGGCATGATGCACAGTAAAACGGCTCTGCAGCTGCTTCTCTTCCCTTGACCGCAGGTTCCTTCTTTGCAAAAGCAGAGCTAATAGGCCCATTGCTTACTTCCTCAGACAATCCTGACTGTGAAATGACACAGGAGTCTCCCCAAACCCCTGCCGGTATGCACTCAAGAAACAGGAGTTCCATCAAAACCATCCGAATCTATTTCTTTCTTGTTCATGACTGAATTCAACCTCATTTCACTCCTGGATGTATCTACCAGTTAGACTCAACGGAAAACCAAAGGGGATGAAGGTTAAAATCCAAGTGTGTTAAGTGATCCATGTTCCAGGACGTTCGAATGGGACACCCTAACTTTCCTACATAGGACAGCAAGGTGGACAGTTAGTTGAATTTGGCCCCTCGTTCATTTCCTGAACAGACTCCTGTAATTAAAGGGCTAGGTTGCTTAAACCCTGTGTAATCAGTAACTCATATTCCAGAGGTGGCCAGCTCCATTTCATCCCCACTGCCGAGTAAATAAACTGCCCAATAAGAGTATAGAGAGAGAGTCACCCTGGTTAAAAAAATTCAATATTCTGAATAATTTAACCTCACCTTATGAAATGTTCTTCCCTGCTTCTCTTAATACAATAGTGTGGAAATGGAGGCATTTGTTTCTTTGTCACAAGCCCAGTCAGGTTTGAGAGCTTCCTTGTTTTGTTTTCATAATAAACATCAAATAATGGATCCAGGGACTGGAGAGGTTAGCTTAGGACTTGTTGCACAGTGCTGAGAAGCTGAGTTGAAATCCCTAGAACACATATAACACACTGGGTGTGACCACACACACCTGTTGCCCCAGTGCTCCGGGGACAGAGACAGAGGATCCCGGGCAGCTGATGGTGGTCAGCCTAACCGCAGGCTCAGATAGGAGCCATGTCTCAAAGGGCTAGGGCAGCCTGATAGGATAGGACAGCTGCCCTCCTTCCTCTGTTCTCCTCGAGGCTCCATGCAGATGTGTGCACCATATATACACATCTGTGCATATTCCATGCTCACATACACCAGGAAACAAAGCTTCACTCACCTCTTCTTATATTGTGTCATTATTCATGTCTAAAGAACAGTAATCCTTTGAAATTTGGGGGCTATACGATGTGGTTTCACACACACCCATACCAGAAAAAATGGTATCTAGTGAAGCCTGGTGCTTCAGTTAGCCAAGTGATAAAGTGTAAGAAACTCAGGTAGGCTGAATACTCCAAATACTGGGAATAAGGAGAACAAGGAAGTCGATCTGCATACTATACCAGGCTCACAATCTCGGGGCCTCTAAACAACTAGAATTTTTCAAAAAGAAAAAAAAATAGCGTTTCTTCCTTCCTTAACTAGAGCCAATGTTAGTTCACTTCCTGGATCCTAATTCTGAAACCTCATTGTGGTCCAGAAAGAGTTCTGTAATGATCGTGATGAAGTAGACAGGCAGTCGGAATGGAGTTTGCCTGTCTATTGCACAAAGGATTGTCTTTGGGCTATCTTAAGGGAGAGCTTGTGGTTTGCTGCCTGTGCATTTATAACTGTTGTAAAACCATGGGCTGTGTGTGCGGGGGATGTAGAGCTGTGCGGGTGGGTATATGGTGGGGTGTAGAGCTGTGCGGGTG
>JAQHUG010000028.1:7621022-7633180 GCA_028555095.1 Dicrostonyx torquatus
GCCACCACCGCCCAGCCAAACTTACCAATTCTAAAGCAATACAAAGTATCAGAAAAACACACAAAGGCACGTGAACACCGAGTGTGTCTCTGTCTCAGGACTTCGGTGTTTGGCGCTGCTGAGTTATGTTGTCTGGAGGAGGAATAGTATCAGTCACATCTCAATATAATGTGGCCACATATTAAGCCATAGCGCCTGACAGCTTCCTGGGATGACAAGTCATTTATCCAGACGATGTAAATGAAATTCTCCCATCTGTCTTCACCTATTAAGTTACCCACGGATAAATCTGCAAGAAATTATTGGTTCTTTATAAGTAGGAAGTAGTGGTTGTCAAGAGTCCCTGACAAACAGAGGTCCTCAGGCGAGAGGAAAGGTAGTTCATTACATATATGTGTATGTATGGACACAGATTCACATGCATGTGCTTATATATATACGGATGCATGTACTGAATTAGGGAAATAAAGTACACCAGAAGTCAAACTAAATTATTTGTATGGTAAATAAGGTTTCTTATTGCCGAGTTACTGTGAGTCTAGCACTTTTATGAAATTTTAATTACATTCTGCACCTACTCAAATATTGGTTTTGAACATTAAACAAGTTACTTGAGAAGCATTTCATGGGATACGAAATAAAACTGAAATGAGTTATTTATTTATCTCAGTGCAGTAAAGATAACATTCAATAGGGAGACTCATAAGAAAAAAATGAAAGCCTTATCCAGCAATCTCCTTCATTGAAATCCACAGATGGCTTTTTCTGTGCACAGACCATCTCCAGTGGTTGAGTAACGCCGTAGCCATGCTCACACGACAGTGGTTTAAATGTAAGATGCGTGCCTGAGACATGCATCATGGCTGGCTACTGCACAGTGTCATCAGTTTGGAGACCCACCCGACGTTTTGTGGTCCCTAGGTGGACATCTTTCCTAATTCTGTTCCAAGCCAGCAAGTGCTATCTGTCAGGTTCAGCACTCAATAGCGAGAATGGAGGAGAGGCGGGCATGAGAGAACAGGAAAGGCGAGGGAGCTTTAGGTGCTGGTCTAGAGTCACCACGGGACCACACTGAGCTACTGTGACCAGGCCCCGTGCTTGTGTTTAATGTCCCAGTGATTTCTTATCCTTCCTAGATTACTCAGCTAAACCTAGATGGAGCCTACTCTATTATTTCATGAGCATTTATTCCCAGTTATCCTCAGAAAGAGCTAGAATAGTTTTAGTCATCCAACTGAAGTGGAAATTTTGAGGGATACCCCTTATTTTTCAGGAACACTGTTGGCTCAAGCGTAGATAGCTGGGCAGTAGCAAAGTCCTTAGTTTGGTTTTTAAGCCAGTCACATGGTTAGACTCTTAGAGGATTTCTCTTGGGCCATTACAGGATCACCTCTTAAATCACCACCTTAAGACCTATACTTAGGGCACAGGTTTCCACCCAGAAACACTTTCAAACCCCGGCATCCTTTGCCAATAGTGCCATCCCTTTTCTGTGTGATTTCTAAGAGAGCAGCGGAAGGAGACTTATCTCTCCAATACTGAACACTTGCCAGAGAATCACTGTTAATTTTAAGATACAGTTATTTTGTTTAAAAACTAATTAGAATTTTCAATTACTTTAAAGTTTCAAACAGAGTTTTCATGGTTCTGGTTTGGGGCATCATTCGCACAGGAATGTGTCCTCATTAATTCAGGTTTATCTTAAGCCTGGAAACAATTTCACAGTTCTTTGGAGAATGAATGGCCTGTGTAGCCAGGGTTCCATGATGGCGATTGGCACATCTCCGGAACAGGAGACCTAAGTGGGGCCAAATTAACAAATGAAGTCACAGTTAAATATCATTTAACTCTAGACCACAGTGATCCATTGACCAAGTCTCAGGCACCATTTAAGCTCCACTACTTTCCTTTCTGTTTAATTTTAAATCAAATGATTCTTGTGCAATGTCTAGAAGTAAGGCTGAGGTACCACAGTTGGCTCTCACTGACTGTGACATTTCAGAGAACTGCCCATGTTATCCTAACAATTGTTTTTTTTAAACTTATTTATTGAGTCTTTGGGGTTTCACATCATGCTCCCCAATTCTGTTCATGTTCCAGTCCCCCACCCCATAGTCTCTACTCACTCCTCAGCTTAAGAGCACTGGCTGTTCTTTCAGAGGTCTTGAGTTCAATTCCACAGGGTGACTCAAAGCAGTGGTTTTTACATGAACATAAGAAGACTGGGGAGATAATCAAGTGTTAACCTTGCAATCACAGGGGCCTGAGATCAACCCCCCGGAGCCCATACTTAGAGCAAGCAATGCTGACGTTGGTGGCACCGGCTTTAACCCTGGAACTGAAGAGGCAGGGGATGCCAGAGTCTTGATGCTCACTCACTTGTCTGAATGCAGACTACTTGGCATGTTTCAGGCCTGTGAGAAAGCCTGTCTCCAAAGCCAACATGGAAAGCACCAGAGCAGTGATACCTGCAGCTGTCCTCTGGTGCCTCCTCCCATACACACCAAGTGCTTGAATGCACATGCACGCAAAGACATACATATATACATACATCCGTCTATACATATGTACAATGAATATATACATATTAAAAGTTATAGCTGGGACACAGGGTTCAGCATCCCGATTTCTGTGATCAGTGCGAGACACAGATTAAAGCACAATTTAGAGAGGTCTGTGAAAAGTGATTGACAGGAAGCCCCTCCCCGATGTTTTAAGAGCTTTGGAAGGCGATAAGGGTGACAGGTTCCAAATCATGAGCATTCCACTTGTGTATTTGTGGGTTTTTTTTTTTTGGAATAAGCTTTCCTTTCATAGGAAAAGAAGAAATCTTCAGATCTTATTTTTCAAAAAGATTCTGCAATGGAAGCTGTTGAGTCTTGGCTGGGTTGCAATTAACAATAAAGGGAAAGGCAAATATGTCTGGGAACGTTAAACCGTCTATATATCGGGCATTCTTGGATAGTCTGCATTGTCAAGCAGGAGGGATTCTTCACTGTTCTGAGAAAAGCACTGACTTCCTCCGTGCATAGCACAGATAAGGAAAATGGACAGGACGCCCGTTTAATGCAAGACCAGACTTGGATAGTCTCAATTGCATCTTAACTGTTTATATTACACGGGAGAAGATGCCTCATTCAATGACGACACTGAGTAAGCCACGGTTCTTGGCTTTCTAACTCAGTTCACATTGTCTGAACTGACTGGGGAGCTGAAACAGCAGGGGCGCCAGCTCTGTAGGAACACCGGTTTTCCCACTCATTTTCTTTCTCTCTGCCTGCTTCATTCTGCAAAGAGCATCACATGCATGGCCTCATTTGATGGACACGTAGAGGAGAGGCTCAATAGGACATTTTGTCAGAGGAGGAATTAAGGTAAACAGGCAAAACTGAAAACCTTCAAGTCCTGAGAGTTTCAGGCCGTCCAGGACTACAGCTAGTAAACCCTGTCTCCAAAAGTGAAAGCTAAACACATCAAAACGTTTGCAATTTGGAACGAGAGCACAAAACTGATTATTGAGTTTCAAAGAACATTGGCCAATAAAGAATTTTCTTCCCGATTTGTAAAACTGTGAGAATGGTGTGATTGATTGTACGAGATCTTTTCTGACATCCTTAGTAACCCAGACTCGTCTTTTGAGATCCCCTGCCGTACCATCCGAATTCAGAAGGACGCAAATTTCAAATTGTGATTTGGATGCAAGTCAATTGTCTGAGATGTCATTGGTGGCGAAATACACTCCTCTCCAGATGAATTTTGACACTCCAGTCACTAGTGGATTTTATATTATCTGTTCAAAAACTTGTATGACACTTGGGGTAGTCAAGTGACAGGCAAAGAAGTCAAAATGCAGCTTCTTTCCCATGAACAAACTAAGACACTTTTTTTAATACAGTTTCTTTGACTTCCCTGAGAGACAATGTGCCAATCATCCCAGCCCTAATAAGACCATCCAGGAAATAGTGTATTCATCAAAGAGACAGTTATGTATAAGCTCTTTTGTAGAGCAGTGTCCCAAGTCTCCAAAAGCCCCATCGGGGAGAAAGAGGCAGTGTATCCTTTACATTGCTAAAATGTAGGAATCTGGGAAATAAGTACAAATAGATTTTTTTAAAAAAAAATATACAAAGCTATAATATAGTACCAAATGATGGTGATATGAGTTCAGACTCTACTATTGGCGGTTTTCCTTTGGCAGTACCTGGTAGAAAGCAATCTCTCGCACATGCTTGTTGGGCTACTCCAGCCAAGCATAAAGAACAGCAATCAAGCATTAGAGGAACTCCCAACTCGCTGCAGCTATGAAACATTTTCTAGATACGAGCAACTCTGTCTAATGTGAACATAAGCTACAACCCCAATTCATGGTAACAGAAAGCAATTTGGCCCCAGAACCAGCCTGCTAACAGATTGAGTGAGCTATCGATGTGAAATAAATTTCTCCAAACCTCAGCATCCTAAAACCCACATTTATGATGCCAGCGTTCTGTGGGTCGCGAATCTGGGTTAAGTTTACCTGAAAGTGGCTCATGAAGTGTAGTGTAATTGTCTAGATGGGTAGCGAGGTCAGCATTCTCCTCCAAAGTCTCAATTAGAAAATGGAAGGGTTGATGGCAGGGCTCTCATTCTCATAGGCTGTTGGAATGTTGGTCTTGGGTTCCTGCTGGCCCCAGCTGGAGAACATCTGTAGTTATGTGTTCTATCCTGTAGGCTATCCTTCTGCTTGAATTCTTTTACCCTGTTCCCTTTGCCCACAGCAAATAGACACAGCTACTCCTCCCTCAAAACTCAACTCAGGACTGTGACTTCTGTAAGATAGACCTACTGTCTGTCTTCCTCATCTTCCCATGAAGTTCTGTTACAGGCTTTCAGACAGTCCTGAAAACGCTTGATTACATCAATCATCTATTCACCTCCAGCCATCCAACTGGCTATAAAAAATTTAAGGCAAGGACAAACACTAGGTATTTGTCTCATGAGTAAGTAATGGATTATATATCCATTGCTCTTGAATTCTGTCTTTAGTACTGACTGTAATGAATCCTGGCAGACAGAGTGAGAACTACTTAAATCAAAATCAAACATCCCAACAAGCTAGCCCAGCCTAGCGAGACACCATCACAAAAAGACAGAGTCAAACAAGCCCTTAGTCATAGGATTGGCTACTCCTCCTTCTCACTCTGGTGTATACCTTCTTTAAGTGTTTCACATGTGTCCCAACTTCATCAGAAGAGCGGCTGAGATCGCCGTAACAACCACACAGTCGTTCGACTGTGCCTTCTGCCACATCCTATGTATCCAACTAACCAGTCTCTTTAGCCCCGTGTCTCATTCCTACCAATCATTGTAGAGTCTGTTTCTATGGAAACTGGCCAGAAGATGCCTACTTTTCCTTAAGGAAAGCTCTCAAAGTCATGTTTAAATTTTCCAGTCCTCCTTCTTTCTCATCTGTCCTCTTGTTCACGACTTCCTCTGCTCTCTTATGTTAGAAATAATTCCAGGAAACGTACCCCACTCCCCCACTTTAGAGGGAATTTGATGGAACAGCTAATGACAGTCCAGGTGAGAGGTAAGGCTCTTATCTCTGCTGCATTCATAAATGTCATTGTCATTTTCGTATGATTTGGTTTCAAAAAAAAAACAGACATATAACAAGATTCCCATCAATTTCATGAATGGTAGCTTTTTCCTCCAAGAATGAGAGGGTCCTTCGGGTATCCCACTTCTGAACTTACCTCCCAAGGAGCATCAACCTGTCTCCCAATGTGTCTTATGGGTCAACTCTTGGTGCTTTGTGATGGATCTCAAATACCCAGTGGATCTGTAGCTGTTTTCTTGGAGAAATTCTTCTCATGCAAAGGACGTTTGTGATTGCAATAAGTCTTCATAAGCTAAATTATACTCCCAATTCCTTCCGGTGCCTAGGCAATTTGAACAGAACGGGAACTCGTGTCTATTTTGCTTCTGTATAGCTACTAAGCAGTTAAAGAGTTGAGTAATCATCCCAACCCCATCCATTTATACTTTATCTGGAATAATTTCCATAGTCAGATATTTTCCATATTTGTTTTTAATTTTCCACATTCTTTTCTTTATTCTTTGTGTCTTCGACAATCATGCATCTCCACCCCAATCATCTCCCCTTCCCTCTGTATCTGCTCTCTGTGCTTGCAACCACCACCTTCCCCAAAAATAAAATTTAAGAAAAAAAAACCAACAAAATAACAAGAAATTCAATGTTATCTTGGAAGCTGTAGTGTGACCCAGTCACACAGTAAACATCTTTATCCATCTATCTTTACTCGCAAGTGTTCATCACAAAGAGTCATTGGTCTGGTTTGAGGCACTAACCAGTGCTACACTATCGATGCTGGACCCTCACTGGGACTCCGCTTGGGTATCCTGCTGTTGTCCTGTGACATGGAAATTCTACAGCTTGGGGTCTGCTGGACAGGCCCCTTCGCGTGCTCCAGTAGATCAAGACAGGGTGGATGTTGGAATGGGCCAACTCCTAACCCTGACTCTGGGCCTGAGTAGTTGCAGGGTTGGTGGGCCTGTCAGCTCTACTTTGTCCTCACCACCACAGTGAGTACTCCAGCATGGCCCTGACTAGTTTACCCCTTGCAGCAATGAGCAGGGGACAGGACCAAGTCTCCAGCTTTTATGCCCTTGGAGTTGGCTCTCCTACACCGACAGCATCAGGGCCAGCTCCGTTGTGTTGCCTAGGTGAGGTGCAGGGCCAGCTTTCAAGCTCTTATGACCTCAGGGCCAGCTCTCCCACCCACCTCAGGCATAGAAGGGCATGGGGACGTGGGGGGGAGGGATCTCTCTCCTGCCCACACTTCCAAATCCCAGATGAGGGGTGGGGCCAGATATCCCAAGCTCATGTTCTCAGACTGGTTTACCCAGACCCCTGTCTCAGGCTCAGCTCTACTGTGCTGCCCAGAGGAGGTATAGGGCCCTCTTTCTAGAGTGTTGCAGTTAGTCAAGGGGAGGGTCAGCTCCCTTGCCAGCTGGGGTGATAGGTGCAGGGGGCATTTTCCATGTTTTTATATCTGCAAGTATTATTGGTTCCAATTCACGGTTATTCACATCTGTGTGATAACGTCCTGCTTCTCACGATTCCAGTGAGTTGAGTTATTTGGAACAATCACATGGGTTTGACAAATGTTGAATCTGTGAAGTTAAAGGAATATTGGGATCTGAGTGCCTACCACAAGGGATTTGTTATAACACATGTCATTAAGATGAGAGAGCCCGTGAGCAACAACACCAAGTCAGGAAAAAACAGTACAATGTTAAACGGTTTCTGAGAAATCTTTTTTATCTTTTATAATCAGAATTGGTGCTGTCTTCCTTGCACAACTAATTGGGTTGATTGTCCCGCTGGTCCATAGCTCTGGGAGTAATGCTGCTCACGTTCTGATAAGTGTTTAACCATCAGACTTGGGGGAATGTGCATCCATGTCTAAACATAAGTTTATGATAATAGTTTTTCTGATGCAAATTCATATATTGCACTGATTACAGTCCATGATGTGGCAGGCCCATTGTTTCCCATCTCATCTCGTCAGTGGATTCTCACAGGATGCTCTGTGGATAGGAGAGAAGCCCTTCCTCCCATTGACAATAGGCAAGGCACTTAGGGACCCTGCCTCCGATTTGGCAGAGACTCATAGGAGACAGGGCAATGGGCATGACTTGAGAGGAAAAAGGACATGAGAGAGACCCAGCAGTGTCACCATTGAAGACTGTGGTCAGGGACGCTGGGGTCCGGCTCACCTGAACCAGGGCATCTTCTATGGTTAGTTTTATGCGAATGCTGGCATTTCTCCTGTTTGTCTCAAGTTGGAAATAAATCAAGAATTTACAAATTAAAGGGTTTTGGTTTTTTTTCCTGAAAATTTTCTTTTCCCTAACTGCTGTAGCGTTTGTAGCTTGGTTTCCTGATCGGTGGGTGCAGAGGTGTGAGGTCAGAGTTCCTTCTTTCTGTATAACTACCATTGTCTGCGTCTCTAAGTCATCATGTTCTTTCATGAATATTGACAGAGGTTTGAATCTTCCACCTACCTCAGGTTGTGATCAATGAATGTAAGTCTGCCATAGATATTGGCTCATGATTTTTACTTTGTATTTATTAATATGTATTTAATCTATTGGTTTTCTGATAGGGGCTCTCACCTTGTAGTCAGACTAGTTTTGAGCTCACAGTGATCCTCCTACCTTTGCATCTCAAGTGCTAGGATTAGGGCTTCTGCAACTGCCTGGTGATTTTTCTTATTTGGTTAATTAATAGCAACATAGGGGGTATGTGCTGGGGATGAGAATGTACTGCAAACGATTCACTGTGACCACGGGTAAGACCACGCATCACTGGCTCCAGATCAGACAGTGTATTTGAGACACACCAGCTGCTGAAGAAATGCGACGCTTCTCAGTTTAATCTATAATGTTTACAACACTTCCATGACTTGATTATGTCTAGACAATCAACAAAACAATAAATGAAGCCCTACAGCACTTGCCGATTTCCATAGCGAATTGCTCCTATTGTGACCAATCTCAAGCGACTAGTCTGACATTAATGACCATGCGTTTGCAAATCTCTGCCCAGAATAACACAGCTATGTGATATTTCAGCAGCAGAGATCCGAGTGGCATAGACAACATGATCAGATGCATCAATGGTAAAATATAATGACACTGTGAGTTTTAGCATTCATTTTTACCTTTAATGTAGCTTATTCAATTGAAAATGTATATGTTCTCCTTCAAAATAACTTTTTAGTTACAAGCTTGCAGATTTTATGGAAATTCAGCAGTTGCTCTGGCAACATCAGCTTGAGGGCGCAGCGTTTACAAGTGACAAAGTATATGTCATTCTTCTGGATTTTGAGATTATGAGCACGCAATTTTGTCCTACCTTGCTGAGATCGTATTTCCTAAGTGGAAAGTCTGTCCACCTGTAAGCCAGCCATTCCCCGGGGCCAGTTTGGAGGTCTGCTGGGGTCCTGGATTTTTCTTTTTATCTTGACTCTTGGTCTGTTTGATTGTTTGTTTGTTTTCTTCCCAGCTGATCATTAGTTTAAAGGATGTTTGTAAGAGTTCTTCAACGTGTCTGGCATGGAGATGCCATCTTATGGGTCACAATTTGGCTTAGGGATGAAAGGCTTCTCTTGTGCCAGGATTCCGTCGAGTTTTTTAACCTTGAACATAGCGATGTCTAAGGCAGTTTTCCTCGCCTTCAAAGTTTCAAATTTTGACAGTAACCAGGTTCAATTTGGTTCATGCCTGAAAACCTGTGGTTCTTCAGTGATTCTTAGAGTTTTCAGCCTTCATGAAATCTGCTTTGAATTCACAGAGTGGACCAGGCTCCTAAATGTGCAGGTGCAGGTGGAGAGAAGCAAGCTATCACCTGGTGGGTGTCTTCATCCTGTAAAGTTCAAAAGATAATCAGAGGCAGCTCAGCGACACATCCACCCAAAATGAGAAGAAGAGACCCCGTCACTCGGCTAGGACAGCCAACCAAATGTGTGCAGAAGACAGTATGTCAGACAACACAGGATGAACCAACCACCCAGAGAGAGGGAAGAGAGGAACAATGGAATGTTGTGACTTCTGATATTCATTATTAAACCAGGGAAAATCAGCACCGCATGGATAAGGAAAGCAAGTGACGGATGCCATTTGGTTTTGGTTTTGTGGTGGTGTATACCCTGCTGTGTAACCCAGGGTGACCTAAAACTGGTGATCCTACTGTGTTTAGCGTTCCTACTTCTGGGAATAGAACTGCGTACTCCTTGATGTAGCAAGATGAATATCTAAATACAACTTCTTAGACTTGCCCACCTGAACACCCAGATGTAAAAACCGAAGATGAAAGCCCAAGGAGCTGAACTAAATGGTGCCTTGGTTGCCCGGTGTCAGGAAGACCCTTAAGTGTGTAGAAGCTCAGATATGCATGCCAGCTCAGCAAAGACCTTGGTGGGAATCAGCCCTGCAGAACCTTATGCTGAGGCTCTGTACCAAAGAGGTTTCCTCTTTTTTTTTTTTTTTGTTTTTTACAGTTGCTTTTTTTTCACCCCCACAGTAGGAAGTTTTCAGGGCTTGGCTCCGCAATTTCTGTAGGTGGCAGAGACCTTGCTAAAATTCTTGTGAGAATTCGCGAGGTCTTCAAAGAAGCTCTTTGTTTGGGTAGGACACACAGGCTGAGCGCACACAGCTCAGAAACAGAAGGGCGGATGCTCCTGGCTGCTCCTTACCCGTCAGTTTGCCTCACTGTGTTTGAATTCTAAGATGTATACTTAATTTTACTGCCCTCGTTATTTGCCAGAATTAATCTATTCTATGTTGTAACTTTTAAGAGAGTCTCCAAGTGATAAGAACATATTTCAAGTAACTTTAAATTAGGAACAATAAAGTTAGTCATCAGTTATATAATTTTAACCGGTCCAAAATTAGCTTAGTCTTGTGGTAGTAATAACAGATACTTCACTCTTTACCAAAATAAAATTTTAACTGTCAGTTCTGCATTCAAAGCGCCCCCATTACATGACTAGATTCCTCCTCTCGTATTCCCTCCAACTTGAATACATATTCATGTAGCATAAATTTCATTTTATGCAGGAATGACAACCCATTGTGTCAAGCTAGATTGATTTGATTGATTCGCTTTACAATTTTTTTTTTCTCTTAGAAGATCCAATTATTCTTATGGGCCCTCGTGGAGACTGCATGCCTACTCGGTAGCGTGGTGCCTAGCTGTGGAGTCATTTAATCGTGTTGCACTACGGATTCATGAACTGTAGATAGTAGTGTCCAAGCCGTTTTTTATTAAATTATTAATAGATAGAGCCAATGTTGGGCGTGGGTTGAAATCGTTGTCCCTGCCACAAAATATGTTTCATAGCAAAACTACAATTTAATGCATAATTTATTTAAGGCTCAGCAAAGATTCAGGAGATGTTCTTTTGCAAAAGCAAACACTCCGAGACACACTGCTAGATAAGTAAACACCAACCTTCCAGAGGCAGCGAGTGCGGCAATAAATGTCATCCCGAACTCAGATAAACACGAAGATTATATTTATGTGTTGATGGAGCTGCTGTGGCGGCACCATACACCTTTAGATTCCAACCAGGATTATTGATGAATATGCCCTTTGGAGTCTCTTGGTTTGCTTTTCTTTCATTCACGTTGTTGTATTGTAGACAGAAAAAAAAAAAAGTTTATCCAGTAAAATCAACTTCATCTTATTTTTTTTCCTGAAAATTCCCATATGTTCTGATATTTCCAAAGCGGTGAGGTCAGACATAAGCTTCTGTGAGGACAGAGGCATCTTCATGGCTTGCGTGGAAGCTGACATTTGCTGTGGATGAGGGACTGGCCTCGTCTCCAACCTGGAGAGCCGTGCACACTGGCATTTGCTAGTTTCTCTCTTTCCCACAGTCACACTCTTCCTTCTGCTTCACTCTCAGTTACCCACAATGCTTTCGGGTTTTTGTTTGGTTGTTTGTTTGGTTAGTTGGTTGTTGTTGTTGTTTTATTTTAAAGACATTTTCATCTTCTTAATCGTTCATTGTTATTAATCGTTATTTTGAGAGGTTTTTTTAGCTTATAACGTGTATTAAAATCATTTCCAGTTGTAGGTCCTACTGACTTTGGCTAGCGTAGACCCTGGTAGACTAAGAGGCAGTAAGTGGTTGTGTGGTGTGTGTGCATCTAATAATGCTGAGCGCCCTGAAAAGAAGGTACCAAGCAACAGAGCGTGAATGTTCGAGTGGGATGGAGGAAATCTGAGTCGCGGTGCTGGAGACAAGAGGTTGGATCCCCAATGCCCACAGAGAAAAACAGGACAGGTATGGAGGCCTGCCCGGGAGCAAGCTGGTTAGGTAGACTAGCCACATCAGTATATTCTGTCTATGAGAAATGGTCGTCTCAAGTCTGTTGAAAGAGCGGTGTCAATTCTCAACCACGGAGTCATCTCTCCAGCCTCCAGAGAGGCTAAATTGTAGTGAACGGTGTTTCTGCTTGGCATAACGAACCCTGGATGTGAATACTGGTCATGGTCGCTCCCAAGTTCATTCACATAAACGTAGCTAAAAGGGTGGCAGTTTACACTGGTTCCATTTATGATGGTCAAAAAGTAAATGTTTTTT
>JAQHUG010000028.1:7640461-7654913 GCA_028555095.1 Dicrostonyx torquatus
CTTGTTACCACCCTGTGCATGGTGTGTCATCTTACTAAGACACAGGTACCATCTCCATCTCATAGTTCTCTTGTTACCACCCTGTGCATGGTGTGCCATCTTACTAAGACACAGCTACCATCTCCATCTCATAGTTCTCTTGTTAAACACCTGCTTCGGCTGAGATACTGAAATCTCACTCCAGCTGTCAGCAGGGTGACCATGGCAGCTGCATCCAAACGTGAGCCTATCTCATGCTAGGTCTGCAGGGAAGCGGGGTGTAGATAGTTGTCATCTGGCTTCCTAAGGATTGCATATCCAAAGAATGGGGTTCAGAATCTTTCTCAGAGGCCAGATTTTTTTTCTTTACTATTACTCACAGAATACTGATGTTAGTTATATCAGAGCTAAAACTAATCACCTTCAGGTTATTTACCCTAGAAATCCATATTAAATTGTGAACTACGAGTGTTTATCTCTCAAGGGCAAGAGTTGGGAAGGGTTTTTCTCCAAAACAGAATGGTTGAGCATTTGAGGATTACGAGGTGAAAGCGTATCCTGCTGTTTCCACTTCTGTCCCAATCCTGAATTGAGAGGACAGCATCAGTTAATCAAGCCTCAAGTATTTACTCTGAGCAACAGGCAAGAAGAGCCAAAAAAAAAAAAACCACCCACAGTTCTCAGATGATATGAAGGGCAAACTCTCTCTTGTGTTCAACTGGGCCTGTTTGTTCCTAGCAGATGGCCAGGCAAGCTCTGCTGTTCATCTGTGTTTCACTGACTTCCGTCCCAGGGAGTGCTCCGCAACCACATCCTCCTTGGGGAATCGTCCTCCCTAGGAAATGGCCAGAGGACACCCCACTCCCCTTTCTTCTTTTCAAGGTCACTTCTCTCGAGCTTGTAATTAAGAGCACCTGTGGACAGAGGTTACTGTTTTGAACCCTTTTTCAAAGTAGTGCATCGTTGTTTGGGACATGTCTATTAATATCGTATCCCAAAGCTGGCCTGTGATCAAATCCGTGTTTAGGTCGCCAAGGAATGGCAAGCTGTGTGCTCCTCTGAGGATCGAAGCAGCGCATGCATTGTGTGCCTTTCTTATGGTCCGCACTGGTGAACTATTGAGCTAGCTTATATAGTCACGTAATAAGAAAGATAATTTTATCTGCCTAAAAGCAATTATTGGCCTAAAAGAAATGCTTTTTTAAAAGCTACCAAATCATATTTGATTGCTATACACACACATGTGTGTGTGTACATTACCATTGCCGTGCTTGGTCTAGCAATCGTCTCTCTGCCCCCAAATGGTCCGTGATCCACAAGTTGAGAATTTGATGCATAGTTATATGCAGGTGGTATGTAGCCCTAAACACTTGCACATTAAGCCTCGGGTTGTTGACCTCGTAGCTCTGTGGGGATGAGTCTGACTTTGGGGTTTTTGTCTTCTTGAATCCTACCCACAATGAAGAAATCAGTCACATATCTGAGCGGGCAGCAGTAGATTTGTGACCGTCAACTGCCTGTGTTTGTCAAAGGTCAACACAATCACAGTCATCTCGTGACTTAGTCTTAGGCTGCAAATACCCATGAGAGAAGCATGGCGGGAGGGAATGCCCGTCCAGTGGAGTAAAGGACGGTGAGGAATGTTCCAGAATGGAATACAGGATGCTGAGAGCCAGGACACGCCTCTGGGAGCAGCTTCTCCTAGCAGGAATACCTTTATGCTTAGAAACGTCAAACAATTCACAGAACTCAGTCATGTTTATCCCAGCTCTGATTCCTTCAGTGACCTGAGTCTCCAGTCCCTGGAAAGCTGAGCTCACTGCTGTGGGAGTGCGGGGCGACGCCATCCAGAATATCCAGTTCACTGCTGGAAAATTTTTACCCTTGTAGGTGGTTGGTTGTTCCGGCATCCTACTGGGTGTTGCTAGATGCATTTCAACTGTTACTTAAACCTAAATTTGAGGAGGCACTCTTAAAAATCTTTAACAAGAACGTATCATTTCTTTAATTTAAACTGACTAGCCAAGGAATAAAATACACCTACAGTAATAAAGTAACAAATCGTCAGCCAGCAAACTTTCAGCATCTCTGCCGACATTGTAATGAACAGGTAACGTGAAGAGACGATGGAGGTTCGTGGTGGTTTCACCTGAAGAGTCAAGGTGCCCACACCCTCCTTTTTTCCCAACTCTGATTAGTGCACTGGACCTCCCAACAGTTGAACTATATTTCCAAAAGAAATAAAATTCCTCTACTCTGGAAGGTGCGTTGTCAGAGAAGGGGGTACATCAGCTATTGGAATTCATACGTTCTCAGTCTTTGGAATCTAACGTACTTTGATTCTGCTAACATATGCCAGACAGATTTTCTTCCATTAGCTGAATGACTAGTTCAAAGATGGATGGGATGAATGTCTGCTAAAACATCCCAAGAGGCGAAGGGGACGGTCTGCTGGAATGCAGATTAGGGTGCTTACTCAGGAATCAACATGTCTCTTAGAATGTTTCAGCCCTGTTTCCCCTTAAAGCACAGACCCTCTCAAGGGCCCTGGCTGAAAGCGATTCCCTGTCTTGTTCTGTTTCTAAGGCTCCATTACTATTAGGTCATTCACTGGTCACCAGCATGTTACAGAAATGATGTCCAGTCCTTGTGAGAGCCCATCCATGTAGAGATTACCCTTTCTATTTACCCAGGTAACCGATCTCCACGTATCAGATTCAGGGAATTCTGATGACATCGCTGGCAAGCTTCTGAACACATGGTCATCCTGCTCTAAAAGGGCGCATTCTAAGTCCCCCTTCCAAAAAATATTGTAAGAAACTTCATTTTTTCCTAAGATAGCAGTCGGAACAAATAGCAGCATCCCCGTGTGTCATATTGCTACTTGAAAAATTCTTAGCACTTAGTAACTCTAAAGTTTGCTGATCTGAATTGATTCCTGATGAGGATGAGAGGCACACCCCGAGAGAGGATTTGTGTGACTTCCCCAGCTCACACACTCCACCAGCTGTTTGACTAGGGAATTTCTCTCTCTCTCTCTATCCTGTGTACTCTATTGATCCTACTATCTCCAGTGACAAACACAGAGCGTCCTAAACTCTAAGCCGTCCATGGATGTTTGACATAAGACAGAATGAATGAGTGGATGCATCTATGAAGGAGTTGAGACCAAAGTAGGTGACACCCAATCTATAACAAGTTAGTCTGTTTTACACACACTGTTTCTGTCACTTCTAGAATTACTGTAAAGCGCTTCAAAGTATTATGTATCAAACATGATATCTTCTTTGATTTTTGGACAGAAAATAGCAAGAGTAAATCTCGGAGCACAAGGTGGTGCTGATAGGCTCTTATTAAATTAGCTGGGCACTCCACACAATGGCAGGAGATGCTGCAGTCAAACTCCCACACCCACCGACCCAACAGTCGTCCTGATGACTTTATGTCTTTGCTAATTAAGATTTCATGGGAAAAATCTATCAAGAAGAATTCAATATTTTTACTACCATGTCTTTACTTTGTGGGGTAGGATACATTGGCATGCCATGGGAGATACATAGAGGATACAAGACAACCTTGAAGAAGTTGGTTCTACCTTTATGCCACAGGAGTTCTGAATGAAACTTGGGTCATCTGGATTGGCTGGCAGGAAGTGACTTTATCTCTGAGCCATCTCCCCAGGCCCTCTTCTAAGGAGAATGAAAACTTCCTTTGTCTCTGAAATTTATTGCCGTCAAGCATGGTTCCTTCTTTTTATTAAGCATGCTTATATTTTAAATTACAAGTTAATATTTGTCTCTCTATATTTTTTTCATCTTTCCAAGAAAGGCATGGCAGTGTCCATCCGTAATTCTAACGTAGGTAATATGAAAAGTGTTCATTCGTCATCCTGACAGTCAGGGAGACAGTGGGAAGGCCTCTGAGGACACATTTAGGCCATCGTGTGATGCTATACACCTTTAATCCCAGCTCTTGGGAGGCAGAGGCAGGGAGAAGACAAACCTCGCCTACCTAGTGCTTCCAGGCTAGCTGGGCTCATAGAGAGATCCTGTTTGAAAAGCAAAAAAATTACCTTTGCCTTGCTCTGTTATTACTTTTACAACTGAATGGCTCATGACTTGTGTTTTAGATTTGTTCCCCAATTTTCTGATGTATCTAAGGTCACTCTGAGCCTTGTGACATGAGCCATCATCCTACGCTTTGAAGAAAGGTGCATGAATAATGGGCTTTAGCGCATTTGATGACCTTATCTATTCTCTCTGCAGTGACCTTGTACTTTCTAAGTACTGAACCAAATTTGCAAAGAAATGGTCTTACCTATTTGTGGTTATCAAATAAAGTGGAAGTTTTCAATAGTTTATTCTCTACTGGGGAAATTCCGTAAACACCAGGTGGAGAGGACACAGGTGATTAAAATATCTTCCACATTTTCAAAATGTCAGCTGTTCCCGAGAGAGGGTGCTTAAATAAACACCATCCATATTCTTAGCAGATGTCATCCATGCATCTCGCCCTAATTGTGGTTTTCCGATATCTGTGCTGTTAATAACAGTTTGGAGAGGATTTGTAGTGCTCAGATTTTAATCAATGGTCATTTAACAGATCGCGGTGCTGAATGATGTATGCTCGTCACTGACTCCCTTCCCCAGATGGTATCTTTGGAACTGTTTTGACACTTCATTGTTGTTGTGGCTGATGACTCATTGTAGGAAAATCCCTGTGTACTCAGTGCGTGAAAATAAGATGGCTTGGTGTTCTGTGCAGTGGCTAATTTTCAAACAAAAAAAATTCAGCAGATGTGGCAATTTCCGCAAGATGTTGTCAAAATAAGAGCAATCCGCCAACAAATCAAATCAGGCTCGTGTTCAGCTGCGGGTCTGTTCCTGGTGTCGGGAGACTCTGTCACAGTGTCAGCCCTGATGGCTTCATCACTGCAGATGGCACAATGTCAATTTTTCTCATCCTCCCTAATGGCTCACTTTACAGCCACTGTGCAGCACTTCTAGAATTTTCTTACACATTTTCCCCACCCTACCTACTGCCAAAGAGACCATGTTGGGAATACATGGTTGGTTGTTTGGAAATAAAATGAGATCACCTACCAGAGAGAAGTTTTCGAGGTGGCAGGAAAAGATGATCCATAATGAAGGGACTCAATGCCTTAAGGAATTCCAGGCTTTCGACACTCAGCCTTACATAGTCAAAAAAAAAAAAAAAGTAATCCCCCAAACAATTCAGTCACTGCAACCTCAGCCCGTGTTGGAAGGACTAGTTCTAAGGAAATGAGGTCAGCCCAGTGTTATCATGCAGTATTTTGAGTGTCAAAAATGGCCATAAAAGTAGCTCATTGCCATCTATGGCAACTGTATGGGTAATAATGGTAAAATACTGCCGTCTCATTCCAGAGAGCTGACATTGCAGAAGCATTCAGGATCACGCCAGGTAGCCCAGCACAGAAGTCGTAGGATGGATCATCTCTTCCAAGGGCTAATCAGAAACAGATAAGAGAAGGAAGGGAGAGGGGGCATGCACAGTCAATTCTACTGGCGGAGCATAATGAGAGGGAGGAATGAAATTGTTTTGCAGACACTGGTGATGTGGATGGGAAAAAGTGAGGACTGTGCTCTCTCAGAATAGCACATTTCATTTCTGATCAGCCTTCCAGAAATACCCACGGGGCAAACCTGACTGAGAACAGGGCAATGAGAACTCTGCGGCGTCGCCGATGTCTGAAGTGACTGGTGCTCCACCCGCTCACATTGCTTACCTATGAGGAAGAGAAAATAGCTGGCTGTTTCCCATTTCCATTTAGGCTCTGGTAATTCTCACTCTGTTTTATAGGCTCCTACATGGGAATAAAATATATTACAGTGTTATATACATTCTGGAAAATACCATCTTACATTACACTCAGAGCCCTTGTCCAAAGGAAAAAGTTGTAGCACTCTATCATGAAGAGAGATCAAGGGGGAGAAAACGCACTTAAGTAGATTGCTCATTTTTTCTTGTATGTTTAATAATTATTACTTGGGGGATGTGAGTGTTTCAATTAATTATTGCCCAAGCCAGCTATCTTTAATATATCTATTTTAATAAGGGTAGAGAATACAATACCAGACCCTAGATCCCGTGTGTGTATCAACCATGATCCTCAGAGAGCGCTTCCCACGTGAACCCAACCTTTTATAGCTAATTGGGACCTGATGGTCCAACCCCGAATAATTAATTAATGGCTAATGAGGGGAAAAAATAATTAGCTAATGGCTAATGGCGGGGCGTGGCTATTAGCCTGATAGGCTAAAACCATTCCCCATCAGGGGGATAGTGAGGGTAGGAAATATTAGTCAACTGATTAAATGACTTGAGTATTGCGTGGACATGGGGCTTTTGGTTTTGTTTTGTTTAGACTTGGAGACACTTTTGGTGAACTAAAATGTGTAGGATTCTTTGCCTTTCTCTAACCTACTTTCCAACCCCTTCTATTTGGGCTGCCAAACAGAAACTTGCTTGGATCAGTAGAGTGTAGGATCAGTAGGTGCTGCTGCCATGTGAGGTGGGACATCATGAAGACTTGTATCTCCCTCTTTTTCTCTCTGGGACATGTCATCTGAAGGTCAAGTGAACCTACTAGCTCATAACTGACAGATACATACATGTGCAAGACCTTCTCCGACCATCAAGTGAACATATAAATGAGACCATATAATTAGATACGTAGGTAGAAAAGCCCCTTCTGAACTCAGCCAAGATCACTGACACCCAAAATAATAAACAGATGAAGGATTAGCGTTTAAATCACTATGTTTTCTGATAATTGGTTGTGTAAGAAAAGAAATATAATACTTAAAAATAATGGAAAACCAATTCTGAGTTGGTGAGCTCGCTCTCCCTGAAGCCCAGAACTCCATCTTTTGGGACTGCGGGCCACTTATGAAAGGAAAAGCTACCATGATGCACTGCAGGCTCTGATTTCCTGTCTTCTTGGGAAATAATCAACTGAAAAATGTGTGAGTGAGCTGTGGGACATCCCCCTGGAGCACATTTTATTGGATGTTCCACTTTAACAACAGATGAAAAGCCCCAGCACTCCTTCTTAGCCTTAACCTGCTGAAGACAAGCATACTGCGCTATTGAGATCAGTTGATGACGTAATAGGAAATGAAATTGTGAGCCTGGTACAGCTCCAAACCACAAGGCAGACGTGTAGAATTGGGTCGGTTCTTATTCTTTGCACCAGCTTTTGACTATTTAATACAGTAAACCAGGGAACATGGAGCCAAGATGTATTTCCTTTCACATGGCCCAGATTTTGTGCTCTGTGTGGCCACCAAGCTGCAGCTGTAATGTCCCTCTGATGGATGACTCACTGGGACCTTTCCTCCTCTTTGCTCTGCTTTGTTTGCTGATCCAACAGTTACAAAAACTTAAGGAACCATAGCTGGCCCAGATTCACCAGCCTGGTCAAGTCTTTGGCTCTGACCTAGCACTGTTAAGAAATTCTTTGAGAATGAAAGAAAAGTCGTGATTTGTTTTCTACTTATCCCTAATCACTCATTCCCCTCCCCTTCCCCCTTCTCCTCCTTCATGTCCTTGTCCTTTGCTCCTTTTAAGGCAACATCTTACCATGTAGCCACCGAGCTCACTAAACAGCCCAGGCTCAACTAAATCTGAAAGTCCTTCTTCTCCTACCTCCCAACTGTTAGGATTGCAGGCACATGCTACCACAGTATTGTAAAAATAGCATTTCTTCCATAACTGATATTTTTTTTTGGGATGATAAGGCAAAAGCAAAGAGTGAGAAAGGAAAGGTTGAGGGTTCTCAAAATACAGAAAGAGTTGATCATGAGCTATCCGCACACAGGGGTGGCTTGGCCACTCTTCCTCTCATTTCTATAAACATGTATTGACTAACCCCACTGTGGCTGCCACTTGGTTGGGTAGTAAAGGGATGGAGATGAATCAAATGTGCTACTATCTGTCAGAAGTTTGTAATTCACTTGTAGAGATGGCCAGAGCAAAGATTAGAGCCCTTCATATATGATAAAATTATGTCCACAGTGCAGAAAAGCCATGCTTTCAATTTTGAATAATGATATGGAGGACAGGCTCCCTCAGAACTTCCGTTCTGCAGTGCAGACATGTTCTGTATTTACCAAGCTGACACATTAGAAAATATAAAATATTTCTGATTCCCGATGTGACCAGTGTCAGTGCTTCCTCTCACCCGGCTCCCAGATTATGGATGTATTGAGCATCTTTCTGAGCTGGGTGACATGGTGCACCTATAATCGCAGTACTTAAAAACTTGAAACAGGATTGGAGACCAGTCTTGGTGGCATAACACCTTAAAAAAATCAAACAGAACAAGATATCTTGCTACTGGTTATCCAGCAGTATGTCCATCACAGTGTGGATCCAAAAGGACGTACATCTGATCATAGCAAAGTGGAAGTAAAAAAAAAATATTTAACCTATTAAATACATTTTTAGAGAAATAATTGTTTGAGTTTTACTTTGAACTTCTTTACTCTCTTTATCAAGTGGACATAGATGTAAGTTCTTAGTCCCCTCTGCGCTACTAACACAATACACATAGCGACGTTTCAACAGTCGCTAGCAAACTGACCGCAAAGACATTCTGCAAATACCATCTAACAAATGATATTTCCGGTACTTGGGGTGCTTTGAATTAAAACGTCCCCCACAGGCTTACGCTGTAACACTTGGTACCCATTATTTGGCACTGTTTAGGGACGCCTAGGAGATGTGCTGTTGCTGGAAGGAGGACATCACTGGGGCACTTTGAACTCTCAGAGCCAGGCACCCTTCTTAGATCACGGTCTCTGCTTCCTGTTTTGGCAGCTCAAGATAGAAGCCCACATTGGCACTTATTTCTGGACGTTGCTTAGTTTATAGTACGCTACAGCAATAGAAGATAACATAGAGTTGATAGGAGAAAATTAAATGGACGATTGTAACTTCTTTCTATAAATGTTTTGGACATATATATTAAAATAAATCATTGAATGCTTTCTCTTATGAATGTACTTTTAACTTAGGATCCTTTGAACTCAGTTCTTTCCAAAGAATTTAAATATAGAGTTCGGGATTATTGCCTACCGCAGCAGGAAAGTTGGAAAACGGAATAGGACTTCTAACTGTACAGCATCCTTAAAAACAGGAAGCGGCAAGAACATAATAGCTTATATCTTAATATTTAAAGATTTATGTTAAGGAAATTATTAAATGTAAAGCATTAACTCTGTGAATCCTCAGACTTCAGTCCTTAGCCAATGACAGTTCAATCATCACGTTGTTCTGTGCCCTAAGGCACTGGCTAACACAGTTAGCTCGACAACACCCTGATCATAACGGCCACAGATCAATTTTCTGTGTTACACATACGAGCTTTTTCTCTAATGGAATGCATTCTGATCATGTAACACAATCTCCAGGCAGCACTGTCTTCTCCGTGATATAAAAGTCTTTCTCAGGAAGCACCCAAAAAAATCAAAGACTTAGAAGATAGCTGTGTTTGGTCCATTTAAAATAGCCACACGCTTTCATACCCTTTAATTCATGATTTCAGATTCTAGGTCTATGCATGTTCTCTGAGATTGACTTGAAATATGTGTGTGTGTGTGTGTGTGTGTGTGTGTGTGTGTGTGTGTGTGTCTGTGTGATTTCATCATACCCTATTAGAATGAATAGGGATTATGGGAATATCTGTAGATCTTTTCTTATTCCATCTTGATTGGATGCACATACATGTGGGTGTAACTATTTACTAGGATATACACGTGCATGGCTAGGAAACCATTTACTCTAGTTAGGTTTTGCTCACTGACGTAATGGTAACCAAGTCATTTTGGGTGGGCTTGCCATCGCTGCAGTCCCGGGGATGTTGGAGTTTGCACAGAAAACCTGCTGTGGTTCAACACTAAGTAGATTGGTCCTGATGGTGAAAGTCATCTTCTTAGGGATGACCCATCCCTGACCATCTTTCATTCTGAATGGGGCAATTGAAGACTCTTCCTGAGGACTGCTTTATCTTTGAGTGTGGTCCTCCATTCCCCTGTTGTGTTGCAAAGGGAGCTCCTTTAGGATAGAAGGCATCCCAGGGACACCTGACACATCTCATTCTGTGACATCGAGGCACAGCAAAGGCAACCAGCCATGAAGCTGACGTCACCTTTGCTCCTCCCTCTTGCTCTTCTCACAGATGATCGCTGCTCCTGTTGTCTCGCTTGTGTTCTGTCCTTGAATTTGAAGCTATGGCCTCTCACATGCTAGGCAAGCGTTCCACCTCCAAAGCCACATCTCCAGCTCTCTGCTTATTTTCCATTTGGAGGCAAGGTGCCCTAAGTTGCCTAGGTTGGTTTGACCTCAATTTGTAGCTCAGACAGGCTTTCAATCCTGCCTCAGCCTCCAAGTACCCTGCCCAGCCTTCCTGTTATTCTTAATTCAGTTTTGCGGTAAAGGCCATTTAATTGGTACCATTAATAAATTAAGACTTTAAAAGTATTGGCAGTTAACAGTGGACATTCACGAGGCCAATCTACCAGGTCCTGACCTGGCAGAATTATGCCCACTCTACAGACGAAGTGAAAAGACCGGTAAGTGTGTTTGGCTCCCCCTCCCCATACAGTGAGCTGAGTCCCGTCTTACCGAGTACTTGGGAAGAAAACATAAATAAATCTCGGGGATTGCTTATATCCTCTCCTTCCTCGTTACTTCTTCAACGGAGTGAGTACCTAAACGAACTGTCTAGCAATCTCAGTGACCCCCTGTATCATGGCTGGACACACCTGACTGACTTCCTATTAAGAGAAGCTAGGGATCAACTCGCTTGAAGAATGAGTAACTTGAATAACAGACATTTTAAAATAGCATTGGTAACCCTAATAGAACGTCTGAATGGGGGAAACAGAGATCAATAATCAAGAGTCTGCTAACAAGGAGAAGTGCTTGCCACTTTTCCTGGGCTGGCGGGCATCCCCTACAGTGTAATTACGCTTACGGCTGGTTGTGTGTTGCCAAGACTTGCCCCTGTCTCCTGAAAAGATGTCCTCTGCTCCCCTTCCGTGCTGCTGTTACTCCTACTGCAGCCTTAAGGAGAAATGAATAATGGGATGCCCAGTGGTGTGATACTGAGTTGGATCCAGTCGGCTCTGGGGACTCATGCTCCCTCCCTCACGAATGAGGTGCTGATTTGTAAACTCTGCTCAACAGTAGTGTTTGCCTTGCTCTGTGCCCTAGGACCTGAGTGTAGTGTGGCACCCCGATTAACACTGCTGCCTCAGAGAGACAAGCCTAAGGTTTGTAAGGTGAGGTCCCAGATTTTAGCCTCAAGGGAAGCTGTTCAGGACCTTAGGTCTTCAGAGCAGAATTAGTGCCATTTTATTTTATACCCACCATGTCTTTAAAAGGACACAATAAAACATGGCAAATATCTTTCCCACCCAGGCTGGAATTTTGATAGTGACCTCAGTTATCCAAAGTAAGAGATATGTAATTTGAAGGAAATAAAATTGTCGCCACATCAAAGTGAATTAGATTTCTGCTCATACTTTTTTATTTTTGTATTTGTTTTTTTGAGACAGGGTTTCTCTGTAACTTTGGAGCCTGTCCTGGAAATCACTCTGCAGATCAGGCTGGCTTCCAACTCAGAGGTCCGCCTGGCTCTGCCTCCCGAGTGCTGGGATTTAAGGTGTGTGCCACCACCACCCAGACTGCTCAGACATCTTTAAAAATAATTTTCAATCACAGTATGCTGTATTATTCACTTAGAATGCGTATTGTGAGGACATTCAGCTTCAGCACATCAACCATTTCTGCCTGATTTAGTTCCAAACAAGTTATTTTATTCCTGAAAAGTCAAAATGCCAGCTCGTACTTTGCACGACTCCAACATGGCAAAATGTGTTCACAGAAAATTTCTCAAAGACTCTCTGTTCAATTAGCAATTTATTGACAGAAAACCAAAAGAACAGCTGTATTCTACACAGAATTCCTTAGATAGCACATCTGGAAGAAAGTAAAACATGAGAAATCCATTTGCAAGTTTTCGTTAACAATCTCAAATATTTGTTTTCCCTGGAAACACACAACCAAAACCCAAGAAGTAAATTACTAACCCAGTTTTGAAATACAACTTGTTAAAGGTCTGGGAATTACAAGTTAATAAATGCACGTTCTATTGCATATATAATGTTGAATATCATTGAAATAATTTATATATTACATTCTAAATTTTATATTTAAATGAAGAATTCTCCCACATTTGTGAAAAAAAAAACCCACACAAGACATGGCATTGATTGGAGCTCAGTGGGACCCTAAAGAACTGTCTTCTCCCTGCAGGACTGCCTAAATCCAACTTAGAAAAAAGTGGAATTCACGCGGCTTTTGTCTTCCTTGGCAAGCCTGAAATTTGATCACTCACTTGAAAAAGGCAGGAGGTGCAGAAAGAAGACCTGTTTCTGAAGAAACCACTCAACTCTAGGTCCAATAGCTCCCCCCCACCATGGAATGACCTCAGCTCCAGTGCCTATGCCCCAACATTTCTACTCTTTGACCTGACTTGATAGATTGAGCCTCCTGCTGGACCTAGAAATATCCCACACCAGGTCAGCAGTGGTGCAGAAATTGGGACACTCAGCCTGGCTGCTCAGGTCACATCTAGAGGCCTGGCCCATCCTCGGGCACAAAAGGCTGACAATCAGAGAGTGCCTGGAGTCCAGCCTGGACTGAAGTGTTGCCTTGGCCTGCAACCCATCAGGGCACACAGATTAGGCAAATGAAGCCTTGGCTGCAAAATGTTAAGCTTTCCCCAGGCACACTTCACTCAGGATTGGCAAAGTTTATTAGCCAGCGGCTATCAAATATGATTAAGCATTTGCTAGGGCTGGTCCACTGAAAAGGGGCAGAAGAGGAAGCAATGCAAAGAGAAGGAATAAAAATTAAGTCTATAAGGATTGAGTTTGGAGACTATTTTGTTTCTCCGGGGAGATGGTGAAAGGTCCTAGGATTTTTATACATATGGGGAGTGCTCATCAGCAGGGTATCTGGCCAAAGCACATCACTGTCTCTAGAGACGCTTCTCCACCTGAAGTTGGGAATCGCAGTTTCCCAAGCGTGGTGCATCATTTTTCATTGCTTTACCCTAAAATGCAGGTACTGTGTCTACATGTACCGCTTGCCACACAAGCTGGAGGACTTGAACTCCGATGCCCAGAACCTGCATGGAGGTAGATGTCGTAGCACATGTGTGTCATATGAGCGATTCCACAGGGAGATGAGAGGCAGAAGCAGGATAATCCCTGGCAGTGTCTGGGCCAGCAAGTGTGATGTAGACAGTAGTAAGCAAGATAAAGACCCTGACTCAGACAAAAAAGAAGGTGAGGACTGATACCCAGAGTTGTCCTCTCATTCCACATATGTACATACATACCCACATGTGTCCCCAGTCATGTACATAACTGAGTATCCTATATACATAACACACAACATGTACAATATACAAGCTGAGTATCCTACATGTATAACACACAATATTACAATATACAAGCACACATGAAAATAAAATGAGGTAAAATTTAAGAAAGCTCCATTCTTTACGGATTACATTCTACATGTTGTTACTGCTCCTTCCAAATTAGAAAACTATACTGGAAAACTTAGGAAGATACAAACACTGATAGTAGCCCCCTTGCCCAGACAAATAAAAGGTTCAATCCTTAGCAGGAATCCTGCTCTTCTTAACTGACTATTATATAGGAGCCTTGCACAGTTTTTCCAGCAAGATACAAGATTCCTGTCAAATCCAAACTGTGGCATCTCTCATGCTTCCAATGTCAAATCTCAGAAACGTTAGGTACACAAATGCCAAAATTCTACTCTTGACACCAACGTGTCAGGTTCCCAATTGTGTGCAGAAGTTGATTCAGCTAATTCGGCCAACATGGCTTTCCACATAGTTAGGGTTTTCTATTTATAAAAAGGCAGGTATTTTGATTTCACTTATGATGAAACAGCCAAGGATGAGCATTGCAGAAGGAAGAACTTAAAAAAAACACCGTGCTTAAGAAGATGTACACGAGGATGATGCCTTCGAAGCATGGGCGAGGGCATTTCTCACTATTGTGGCTCTTGCTTCAGCTCTTTATGGCGCATATCTGGAATGCAGACATCGAAGATAGACTTCAGAAAGTCACTGGAATCTCCTGCCCAGAGTCCTTCGAGGGTTCCTCACCTGCTTTAGGGAGGAGGAGGTTCTGGAGCTCTCACCAGGCTCTCACAGGGACACATGCTCCAAGGAAAGACAGCGTGTGCTTTCAGACCCCCTTTCCAGCTCCTTCCTTCTCTGAAGGAGGCTGAACCACTAGCAAGTGTCCCTTCTAGCAGTATTTATCTCTGTACCAGTCCCATGTGTAGGTTACATGTGCTCGTTGACACTACTACACCCTGATTC
>JAQHUG010000028.1:7660227-7677901 GCA_028555095.1 Dicrostonyx torquatus
CCTATATTGGCAACTTGTCAGTCACTTTCTTCTGTGTCCTGCAGAATGTCTGGCAGACTCTTTCATGAAGCAGGAGCCCTGAAGGGCTATCTCACCTTTAGGCAAGTTCAGCAGTCATTTCTCTGTGGGTCCTGCCTGTCCAGTTCACACAGCATACCATGAAGCAGTCCATTTCTGGAGCCATTGCTCATGCCTTTAATTCTAGCAGAGACAATCTGATCTCTGTAAATTCAAGACCAGCCAGATCTATATGTAGTAAGCTCCAGACTAGCCAGTGCTACAC
The DNA here is from genome assembly GCA_028555095.1 of Dicrostonyx torquatus. Classification (NCBI taxonomy): domain Eukaryota; kingdom Metazoa; phylum Chordata; class Mammalia; order Rodentia; family Cricetidae; genus Dicrostonyx; species Dicrostonyx torquatus. The sequence goes on from JAQHUG010000028.1 coordinate 7,660,511, forward strand.
AATGAAGTCCTTTCTCAAATAAATAAATATCAGGATATTATCACTGAATGGTTTGCCTTCTTGTTGAGTGATTAATTAAGCAAAAGGAAAACAAAGAATAAATGTATTAATATGTTTGATAACCACCCAAACTATGGTAAGACATTTTGGCTTCAAGTTCCCAGTTAAATGACTTAGCATAGACAGAGTATCCCGAACTGTGGTGTGACGTTTGCGCCAGTATAATCACAAGAACCCACAGAAGTAAGAAAGGAAACGAATTGCTATTGACCTGGAAGGTGGAAGAAGAGACCATGAACCAAGGACCGTGGGCAGCATACGATAGCTGAAGAGCAATCCACTCACAAGGTGATTAAATATTCCATTTTAGTACAAATATCCATGTCCAACTTCTACCTGTCACATTAGGGGACACTTTTCCGTGAAGGGAGGACTCCTTGAGTCCTGACAGCCAGGGAGGTGGATCACGAGGGCGATTTTCAGTGTTGTTGTCTTTCATTTTTGGAAGTGACTTCGCGGTGGTAGAGAGTGCTGGGTGGAGAGTCTGGCGGGAATTCAGCCTGGCCAATGTGAGGCTTGTTACCAGTTGACAGCAGCACTAACTACAGAGGGAGTCAGCGTGCGGACCCTTGGCATGGATGTGACACTTGCTGTGGAGTCAGTGAACTCACCTTGAACAGGGCACTGGTACTACTCTCGAGCCCCCAGTTCAATCCATCCATCACGCGGAGGTCAGGAGCAGCAGGACCACACACTGGTCCATCAAAGATGGAAAACTAAAGGGGACAAAAAGCCTATGTTTTCATAGAACAATTACAGGTTGCTGAGAAGACTTAGGGGACTAAGATCATCGTGGCCGAAGATCTAATCTATTTACCATAGACTGAGTAACCAAGCACAACTCCCAGAATGAGAAGACTTTAAAGCAACGTCATCCCTAGGCACAGTATGGATGGATGCTGCCTCGATTTTTAAATGGAAAAAACAGGGAAAGCTGTGACACACTTCAAATGTTCACATAGGAACTCGAGGAACTCCCATCCTGGCTCGAGGCAAGCTCTTTTTACACTGTGCCAAATGGATTCGGCCCAAGAAAGATCTTAAGATTCCCTCCCAGAGCAAATGGAAGTCTGGGAAGATTGCTACAATGCTTGGATCCAGTCCACGACATTGGCAGCTTGTGCCTGCCCCAGCTGAGGTGTTCTGGTTTTCACGGGTTGCACCATAGGGAATTTTTAAAAAATCAGTGTAGACGGACATCCATATGGCCCTGGTGCAGATAGATAATTAAATCAATTGAAAACAGCCTTTCCCTTAAAGTTTAAGTTTTGAGCAAACTGTCGATTTTCTTTTTGTTGTTGTTTTTGGTTTTTTTGTTTGTTTGTTTGTTTGTTTTTTGCTAAAGCCGAAAATGGTGCTTTGGGCTTTGATAACCCTTTCTGGTTTTCTCTGGGGTGGTGGGAAAATCGGCAGTGGGATGTAGAACGTACAGTTTCCTATGGAGAGCTCCAAAAGTGCACAGTGCACTGCTGTTCTCCATATCAGAAATAGGGAAATGGATTGATTAACTGTGGAGCTAGTGCTCCTCGAGATCCCCTTAAACACTGACAATTGTTACACTTAAACTACCAGCCCCTGTTTTTTGTAGTGTGTGCCCTTGACTGTGGGACCTGCCTCGCTTATCCTCCCTCTCTGTTCTTCCAAGAGGCTGAGACAGTATGCTGCCAAGTCTGGCCCTATGGGAGGGTTCATATCTCACACTTCTTTGATTATTGGGTACGCATGTCTGGGATCCTTTTGCCTTAAGGGAGGCTTTACCGTGTAATGCACAGCTGATCCTACTGAGCTCCTTGCAAGACACACAGGACATCCGCCTGTTCTTCCTCCATGTCTTCCTTACTCTACATCATCTTGCGGCCTTAGGGAAATCTCCTAATGAGGAACTCTCAGAAAGTCAGTCTTAGGAAAATCCATGAGTCTGCAGCTAAGGGATTTGACCAGGGACAGTGAGCGCTCACTAAAATCCAGCCAGTAGCTATTTTTATTATCTCAAATATTTTGTTCTCTGGTTTGATTTGCATGAAGAATAAAATCTAATTATCTTAGACTAAAAAAAAAAAGCCGCACATATCTGAATTTTAGGCCCATTTTAAATGTCTTGAAAAGTCTTCATCTCCTGAGTTTGAGCTCCGTATTAGCTCTGATCGCTGATTCCAGAGCGAAACTTCTGCTTTATTATAGCACTGGTAGCTATTTTTGAGCATGTGTTAATTGCTACTTCTTATCTGATGAGCCCATTGTAAAAGTTTCTTAGCAAGAACTTAACATTCTCTAGTGTGTCACTGTTTTCCCATGCAAATACAAAATATCTCAAATTTTCCAATCTCAAAGTTTTTGTGTCATGTCATTCAGTGGGGAGTTAATTATACAAATGCCCGTCCTTTTCTAGGGGTGACGGTAAGCCTGGTTTATTAACTTGTGATGGACAAATTTTGTTTAAAATAACAAACAGGGGAAAACTTAATTTTCAATTGTATATTCAAATCATGTTGGTAGCCCAAGAAATGGAATTTATTAAAGAAAACGCTACAGCTATTTACATAATTTTCTGTGGCTGAAACAAGAGAAAAATCTGGCTGCTTATTGCCGCAGCCTGGCTTAACTCGGCTTTCAGATGCTCATTCACCAGCCCAGGCCTTTTTTATCCCCAAGTCTCTACGGATTCCATATAAAACATGCACTTTCGCTAATGTAAAAATGGCATCTTCTCCCATTTTCCTCCAAATCATTTTACAGCCACATGTGTTTGCTGCTAAATCTGCCTGACAGTCTCCTTTGGTAGCTGTTTCCATTAAAGAGTTAGGAATGGTGGTACAGCCGCTAAAATTCCACTCCGTGTCTTCAATAGAGCTGTAGTTATATTTTATCCATCCATGTGGCCCAGACTCTTACTGTTCATTCAGGAAATGGGTAGGAAGGATGGCTTCCTTTTCTTCTCGTTTCCCTTGACACCACAACTGTGCTACAGCTTTCCTTCCCAATCTGCTGAATTCCCAGAGTAAAAGGCATGGGTTAGCAACTGAACTAGAAACGTTCTATGCCTGGGACACTTCACCAGGGTAAACAACTGAACTAGAAACATTGTATTCCCAGGACACTTCGCTGGGATCAACAACTGAACTAGAAACGTTCTATGTCTGGGACACTTCACCAGGGTGAACAACTGGACCAGGACATTCTATGCCTGGGACACTTCACAGGGGTGAACAACTGGACCAGAACATTCTATGCGTGGGACACTTCACCGGGGTGAACAACTGGACCGGGACATTCTATGTCTGGGACACTTCACCGGGGTGAACAACTGGACCAGGACATTCTATGCCTGGGACACTTCACCAGGGTGAACAATTGGACCAGAACATTGTATGCCTGGGACACTTCACCGGGGTGAACAATTGGATCAGAATATTCTGTAGTCTTGAAGCAAAGCAGACTCCTCAGCATGTCTAATTTTTCATCCTGTGCTCATGGGGCCCATAATCTTCTGAGCTTGAAACTAAAGATTTTTTTTCCCATAGAGAAAATAGGAAATCTATACTTATTGTTAGTCAATGGGATTCAAAAAGGCAATCCCTATACACGATCAAGTTCTAAGAGAGAAGACAGACAGGAAACCCTAATGCAGCATGATTGATACCACATGTTTGAAGTAGACTCTCTGGTGGCTGAGAGATACGGAACACTTGCTCATCGGCTGCCTCGGGGAGGCTGAGAAAGAAGTCATGGAAGGGTTCTGGTTGCCATGGTTTATTACTTTAATTGAAAAGATGATTTGAAGATACTAACTCTAAATTGTTTCATTCCTATATCTATTGTTACTTACGAAATTCTTTTCCCCAGCTGTCCAAAAAGCAGAATTTGTTGTGCTCTCTTATTCTCTCTCATATCTACTTTCCGTCCGTACCCACCATGTTACCCAAGGGTCAGATGGAATCTGGGGCTGAGGAACTCAAATGCTAATGGTTTATGTAGGAAGGAGCAGGGATTCCGCCCCTGTGTGGGATCATCTTTAGCGTCCTGATAACTGAAGCCTGTCAATCTGTTTTTGTTGAGACTGTTTCCTTTAGCATCACCACCTCTACCAAAGGTGACGAGTTGGGTGTGTACAAAGACAGTCTGCACTGTTCCCTGCGTCTCCAGTTCTCATGGCCACCTCTGAAAGGTTGCTACATGAGAATATCTGTGTTGAGGTGATTCAGTTCTTACCAAGATCTACAGAGATCTGTATGGCTGATAGCTGCTCTTTCTGCACTGTCGACTTGGCGAGATGAGTTTGGAATTCCGATTAATTTGTGTTACTGTGCATAATTTGTGTGTAATTGTCTGGTAATCTTAGAGTAGACTTCATGACCAAAGAAATCTATACCAGCCAGCGGTTGGTGTCACACAACTGGATTCCAACAGTTCGGAGGCTGGCACAGGAGAGTTGTAAGTTTGAGACTGGTCTAGGCTCCATAGTTGTAATTTGACTCCACCTCACCCCCAAAGAAAAAAATAAGATGATTATTAGACAATAGTTAATGCACATATAGTTTAGAAAATAATCTAAGTGAATTTCACTTGAAATAAGAAATACTACAAACTTAAACAATGGGATACACACACACACACAATGGGGCTATAATTATATATGCGTGTATAAAATTCTAAAAACTGCTTATCAATGCAAAACAATATGTCAACATTGGGAAACACTGGTTACAATAAATACAGATATTTTTCTGATCACCAAACCGGATCATATTATAGAGTAATTGTTGGCTAGGCTCAGTCAATAACTGAATAAGCTAATGGTTCTTACATGGGTGCAGGGGGTTTTAGTGGAGGTAGTTACAGCCCAGCATTAGAAAGGGTTTTACAAAAGCACTAGTGATGGATTGACATGACCATTGTCTACCTCACTGTAGTGTGGTACACACACACACACACACACACACACACACACACACACACGATCCACTTTCTTCTCTCATCAAATATGTATAATGTCACAGAGGATTTATGAAGTTCAGGATGCTGGGTGGCCATTTGCCCATGCAAATTCTATGAACATGCCCATGATCAAGCAGAGTAAACTATGTTCTTTAAGATGACATATTGGAGGGGTTTCCACCTTTTGGCATATTCACCTTCAGCAGGCTTGTGAGACTGTCAACCCAGCCTCAGTCTAAGAGCTCTGTACAGTCACTTAACAAGGTAAGCATGAGAGAAAGGTACTCAGGCTTCTGTGTTCCTAATGCTGTGGGACCTCTCTAGGCACACACAGGTTCTGTAGGTTCTTCGAATTTTGTTGGCAGATGTACGTATAATAGCAAGAAAAACTCTTCTCAAAAATTCAACAAATGAGAACCCTAGACAATGTCAGGTTCTTCCTTACACACAAACTGGTACAGGTTTGTAACAGTAACAACAAATGGCTTTTTGTTCATTCATTTTTCCGAAATGGCATGGTCTTTCCCCCCATAAGACACAAAAATGGACAAGGCATTTAAAGAAGGCAGTGGACATTTGAATAGTTCACTTGGAAGTTTATAGGATATTACAGTAATGATGTGGGAGACTTAAAAAGAAACACATTTATCAAAAGCTTATTTTTCCAAACCTTGGCACCTCCTGTGTGCAGCTCAAGGTGATGCTGGGCTCTTCCTAGCTCCAGTACTCATCCAGCTTTGCTGAACTGATGGATTTCAGCAGCTCCCAGGAAAACACCAAGCACACACGGAGCAGCTCTGTGAGGGGTCACCATCATGGAGGAGGCGCGCGCTCTTTTCTCTTTCCCTTCCGCTGCGCACTGTGACATTACCCTTAGCATTGTTTAACGTGTGAAGTGGGCTTTGCATATGTAATAAAAAAGCTCTTCTAGTTTTATTGTCACTCAGTTTTAATCCCTGCAATAAAAGAACAGCACAGAAGGAACGTCCCATAACCAACGGACTCAAAGATGGCAAAATAGAAAAGGATCACCAAAGCCAAAAATCCATTTGCTGTGCACGATGAACCCATTAAACACATTTGGGAAGATTCCTCCGTACAGTGAAGAAATGCTCACATTCACATCTGTTGGCGCACTTTTGTTAAAAGCCAGAAATGTTTGTGTTAGAAACTGAGATCACAGTGATGGAGACACCAAGCAAAGAAAATCACACACTGCCAATTTCGATAAAAGAATCCTCAGACTTGACTGCTATCATCCTACTTGACAATAGGAATGGAAAGTGTAGTGTTCTGAGCTTGTTTCTACTGACAGGAATATTTAAACACCCTCCCTATAAACCTCAGCAAAAACTAAAAATGTTACTTCCTTTTAAATGGGGAGTTTCTTAAATAATTGACTGTGAGCTTGCAGAATTTTGTTGTAGACCCCAAATAAATTTGATAACATTTATTATTTTAAATAACAGAAAAGCAAAAATAACAGCAGGCATATCAAAATAAAATGTGTTTCTCTCATGTGGAAAGGGTCCACCAGTTGGCAGTACAAAGTCAACACGGGAATTCTGTGACTCATGAAATCTGCAACTTCCTGCCTCTGCTTGGCTCACCAGGACATGGTGCAGGAGACTTGTCTGTTCAGTCAATCATGTTTTAAATAAATGCTGATTGGCCAGGTAGGAAGTATAGGTGGGTCAACCAGGCAGGAAGTAGAGGCAGGGCGAGGAGAAAGTCTGGGAAGCAGGAAGCTTCCCTGGCATTCCTGCGCAGATCTCCAAGGAAGCAGCATGTGTCCCTGTCCCAGCTGAGAAAAGGTACCGGCCATGTGGAGTTATGGGAGCTGGTAGGAAGACTGAGTTAATGGGCCAATCAGTGTATAACTTAATGTAGACTCTGTGTGATTTTCTTTGGGGCTTGCCGGCTGTGGGGTACTGGGCGGGACAGAAACCCCAACGAGCAGGCCCCTCATGTTACAAGGACAGGTGACTACCTATGGCCCAAGGTGTCTGATCGAACTGGGCCTTCATCTCCCACTTAAAGAAAAACATGATTAGGAGGCATAACATTTAGTATAAACATTCTTCCCAGAACACATTCTGTGGCTTACACTGATTCTAGAATGTTGAGGCCGTGCAAGGCCATTACAATCCACAGAACAGGCATTTTTTGTTTGGAGTGGCCACATGGTCACCAGAATATGTGAGATTCTGTTACAGAGGAAGGACACACAGGGGCACTTAGGAATACACAGGGTCACCCATGCACCCAGATGTACTTAAGACACAGGGTCACCCACACCTGACTGGAGTGGTCTGGACTTCCCACTGATTGGGTTTAACTTTCGTTTTCTAAATAGCAGAGGATTTTTCTGGCATATTATCAGTTTTGTTTTGTTTTGTTTTGTTTTGTTTTTAGGTAGGATCTCCCTATGTAGCCCTGGCTTATCTGAAACAATGTAGATCAGGCTGGTCCGGAACTGTGTAGACCAGGCTAGTCCGGAACTGTGTAGACCAGGCTGGTCTGGAGCTGTGTAGAGCAGGCTGGTCCGGAACTGTGTAGGCCAGGCTGGTCTGGAGCTGTGTAGACCAGGCTGGTCCAGAGCTGTGTAGACCAGGCTGGTCTGGAATTCCTATAAATCCACGGGCCTCTACCTCCTGACTCTGGAGTTTGAAGGCGTGTGCCACCATGCCTAGTACTCAGATTTCCAGGTTAGTAACATGGACTGTTCCATTATTCAACTCAGTTTCCCACTGGAGGAGGAAGCAGCCCTAAGTAGTGTGAGGCATAGGTCAGCCAGAGTGGTAGAGTTAAATGCGTACCACAGTTTCTGCGACTTCTGAAGTTGGCGGCACTAATCACTTACTCCTCCTCCTCCTCCTTTTTATTTAGTAACATCCAATAAATTCAAGACAGTAAGAAATTAAACTGTGATGTTTTAGACAATCCATCACAAAATATACTCCTGGGACCAACGAGAAGCATCAACAATATAAAACGATCCAAGCTTTGTGTTTGAGTTTGAGTGCTCACTCTGTTCTGAGGGGCTACAGAGATAGCTCAGCCCTTACTCTTGCAGAGGATGCAGGCTTGATTCTAAGCACACACAGTGGCTCACAATCTGGAACTGTAGTTCCAGGGGATGTGATGCATTATCCTGGCCTCCGCCATGCACAAACATGCATGCAGACAAAACACCCATATATGCAAAATTAAATTTAACAAGAGAAAATTTTGTTTTGAGAAAAAATAAGATCAATGCGTTAAGTATGTATTAAGTATACAAATAATACTCCAACATTAAATATGTAGAAGACAATTTTAAGAGGTATTTGAGGAACACTGAAATAACAGAAGTTTGGGTGCATTTCACCACTTGGCTAACTGAATATAAGTGAATGCTGCAGATTATTAAATGTGGATGGGGGGCACTTCACAAGGCCCCACCCTTACATGAAGACGTAGAAGCAGTCAATGAAGAAACAGTTTTTGGCAGGAACAAGCCCCCTGATATATTATCTAAGCCCTAAACACATATGAATGAATGTAACACTCAGGAAGGGTGTGTGTGTGTGTGTGTAACAAAAATAATTAAAAATGAAGAGCTGTTACATTAGGAATGGAATTAGGGGAGGACAAAAGAAGTTGGGGGATAGTGAAAGGTGGATGTAGTTGTGTGAAATTCTCAAAAATTAAGTTAAAGACATACATATCTGGCCGGGTGGTGGTGGTGCAAGCCTTTAATCCCAGCACTCGAGAGGCAAAGGCAGGCAGATCTCCCTGAGTTCGGGGCAAACCTGGTCTACAAGAGCTAGTTCCAGCGCAGGCTACAAAACCACAGAGAAACCCTGTCTCAAAAAACCAAACAAGAACAACAAAAAAAAATCTGTTATGTCCTTATTTAAACAGTATTATGTTGTGAATATTTTCTTTTTCTTGTGATTTCATTTATGAAGAATATAAAGAACAAAATAATTATTATTCAGCTGTCTGTCACTCAGGAGAAATAAAACAGAATCTTAACATTTTATTATTTTAATACTTACATAGATTACGACGGTGTGTAATTTTCAGCTGAGTGATTATTACACATGTCATTTTGCAAATCATCTACTGTTTCACAAATTATCGTTTGCCAATTAACATGAGAAAATGCTGGACTTACCGTCCAGCGTCCCGTAAAGCGTGAATTTAATGGTGGACAAGCGTTTGATTAATGCTGTGTTTCCATGCCATAATTCAAGCCGTGTTAGGTTGGGAAAGTCCTGTGTCATCGCGCGTTAAGTACACTGTACTCGTCCCATGTGTGCTGCGAGGCTGGGGACATTGTAATTTGCACAGTTCTAGGTCAAACTTGATCCTCAATTTCTGATTTGGGAAGAGGGGGTTATGAGAAGGCTTGGTGACAAGAGCAGTGCACATTTCATAATAAAGAGAACGCCCATAAGCAAGGTTTATTGACATAAGGATATCGTCATCCTTACATAGTAAATAACTTCTAGACCCAGAAGAGCAGAGAAGAAATCAAACACGATGGTTTTGATCAGCCGTGCACACTTGCCTCCAGTCCTTCATTCAAGAAACCTTTATGAGGCATCCCTCATCTGCAAAATAGTTCTAAATCTTTCTAGCAAGCCTCTCATATTGCCTAATACAATCCACTTATTGAAGTTTTGACAAAACGTTGTCACTGCCGTTACTGTAGCGTTAACTGTTTAAGTAAATGTTATTTAACATCTCTAGTGGAGATTCTATGAAAAGGCAAATTTCTAGGGAAATGTAAGAGTGGTTTCAGAATGTGCGTACTACTGTGCAAATATACCTTCAACGGAGATGTCCCAGAGTCCTTTCTTGTTTTGATCACTGCGATGAAACAAGTGACACTTTCCTACAAGCCGGGATGGAAAGCAGTGACGTGGGCCTGCCATTCTCAGAACTCTTGGCGCTGGTATAGGGCTGAGGCCCTTCAACGCCGTCCAGCTGCTTTTCAGGTCTGCCCATGTGAAAAGCCCTTTCCGATACAGGGGTCCTTGGTGACGCATTTGTTCCCCGCTTCCTTTATCCGTTTAGGGGAGGCTGATTTAGGGAAAGTGTGCAGAGGTCTCAAGAGGCAGGGTGTCCAAAATGAGCAGAAGGGCAGCTGTAGCACTGGTCTCCTCTACAAGGGCTCCCTGCTCCCTGCCATGTCTCCCGGAGCTCCAGATTCCTCCCACACTACAGAGGCTTCTCACTGAATCCCAGGTCCCTCCGGTTTGTAGGATCCTTAATGGACACCCGGGCTAACCACAGTCAATGACTTCCAACTGCAGATCACGGCCCATGAGCCACTCAGGGTAGAAAGGATTTTGACACAGGAGCCTGGAGACATGAATTCCAGAAATCTGGAACCCACCACACAAGTGTGGAAGGAAAGCATTGATTCCACAAGATTGTCCTATGACCTCACACATGTACTATAGTATGCTACTCCTAATAATGATAATAATAATAATAATATCCTTTAAAAGAACCTACAGATTCTTGGGCCCCGCCATAAATGCTCTGTAGCAATGGTTACTTATCCTGAAACTTCCTCTGCATATCGTCTGCCATCGAACTTGTGACGGCCCTCTTGCCTCAGCCTTCCACATCTGAGATTCCAGCTGTGCGCCATCATACCCAGCTGGCTAAGAATTCTTAGCAGTCTAGTATCAGAGAGCGAGCAGTCCCTGCTTAAAAATATCACATGCAATAAACTAAAGGAGAACTACATCCTCAAATTATTATAAGTCGTTTGGATCTTATTCTCTCAGTTAGTTTAAAGCATATTACTTGTGAAGAAGAGCGAAATATGTAAGTATGTTTTTAGCTGTTTTCTAGGAAAAGTAATTCCTGAAAGGAGATTTTATTACGCATTGTATCATAGTACTTTATCGCCTGAAGCCTTCACTATTAATAAACAATCGGGTTTTTCTCTTATGCCTCTATTTTGTCTCTTCCACCAAAAAAGTCAACAGATTATTGCCTCACATCTCAAGCTTCTACCAGTTGTGAACCAGCACCCCCTGCCATCCGTTCCGAGTGTATCTCCGTAACTACTCCTCAGTTGATTTATTAGAAACTCAATGAAATCTTCGGATGCAATTCTACAGTATCATCAGCATTTGTGGACTGCTTCCAGGGATATGAGGTCATTGTCAAAGCCCCCGACTGTAGCCGTCAAAGCCCATCAGCTCACAGGAAGTGGTAAAGAGCCAAGGGAAGGGCAACTGTGGAGCCGTGCTCTCCAGCTCGGGCGGGTGAAATCGCTTGGATAAATCACCACCGCCCATCACTCAGGGGCTAATGGATGTAACAGTACAGCATCACTCTTCGTCAATCTTATGCTGTAAAGCAGACTTTTTTTCTTAATTCATAAGGCTTTTATACGTGTATCCTGAATTGAGTTTGATTCTCATAAAATCCTGTGTGCACACATAGGTATGTCAGTCTTATGTAGGGCACATACACACAGTTTACAAAGTTTATCTAGATGCACACGTGACGTGTACAGAGAGAGATCTCAATACGTACAGCTCATACACATGGCTTTGTAATTCAGATAGGTAAAATTTATGTGTATAATCTTTGTATATAATTATATCTGTGCTTTAAATGTATAGATCATACACGGATGGGTCTCGTGTGTGTCTTAAAATTTTTGTTCTTATAGGTCTTGTATATTGTTCATTATGAAGTAGCATATATTTAAGATTCATATTAATTATCTAAATTGACAAAAAAATAAGACATGAAGAGCACACTTTTCCAGTGAGCTAAGGGTTCCTTCTCATATCATTTTAGCTTTCCCACTGGGCTTACTCGAATTGTGGACGTTTTTATGAAGGCATTGCTTCTTAGGAACTTCACGCAATGAGTTAGCTGTGACGTTTTGCCCATCAAATCATGGGATGGAGAAGCTTGCTTATTTCATAGCCCCAAGGAATAATTCTCTTGCTTTTATTTTAGACCTGTCTTTGCATACTAGGTAAATTCAAAGTATCAGGAAGGCGCAACTGTGACAAGATTCAATGATTTCAGGGCAAGTGCACATGAGATTGGTGGCCTGGATATTGATTCTTGTCACGAGATCTTGGTGGAATGAAGTCATTATTTAACTAAGCTTTTAGGTTTATCCACAGTATTTCTCTGAACCTATTATCTTTAGTGTGGATATTAGCACTCTCAGAGACATTTACAAATTTAAAATACAATGGACACAGGGAAATAACTGTTTTAGAAGCTTGTTTAAAATACGTCAGCGAATGGAGAGATTGCTAAATGGTTAGGAACGCTTGTTTCTGCCCAGGATCTGGCTGGATTCCAAGCACACATGTGCTGGCTGTCAGTCATCCACAACTCTAGATCCAGGAGACCCAATGCCCTCTTCTCACCGCTGAGGCACCAGGCACGCGTGTAGTGCATACTTACAGGCAAGCAAGACTTTCCCACACAAAGTAAATAAGTCACAAAATACATTTTATATGTCTATGTACATGTTTGTCTGTAGCTTATATGGAGAGTTACCGCACATGAGAAGAGAATGAGTTCGTCCCAGGAACTATAGGCTAGGAACGTCAGGCAAGAAACACCTCACTTCCAGCTGCTGGTGGGGGATCTTAGGCACCTCCAAAGACAACGTAAGTTTTTCAGTCTCTTGATGGTCGCCCCAACTTGAATTAAAGAGATTATTTTTAAAGATACCATATACTTCCATCACAGGACTTGGAAAAATCAAACTGGTACTGACCTGGAAGCCTGCTCACCGATGGCTAACTCTCATAGTATCAGAAGATGCTATACAAGCTTCCAAGGGAGAAAAGTCGCCCATAGTCCTACCCAGTTATAAAGCCTTTGAACCATAAAGGTGACTGGACTTGAAAGATGTCTCCAATGGTACAATAGCAACGCGTATATTCACAGTGACCAACAGTTGTCTAATTGTATTTAAACCCTGCTCAATTGGGAGAAAACTCATTTCTGGTACTGTAAATCTAACAGAACTTACGCTTGGCGAAGTCGTATATGCTGGAGGGGAACTTATTGCGGCCATCTTCCTAATTGAAATAGCCTCCATCTATATTCCAAAGGCTTACCCTGATTCCCACACACAAATGCAGCTCTCACCTAGCTTCAGGGAAGCTCCTTTTCCCACAGAAAAAGACTGCTAGGGAGATCCAGCACTCATCAGACTGTGAAGAATAAGTGACTATGGGATGCCCACCTCAACTGGGACGTCCGAAACACAACCTCTACACCCAAAGCTCAGGGACCGTTATGGCAGAGAGGACAGAAAGACTGTAAGAGGCAGTTCAGGATGACGACTGCTAGATCGTGTCATCTAGACATAACAGGGACTCATGACATATCAACAATTGGTTTCCTAAACAAGTCCTGCACAGTGACAACACAATTCAATGTTCCCACATGGATACGGCAAATCTCACAAGGCCCCATGCCTAAATGAAAAGCTACAGGGCATCTGTAGCCACTGGGCGAGGTAGGGTTTGTTTCTGCCGGGAGCTCTGTAGTTTTTATACAGGTGTGTGCATATAGAGAGAACAGTAATAACTATAAAAGAAATCAAGAATTCAAGAAGGGGTAACTGGGAGAGACACAGGATGACTTAGAGGAGATGCATAAAATTCTCAAAAAAATTTAAATGTCAATGAACAGTAATGAGAGGATCATAAAAGATCCTTGGGAAAACAACACATGCAAATCTTTTTTCCCTGTGCAGAAAGCGAAGAGTTAAACTCTTAGCCCATGAGATCTAAGGTCCCCTTGGTTCACATAAACCAACTAGGGAATTCTACCCATGTTTATAAAGATGGTTAAATTGTATTAATTTGGGGGGTTAGAACATGTTTAATAGTTATACCTGACTTGGAGAAATTTCTCTAAAATTTTGAAGCACAGAAATAGTCTATGATGAAAGTTGTGGTTAAGGTCCCCGTTGTGGTGATTTAACACCGTAACCAAAAGCCACTTGTGGAGAAGGGGGTTTCTTTGGTTTATGTATCCTGAGTCACAGTCTATTTAGAGAGGCCAAGGCAGGAAATCAAACCAGGTGAGAGCGTGGAGGCAGGAGCTGGTTGATACAGGCCATGGAGGAGAGCTGTTTACCGGCCTGCTCAGCCTGTTTCCATACAGAGTCAAGCACCATCAGCCAAAGGATGTGGCACCGCCCACAATGGCGGGCGCTTCCCTGTCCATCACTAAGGAAGTGCCCTACAGGGCTGCCTACTGATCAGTCGTAAGGGAGGTAAGTCCTCAGTTGAGGTTCCCTCTTCTCAGATGGCTCAAGCTTATGCTGAGTTGACAGAAAAACAAGCCATCAAAATGACATCCCTTCCGGACCCACAATTTTGAATTGTTCAGTCTGGACAGTAGGAGCATAGGGTACGTTAACCCTGACAATGTAAGCTGCTTGTCCTTGCAAACATGGTTGTATTAGAGTTTGATTCTTATTGTCTTATCCATAGTTTAAGTATTAGTAAGAAAGTTCAATTCAGAAAATTCTGTTTTTCCAAATTATTCAACTTTGCTTTCTTCTTTAATTTCTGGAAATGTGTTCTAGAAAACCATGGAGAAATGAATGGTGGTGGTCCTAGAACACAATCTTTTTTGTCCCCTTGCTCTGGAGGACATCTGTTTGGGGAAATAACAAGAAACCACAGTTCATGGAAATTCTTACGTTTTGTGAATGCCTTATTTTTCTCTTAATCAAATATAAGAAGGAGTGTGTTTCATCTGCTTACATTACAGAATAAAATTCAGCTTGCTCCTAAATCACTAGTCACTGCTTTCTGCGAACTAGTGCATAAAACTTGTATTTACGTACATAGTCCTAAAATAATTGCATACTATTTTCTAAAAACCCCATTTATATATTATGTAATGAGTTTTAGAAGTGGCAAATCTGGAGGAGAGATAACCAACATTTTCAAAAATTGTATGTGGTAGTTTTAAAATCTTAAGAAATTTCAGATAATCATTAACTTCTAATTATAAAATGAAGTATTGTTTCTTTGTTTTAATTAAGAAACCGTAGCAACTTGTCACAGTAAAAAGAAAATGCTTAAATATAAGAAGAGTTTAAAAAGTATTCTTTCAGGAATATTCACAGGAAATATGACCTTTTCAAGTTTATGTGAATAAATTATATTTTCCTAGACTAATTCAAAAATGACACTTCAGTTTCCCCACTTAAAAACTAAAATATTCTATTTAAAAAAGTACATGGTGCAGTCTAACCCCAGGTGGCTCTTCTTTGTGAGAACCACTCCTTTGTGATAACCTCTTGCTCTGAAATATAATTGCATGTGTAAAAATATTTGACCTTAAAAATTACGTTACCTCATAATTTAAATGCCAACTAATTAATTTGATCTTCCAAAATATTACTAGTCCATTAGAATGTTGGACATTATAAATTATTTGTCTTTATAGAGTCCAATTCCATTCCAATCCCAATAATCAGTTACCATTTCTTTTCCCTCAGATGAGTTTAGAGACAGTGCTAATTCTAGAAATGAGGTGTGGACATTTTGCTATGTTCTTTGCATCTGGGAAGGCATGTGCCAGTAGATTCCCTCCAGGTCTCCCACCCAGGGTGACACCAGGAACTGTATGGTCACCACTGAAGATGATAGTCCGGGGAGGTTGACTCTAATGGAGCCTAGTCCTGGACGTCTCCCCTGCATGCTGTGTTT
Source organism: Dicrostonyx torquatus (assembly GCA_028555095.1). NCBI lineage: Eukaryota > Metazoa > Chordata > Mammalia > Rodentia > Cricetidae > Dicrostonyx > Dicrostonyx torquatus. Next base: position 7,676,236 of record JAQHUG010000028.1, read on the forward strand.
TGTTTTACTCTTTTGAACTGTTTGTTGGTATCCTACTGTAGGTATATTCCTGTCTACATTTGGTGTAGGAGGGTTCTTCTGTATTTTGTGTTGCTTTCATTGGTTAATAAAGAAGCTGCCTTGGCCATTTGATAGGGCAGGACTTAGATAGGCGGGGAAAAGAGAACAGGATGCTGGGAAGAAGACTGAGTCAGGGAGAGAGCCCGCCATGAAGCTGCCAGGGTCAGACATGCTGTATCTTCCCGGTAAGCCCACTACCTCGTGGTGACTTACAGACTATTAAAAATGGGTTGAAATGAGATGTGAGAATTAGCCAATGGAGGCTAGAACTAATGGCCAGGCAATAATTTAAATGAATACAGTTTTCGTGTGGTTATTTCAAATGTAAGCTAACCATGCGGCCGGGATCCAGATGGGATGGAACAAAAAGGCCCGGGTTTCTCTCAGGTGCTGGGAACTCAGCCCCCACCTAATACAACATACATTCACCTCCTGATTCGTTCACTTAAACATTATCCAACGCGCAGTGGAGGCTCTTTTCCTATACTGCATGGAGTGAGTCTAAGAAAACGTAAGCCAGATATAGCCTGTGTTCAGACAAGTTTTATGCAGAATTGTGGTGTGGCATAGATCTACCTTTTTCACAAGGTAAATAACTCATGGCACTTTAGAGGAAACAGCCACTGCCTTCTTGTTCCGACCTAATCCAATGGGGTGGAAACACTGAGAGCCATTAGGTGACTTTGCCAGTCTGTGAATGTCATAAAATACACTTAGACAGTCCCAGGCTCTATACCAACTGTGCACCTAGAATTTGCATTGCAATCTATTACTTTGAGGCCACAAATGTGCAACATTTTGCAGTACTGAATATTGTAGGCAATTAGAGCAGCATAGCAAATGTTTACATAACAAACATAAGAAAGAGTAAAAAGGGGTTGGCCCAATATGTCAGCGCTTTATTAGTGTCTTTCTGTCGCTGTAGCCACACCGCTATTGTAACATGAAGGGGAGAGATGCGCTTAGTGCCCCGTTTCAGTTGGCTTCAGTCCATGGTCACGGGTGAGGCATGGGATCCATCTCGTGCAGCGGGAGCCCGTAGCCGAAGCCGTTCCCATCATGACAGCTGAGGGAACCAGAGAGCAAGAGCAAGGCATTCGGTTACAGCAGTCAAAAGCCCGTTTCTAGTGACCGGCTGTTGACAACCTACCCATATCTCCTAAAGGTTCCACGGCCTTCTCAAGTGTCACCACCCACTGAGGAGAAGCGTTCAAAGTCCAAAGTCAAAGAGCTTCCATGCTCAAGCCCCACTGTAATCTTATGGGGCCCCTGCCATACATGTATCCTGCAATCAAGGGAAACGTTATAGGATATGTGTTATTATAATCTCGATTACTATAATTTTATGTGTCATTTAAAAATACTTCTCTATCTTTCGAATTTACTTTCCTATGTCGTCCATTGATTTTTTTCATGTCATCTTGCATTTTGGATCAAATTCAGGCACCTCAGATCATCTGCTCCTTCCATATGTTAAGTATAACAGACTTAGCATTTATTGTGGAATTTTTCTATATAACACTGCCAGGAACTTATCAAGTCATGCAATCATGTATTTGCCCTCTCTCTCTCTCTCTCTCTCTCTCTCTCTCTCTCTCTCTCTCTC
>JAQHUG010000028.1:7678596-7688836 GCA_028555095.1 Dicrostonyx torquatus
AAATTCTGATAAATTCCTACATTACATTGAAGCCGTAGTGCACAGCTGAATGAATTTACTTTCTTTTAACTGTTTTATTCTTTGACAATTTCATGCATCTTCAACAACAAAATACGTACATTAACCCCAACTCCCTATCTATCCCCTCCATTGTGTCTTCTTCCCAACTCAGGTCTTCCTCCTTTGTATATCTGTAATGACCCACTAAGTCCAATTATTGATGTCGCTATATTCATGCATAGAGAATCATCCCCTGCAGCATGGGAAACTCTCATTGGCTACAGTCTGAAAGATAAATGTCTCTTCCTCCCTCCGCAGCTAGGAACCCTCAGTAGCTTCTCAGTAAAGGGCGGAGCCTACAGAGTACCTCCCCTACAAAGCCCAGGTCTTTACTGGCCTGATCCTGTGCCGGCCTTGTGCGGGCACCCCCAGCGTCTTTGAGTCCATGCATGGGATGGCCATGTCATATCTGGAAGACAGCTTTCCAGAGCACCTTCCACATCCTCTGGCTCTCACGGTCCTCCCATATCCCCTCCTTCGATGCTCCCTAATCCTTGGTAGACAGAGGCCTGATAAAGATGTCCCACTTAGAGATTACTTTCAAAACTTTGTCATACTCAATATTATAATGGTATCTGTATAATTAGAATACAAGGTTTTCAAGGAGTAATTTTTAAACACAGTAAGTTTGAATTTTTTTAAAAAAAAAACTCTTTTAAGCATACAGTGTCTTTGGGATTATCAGATTGGGTTTCAATGAAATTTTCTCGTTATCTCAATGAGACAATGACCTTTACTTTCAGGGAACTGTAGTGACATTTAACATGAGGCTTGGGATCCTCCAGACAAGGACCACTGAGAGCACCCTTCTCATTGGTTAATTCTGCTTTCTTGGCTTCACCTACTTCTACTTTTCCAAAACATTTAATAGTTGAGAAAAACACATTACTCTTCCTATTCCTAAAGACGACTCCAACTCATTGCTGGAAGCCAGTGTTATAACCAAGGTCACACTGGATAATTTCATGGACTTCACAAGAACTGGTCCGAGTAGACAATTTACTATAAGAGAACACTCAGATCCCATGCGATATTTGGAAGGATGCCTTTGTTCTTGGCATTTCATTTGCCTTTCTCTAATATATATATATATATGTATATATATATGTGTGTGTGTGTGTGTGTATGTGTGGAATTCTACAAGTTTTCATTTCCTACAAAAAAAAAGTCATGGATATAGAATTTGGTCTGTAAGATTCCTAAATCCCCATTTCTGACCCCTAACTTGGCTAAAATGTGGATGAAATCATCTTCATCTTCACAGGTCCCTCAACCGTGAAAACAAGAGGCCGGTTAAAGGGGATCCAAGACAGCTAAATTTGATAGACTAGGTCAAGAGGCCAGATTGTGGGTGTTTTGGGTCCTGTACCCCATTTTCCTTCAACTTCTCTTTTTTCCTCTTTGAAAATGTTTCCTTCTTAGCCACAGCTTTGTGACACTGGATTTGATGAATGGATGGGAAAGTGAGCAATGTCCCTTGTTGGCTCTAAACGCAAGAGGGACATCATTTTAAGCCAAACTGTTTCCAGAAAAGGCAATAATAACTTACCAATCCCTTAGAGATGCTTCATCTGTTAAAGTAATCGTGTTCTTCTCTCTGCTTAGATTATTAAAATAAATTGAGCCCCCTTCCAAGTACCTTCTTACTCCCATTAAATAAGTAGATATTTTAGACAACTAACCCCAACTCAAAATTGTGACTTCACGGAAGAAAAATTGAGAATTCTATGTTCTTTATCTCCAGAGCCTTGAGAATCTGGTACAAGACGTGTGATTGATAGTTCTCTTCGGCTCTCCAACCCAGAGTGGTTCTTATCTCTCTTCTCAGCCACCTTTGTGTTTCATTAAACCTATTCTATTGTGTGGATATGAATGTGTGAGTCAAACTGTAAGAAATTTTGTTTTTTAAAAAAAGGTAGATATAATATGCCTTGCCTATTTCATTTGGAAAAGACTGGAAGTCAGAATAGTGAAGGAGGAAGTCAAAGCTTAAGTTGTGATAAATATTTCTGCATTCACCTCACGTTGGATCCCTGTCTGGTAACCACTGTGGATAACAAACGATTCTAGACAGAGGTAGCAAGGGTCCTGCTTTGTGGACATGCGAAGGAAAAATGAGGGAAGTCAGGAATTAGAGTTGAGATGCAGTCATGATGTTGACAGAAACAAACCTTTCTTAATCTCCCTCTTTACTTCCTGAAACTGTGTTCAACTTTTATATGTCTCCATGCCATACTGATTTCAAATGTCACTATGTGACTTGCCCTAGTCACAAATGCTGAAAAATAAAAGTCCCCCAAACAGAGCTTGCTGATGCCTGCTAGGAATGTTCTTGATGTGAGTTGGTGTCACTGCATACAAGCAGTGATGGGCAATGGCTGGCCACTGCACGGTGATTCCGCCATATACACCCAACAGACAGAAATGACCTCAAGAGCTCAGATGTCAATAAAGTACAGGAAACTAAGGGCTACATGTCAGCTCCGAATATTATTTGTTGACATAATTTATTTAGTTATGATTCTACATAATTCATTTTCAGTAATGTCTTGCTTACCAAATTTGTCTGAAGTCAGTATTGACTTACAAGCCTCAACCATCAATCAAGCAGAAGTGAGCTCCTTCCCTCCTAGAAACACCGCTAGACAAAGCTGCTTCATCTTGCTTTTACCGTCACCATTTACTTCTGTCTCCATCTGTCTAGAAGGTTCCTGCTCTGGAATTTCAGGTTCCAATCAGGGTAGCGTGGAGTAGATGGGAAGAAAGAAACAGAACTTCTGGTTACACTTCCATGAGATGCTGTGGCTCACCACCCATTGTTGTCATGCTATGACTCAAGTTATCCTAAGTATATCAAACTATATATAACTAAGTATATCTGTCTCTCTATATATAATAGTATATATAAATATATTATATTATATGCAAATATACACGCATGTTTTATACAATAATATATTTACATATGATATACATAATATATCACGTGTGTGTATATTTACATATCTTATTTAACTGTGGTGTCTAACACTGTGAGATGGCTAGGGCAATCTTTCTAGCATGAACATTTTCTCAAGTATTTATTTGTGTTTTGGGGGACAGAACACTGAAATTCCACCGTCTGGGTGATTTTACTGTCTTGAACTCAGTCCCCTGTCTCTTTGATGCGTCTCACAGTGAGCGACACTGCTGAGCACTGGACCACTCTGTGTCGAAGAGTGTTTAGATGCCACAGATGAAAAAGGCCAGAGGTCCTTTATCTTTTTCCCCTGTGCTGGGCATGTTTCACTGAACAGATTGACTTTGGGATTCATCTGTTTTACCAAATGACAGGATCTCACTCTTAATGAACATTACGTAGTATTTTGATATGTATGTAGCCCATGCTGTTGTCCTCTGTCCTTCTACTGCTGGACACTTCGGTTTATTTCATATGGTGGCTGTTAGCTATAGTGAACATGGCTGCACTTCCCCCATAAGGTATTCTGGGCAACTTTAATTCTTCTGATAAATGAATCAAGTTAGAGATTTTCTTATATACCTGAGTATATTTTCTGAGATCTGGGAGAGTGAATAGCTCAAACATTTAGAGATGATTGATATACATTAAATGTCAAAGCAATAAAATTTAATTTTCTTTCAAAGTACTAATAGCTTGATTTCTCCACATTTGAAAATTTGTTCAAAATTACAATAATAGATGAAAGCTCCTTGAGGCCAGCACCTGTCCTGTCCACCTCTCTGTGCAAAGCTCTGACCTCACATCACGGGTTTCATCCTCCCCTCGCCCCATGTATAGCGATAGAGACTGAAGAGTCTCTCTATGACTATTATTCTTATTCCAGCAATTGATTCTGGATGTGCAAACATCACAGTGTAATAAAGAAAACGTGACAATGATGGAATATGGGTGTAAAATGTCTACCAAAGATAATTGGTAAGAACTGTAAAAGGGACATGAATTCAGGTATAATTATAATAAACGTAATCACTTTTCATTTACATAGCCCTTTGCAGCAAAATGATTTGCAAAGCAGTTTTCAAATGGTTTTAGGAGGGCTGGGTCCCAGAGAAAGTCTTCTGGGGAGGGATTCTGTGGCCGATCATATTTCTACTGAGACTCAGCTAAGGGGGTTGTCACCTGCACACAGAGACATGGGACCAGAATCTGATCTGTTGGGACCTAACACAGGTCAATAAAGATTCCTACTTTAATCCATGAGGTGGCACGGGAGTCTTCTCCCTCAGGTAAATACTGCCATTTCTGAAAAAGAATATGGTAGAAATATTTCTGGTCGCCTTAAAGCACACACATACCTGACTTAGGAAGTAAAATGAGGCAGCATAATTGATTCTGGAACACAAGAGCCACCTAAGCTACTCCAATTCACCCCGGCAAACATTTACTGAGCACCTCAGGTACCTTTTTTAACTCTTAAAGTCTCAGTTTTCCTTCCTTGAAAATGTCTCCTTTCAGACATCCTTCAGACGATTACATGAGAAAAGAGCATAATAAAGTTAGAATATGGGTCACGTGACCCGGTATTATTTTTATTACCAGCCATTCTGTGTCTTAGCTACTACTATGGGAAAGTTCCACAAGATACTGAATCTACCATCTTAGGAAATGTCACACAGGAGGTTTTTTTTTTGTTGCAGAGGCATCTCAGATCACCTCATATATGCAAATCATTGGAAGGCACAGTACACAATAGCCCTTGAACATTTGCGGGTGTTTTACTTGTAATGTGTGTTATTGTAGACATTAAGAACACAATGCAAGACATCTTAGTTTCCAATAGAAATACTGCAAAAGTATCTTATGCATGTACTTGTGTAAAATCATTATTTAACCTCTGACATGTAGATGTCTATATGCATTTAGAAAAATGCATTGAAGAACTGCTTAACAACAAGCATTAGGCATGTATGATGTTATAAAAATTATTTATTAAAGTCTAATATACTTGAGGTAAGATCATTAAAATTTCTTGTTACTTTTTCTCCTTAACATGACTTTATGCTTTTTACGATCAAAATAACTTCAATAATGCATTGAGTCTTTTTATGAAGAAATTTTCTTTTTCTTTGCTTTATCTTTTTTCTTTTTTGATTTTTGAAATGGGTTTCTCTGTGTAGCCCTCACTCTCCTACAACTCACTCTACAGACCAGGCTGACCTTAAACTCACAGAGATCCTCCGGCCTCTGCCTCCCGAGCAGCAGGATTAAAGGTGTTCACCGCCACTGCCTAGCCTATGAAGAATCTTTCAAAATCCTATTTATTTTGAATTATCAGAGGGATCTAAATTGTATTGGTAGTATGTGCAGGATTGTAGCTAAACTCTAATGAGTAAGAATTATGTCTTTGGCTAAACAGGTTTAGCCAAAACATGTTCATATTCTAATGTGCCCAGAAGAAAAACAAGATGGGACTAAAGCAGAGGAGTTGGTCCACAAATAACATGACATACCTGCATGAAGAAACAAATGTGTTTATGAAAATCTTGAACTTTCTAGGTCCAGCTACACACAGTGACAAAGGAAAAAAGCCTCTGCACACTTAAACATATATTGAAGGATTCACTCAAGAATATTGCAACAGGAGACAGTTGCAGTGGCAGAGAAAAGTTGAATTCAATTTCTTTGAAAGAAAAGATTGGAGAGGCCAGTGGGAGGCTGGTCAATGTGATTAAACCATCTGGGACTGCTAATTGAAGTCATTATGCTTTTTGATGTTAGTCTCTTACACCCATACAGAGACTGCAAAATGGGGCCCTATCTCTGTCATTGATCACTTTTCAAATGGGAGGTTCCCAGATGTTTGAGGATAGATATTCCTAGGTTATGTGGATAGGGATGCATGGTAGCTCAGGGCTAAAGACCTTGTTTAACATTTGTAGAGCCCTGAGTTCAATACTAAACACTGCAAAATGGAAATAAAAATAAAGAAAACCAAGTGGCCAGTCCTAGGCTTCAACAAGAGAATTACAGAAAAACAAACAAATCAACGTAAATGATGAAGCAAGAGCTATGGTTCCCAGAGAAGCTACATATTAATAACCTGTCTGGTTGCTACTACAAAACACCTAACAAAAATGAAAAGAGAAAGAAAGGTTGATTTGGGCTCAAATTCCATGTCCTTCATGACAAGGAAAATATAGGGGCAGGCACACACACTCATGTCCTCATTGTGTTCACACTTAGAAAACAGAGCAATGAAGATGTGTGCAGTTTGCTTTCTCCCTTTTATTTAGTCTGAGTCCAGCCCATGGAATGATTCTACCCATCTGTAGGGTTGGTCTTCCTTCCTCGATGAACCTACTCTAGATGACTGCTCACACACATGCCCACTGATTCCTGTCAATGGGACTTAGTTATTCCAAATCCTCTCAAGTCAGCAATCAGGAAGAAACATCCCAGGCTATCTTGGTGTGATTTGTTTCATGATAACAGATTACCTGACACCAGGACATGATTCTTGTTGTGGGACAGTGTGACACGGAAATAGTGTCTAGAAGTTACCTCCTGCCTGCATGATAGAGAGGTGAAAGGTCACACAGGTCTGAAAGACACAGACCAAGAGGAGTTTGTAGCATTTATTACCTCCCACTCTATGGTAACCACCTCTTCCTGGGAGTGCTACTTAGTCATCCCACTGAGAGGCCCTAGCACCCCACTACCGTCACATTGGATAACCATCATTGTGAGTGTTTGTGTGGACAGAACACATCCAAATCTCAGCACAAGCAGCAGAAGAAACTATAATTTTAGTCTTCTAAAGTAAATTTACTAAGGAATAAAATCTGGTGTCTACAGTCAGAAACCTGTTGAAATTTAATCAAGCAGAAGAAAATATTGAGACCATTTTGGCCAGCACTGCCCCACCTTGTAAATGTGAGAAATCAGTCCAGAACTAGAAACATAGGCGAGAACAAATACTTTAAATGCTATATTAAGATACATCTTTCTGCCCACTGATTACGCACCTGGGGAAAAGGGCACAGCAAATAAATGTATTGGCAGGAGAGATTGCTTAGATTATTTCAATATTGATCTACATTCATCTCGATTCTAGGCATTAATCTATCTTTTCTTTGCCAGAACATTTTACTATTACAAATGAATTATCAATTTATCTGGGAGAAACACATAGAATAATGTTATATAAGCAAGGAATAATGTTATTCTACAGATGTAGAATAAAATAATGCATTAAGAAACCCAGGTCTGACGATTTAGCTCAGTTGACAGAGTGCTTGCCTATGCGTGATGCTCTGGGTCTGTGCCCCAAGACCACATAACTTACCACTTGGGTTGCATGTTTAGGGAAGCAGGGAGATCTGAAGTTCTCATGTGGGATTCCCCTCTGTATGTTGTGAATGCCATTAGTTAATGGAGATGAGCTAGTTTTGCATATGAGTTAAGCAGAAATACACTTAAGCTATTGGCCAAACAGTATTGGAAATAATATTGTTTCTGTGTGGTTATTTTGGGAACTAACTAGCAGCCTCCTACAACAAAATTCAAGATCATTCTCTGCTTCATAATGTGGTGTGGGAGATTGTCTGTATTCTGTCAATCATGTTTTAAATAAATGCTGATTGGACAGGTAGGAAGTATAGGTGGGTCAACCAGACAGGAAGTAGAGGCAGGGCAATGAGAAAGGCTGAGAAGCAGAAAGCTCCCTTGGCATTCCTGCACAGTCCACCGAAGTATCAGCATGTGTCCCTGTCCCAGATGAGAAAAGATACCGGCCATGTGGCTGACATAAATAAGAACAATGGGTTAATATGAGTTACAAGAGCTAGGAAGAAGACTGAAATAATGGGCCAATCAGATTATAACCTAATGTAGACTCTCTGTGTGATTTTCTTTGGGGCTTGCCGGCTGTGGGGTACCCGGCGGGACAGAAACCCCAACAAGCAGGCCCTCATGTTACAATAATGAGTTGGGACAGCCCACAATAGATAAGACAGTATCCCAAAGTAAATAGAATCCTGAATTCTCTTGACTCTTATGATGTGTTTTGTGTTTCCATCTACATACAAAATCTATATACAAAGGGTAAATAAACCCTTCTGTGTTTTGAACTACGTGAAGTCATATCTCATCTTAAAATTTCAACAAAAATTATTGTCTTTAGAGAGATCCCTGTATGGGCATATAGATTTCAGAAACGCTTTATAGAGTTTGATCCTAAGTTCTACCAATTGAAGCGGAACATGTCCTGCGGAGGCTTGAAAAGGGTGGAAGCCAATTATTAAGCACTCCAATTTATCCAAAATGGCTTTTGCAACGTGCTAATGAAAACTCGCTGGCAATGGACACGTTGTAGGATCCTCTATTGTTTCTGCTTGAGACACTTAAATGGAATCAGCGTCAATACAGTCATCTTGAAGGTGACGAAAATTGACAAAAGTGAACAGTTCCCACCTAGCTGTGAATTAGAGCAATCTAAAGCCACAGGTAAGAAGGCCACATGCTCCTTCTCCAGCGTTGGCAAATGCGGTCAATAGCAAGCCCCAGCAAGGAGGGCAGTGTGTGCAGTCTCCAAAGCTGGCAACTTCAGTCGATAAAGTGTAATTGGAAGCTGCCGAGGAGGGAGGGTGTCCCAGGTGTGTTTAAGCAGAAACTCAGCTGCTCAAGTGTTTGTGTAAATCTGAAGGAGTTGAAGAGTTTGAGCGGGGTGCATCCACCCCGTAAATGCCTTGCAAGGCTGGGACGTGATAACTTCCATCCGTGGAACTAGCCGAGTGGAGAAGCTGTCAAGGTTACAAAGAGAAGCTTCACCGCTGGTAATTAGAGGGAAGGTTGGGCTACCCGGGCTGTGTCTCTCTGACAAGACAAGCAAGAAGACAAAGCGATCTTGTCAGCCGTTCCCAGCGACCCTCTCCTTTAGGCCCTAAGTGGGAACTTGGTGTCTGCGCGTCTGTGAGGTGTGCAGGCTGCTAACCCATCGCGGCTCTGCAGTTCCCACCGCTGTGACCCTCAAGGTGAATGGAAATGCGATGCCAAGTCCCCCCTATGAGCGTGAACTCAGAGTCTGGTGCAAGTGTTCTGATGACGACAGACACTGCGGTCACTTATTCTGTGTGATGACTATGGGCCTGGAAGCTTCAAGACAATCACAGTAGGCCGTTCTCTGGAGGTCCTATTTGGAGGAATGTCAAATTTCCATTCTTCCCTGCTCTGAGAACCGAGATTCCTTCTGCTGATTGGATTGGTATTGTGTCAAATGAATATACTTCACTGCTAATGGTTTATGACCAACACTGACAAATTGTCTTGTTTATTAAGCATAATAAAGAAAAGAAGACCAAGGATAATTTTTTCTCTGTAACTTAGTGTTAGCAAAGTCACACTCCTCATTGGCTCTTCAGTGGACTCAACTCAGTTTCTCTCCATGTTGTTTTACCGTCTGTAATAAATGCTGCTTTGAAGAGATTTTTTTTTAAATTTTTGCTAAAAACAAATTTGACATATGTTAGTATGTACAATTTTTCTTTATTCACATCTCATGTTCAGGTAATTAAAACAATGAGGGATTAGAGCTACTATCAAGGACTGAGTGACTAAGTAACACGTAATGGGTCTACATGACGTGATGAGCCTACTAGTTACCACATACCTGCATCTTTGCTGCCTCATCTTTACGTCTGACTGTGCAAGGGGTGGGCGGTCACATCAGCCAACAGCCCTTGGGTCATATTGGTGTATGTAAATATTTTCAATTGAACCTAATTCTTTTTCACATTAAATTTAAAAAAAAAAGAAAGCCTCATGATAATCAAAAGACTGTGTTATTTGAAATTTAGAAAGTGAAAATATTCACTTCCTACTACTGGTATTTTCTCCCAAAAGACCCAAATTCACACTTTAAATGAAACCTTTTATGTATGACTTAACTTCTAACTCTGACACGATGAGAGAGCCAGATGGGTCAAACTCAGACTTCAGATGTGACTCGCTGCATGGTGACCTACAGCCCTTAAAATGTGAACGGCCATTAGACACACTTGAACTCCAGCCCAGGATCCCAATTAGCAGGCAAAAATGAAATAGGATGATACAGAGATGTTTGGAGATAACTTGGGGGTGCTGAGATGAAAATGGTTTTTTTTTTTTTTTAAGACTTACCTAGACGCAAATGTTCTTCACTCGTTTGCAGAAAACTAATTT
>JAQHUG010000028.1:7711045-7721497 GCA_028555095.1 Dicrostonyx torquatus
TGAACACAGATCCAGGCTGCTTACTGGGCTGGGTTGTACACCGTGACCCTGAGAAACAAAGAAAACAGCTGACAGTGAACGGAGAACGTAGCTTAGTCAGCCTGAGTGGGAGCAGGATGTCTCCGGAAAAGGGTATCCAGATCCGAGGAACAAGGCACACTGAGAAGTCATGCTTGCAAACAAAATCCTCAAGCAAAGGATGCAAGAGTCAGCCAGGCCCCAGGGATGAAAATGAGGAGGGGATTTTATAGTTCATGTCAGCACGGTAGATCAGCACAGAAATATTTCCCCTTCTTTCTCTCGCTCTGCCTCCCTAGCTCCTCCTTGCTCACTTTCTCTGTGACACCTGTCGATGGAGAATCCTTTTTAAGAAATCCCACCTAATTCTTCCTCCTCGATGAAATAACCTACCGGGGAATGATGTTATGGCTGCGAGTCCTCCACCGAGACACCAGAGTTCATGTCTGCTCCATTTTCTGTCTCTTGGCTCCTGCTTTGCCGTCGAAGTTTTCCCTTGTAGGATCAAGGCCTTCTCCGCTGTTCTCTTGGACCTCTGACGTTTTACACCTTCTCCGCTGTTCTCTTGAACCTCTGACGTTTTACACCTTCAGCTTGACGTTGTTAACACACTGACTGCTATGGTTGATTGTGTTGATGGTTTTAGTCAAGCCGGCCATATAGTACCAGGAAAAAGAAGCAATCGCGATGCTGCTGTGGTGTCTAAAGGTCGTGGAAGGAATACAGAGGTTATAGAGATGTGGCGGGAGGAAAATCTAACTCACGCACATTAGACTGTTGAAGCGCAGGAAAAAAGAGCAGCGTGGCCTGACCCGAGGAGGACCATAGCTATCCACAGTGAGGAGGTACTTTGGTAACTACCTGTGAGGTTGGCCAAAATGTCTATCAAAGAAGATTAGAGGCTGCCTCTTATAAGGGCAGGAATGACTGCCATAGTCTGCAAGGGAAGCTGGGAAGTGTAGTCTTTCAGCAGGAGACTAATTTCCTGTGGGGCAGGGGCACTATATGCTGAGGAAGGTCAGTGTCAGAGTGGGTAGTCCTGGGTCTGTTGCAGAGGGGATCCTCTGGTCCTGACTTGACTCACTGTGATGGACCAGGCGATTGCAATCCTCCAATCCTGATCAGATTCGGAAAATAAGTATTAGAGACTGTAACAGATGATTTGGTCACACAGTAGAACTAAAAGATTTTCTGGAGGTCTCTGGGGAGGGGAAGACAGAAGGTAGGAGAGACAGAGTGAGACAGTCGGAGAAAGTGAGCATAGAGTTGACTCAGTGTGACAGTGACTGGCCCCATTGCCAGGATGGTTTGCGCAGGGAGCTACAGGGCATCAAGGGAAGAGCACATAGAGCTAGTGTAAGGGGTTGCATCGTCCGGACTGAACGGGATGGAGGGCAATGTTACCCAGAGTTCTCTATGGCATTTCAAGTGTCTTTTGGCGGATGTATCAGGACCAAATGGAGCTGTGGTAGGGAGAGCTCTCGTGGAACATTTTGTTCAGGTACAGGGTGGTGTTCAGTTAAAAGACAGGAGAAACATAATGAGGAGGAAAGGAGTGAATGAGGGGAGAACAGAGCGGGAAGGACCCAGAAGCCCTCGCACAAGGGGAGGCATGTAGTTGAGTATTTTTTTGGTCCCCATCTCTAGTCCCCATTGCAAACCAGTCAGCCGCTGCTGGCTTAGAAGCAGCCGTACAGAGCAGAGCACAGATACCACCCCATCAATCAGAACTGGTCCTTTTTCCAGTTCTGCAGCAGCCAAGGCGTCCTGCTGGTCCTGAAACACGCGAAGCTGACCTAAACTCGTGAGATGGCGAGGTTAGCGATGCTACAAAAGCTTCGGTTCACTGGAACTCGTTCTGTGGACCAGGCTGGCCTCGAATTCACAGAGATCCGCCTGCTTCTGCCTCCCGAGTGCTGGGATTAAAGGTGTACGCCACCACTGCCTGGTTTAAACTTTTTTATAACCAAATTTTTTATATACCTGATTTTGAAAATTATTTTACATTAAATAAACTTTAAGTATACATTAAATTTATATAAAAGAAGTGTACTTCGGGTTAATTGCTTTAGGCTTAATTTTGACAACATACAGAAGGCTATGTCGTGGTTGTTATAAACCAGTCTCTCCAAGCTTGTCTCTTAAATAAATTACGTTTGTACTTGGAATGGCTGACCATTAACTAGTATATCTTAATTGTCTTTAGCACTTTACAACAAGTTGATAACTTTGATAAGATTGCGATTTTACAATTTAATCCCCATTGAGTCTATGTCTCAAAATGACCAAATGCACCTGGAAAGTAAGGGGTCCTTCTCACCTCTGCAGTTCCAGGGTTAAGAAATCACAGGACCAGGGAGGGGTGCTTCTCAGATTTTTCAGCTGACCTCAGCAGAAGCTATCAGTACCATCTAAAATAAGAAGTATGACTACATACTCTAAATGACAAATTTTCTGGATGTCAAAATTCCTAAACAATCAATTATTTATTGGATAATACAACATGATTATAGAAACTAAAGCCTTGTATTTAAAAATCCCTAAGTTTGAGTTCTAGGCAAAAAATAGAGTGTCGGGGAATGGCAGTGATAAACTAAAGTATGGAAATCATTATTATCCCAACATTCCAGGCATGTCATGCCGTACTCAGGTGATGCTTTCAGGGAGACGTTCCTAGCACCATGCCTGGCTGTGGGACCATGCTCTCAAGGAGGTCGGCACGACACACCAGGCTTTTCTTACGTCTAAAATACAAATACGGCAGCATCTAGCTACATACTCGCTATGTCAGAAGCGTGTGAACACCAGCCAGCCAAGTAACTGCACAAGAGTTTTACATCTAGTCATCAAAACAGCTTTCTGTTGTGAACTTACGCTGCAGGTAATGACGTAACTGCTGCTGCCCCCAAGACGAGCCAGTGGGAGCTGAGCTAGCAGCCTTAAATATGTGTCTCCTCTTGACAGCAAGTTACAACTTCCTTGTTCTCTTAATGATCCCATACCATTATGCACTTTTCTTTTTATTGGTTAATTTTCTCGATAATTATATATGTATGCAATCTATACCATATACATATATGTGTGTGTGTATGTTCTGATTATACATTGCACCCATGTGCCCATCCCCTCATTTACTCCTATCTCCCTCCTACCTTTATAGCCACCACCCCTCGCACTCACCAGTCTCCTTCCCAGATACACGACATCTGATTTTTACTTTTGTGATCTTATTTGGTTTGGCCATGGCCATCCGTGTAACCATTGGATTGGGATTACCCATGGGAACATGGAGGGGTCAACAGTGGATGCACAATCGAAGATGATGAAGTATTCTCTCTCTTCATCTGTCAGTAGTAAACAGTTCAAGAGTGGGGGATGGGTCACACACCCCCCAGGCCCTGCTCCTGCAGACAGACTACCCAGAGGTCCTTTCTTAGGCAGACCCAGTGTTGAGGCAGCTGCTGTGATCTCCGCCCCTGTGGCTGAGTCTTTCCTAGAAGAAGACTTGGGCTTCTAGCTCTTACATTCTTTGGTTGGTCCTCAAGTTTGACTGCTTTCGGATTGGTCTGGGTCACCGCATTCCTTGGTCTGGACAAGTTAGTTCTTCATTGTCAGTAGGTCAGTGATGACTCCGAATTCCTGGAAGAATTCCCGCTTGCATTCCAAGCTGGATCCACTTTCAGTGACTTTTGTAGAGTCCTGTGTCCTCAGATGCCCAACAACTCTGTTTGACCAGGTCCATGGCTTCTCTGCAAACCTGGATCGCGTAGATCCCAGAGAAGGTGATACTGAGCCTTTATGGTAGTTGGAACACCGGCAGGGGGGTCCACCGGCTCTGTCAGTGAAGGAGCCTAGCAGGGGGGTCCGCCAGCTGTTAGTAAAGGAGCCCCGAGCAGGGAGACGGGGGCGGGGGGGGTCCACCAGCTCTGTTGGTAAAGGGGCTGAGCAGGGGGGTCCACCAGCTCTGTTGGTAAAGGAGCCCCGAGCGGGGAGGCAGGGGCGGGGAGGGGGTTCGCCAGCTCTGTTGGTAAAGGGGCCGAGTAGCCAGATGAAAGCTTTGCTAAAGGTGTCTCATTCACCTCTAATAGCGACTCGGTCTGTATGGATCTCCGCCTTTCAAGTTGCCTCACACACTGCTGCAATGAAACAGCGTCCATGTTTGAGGTTGAATTGGGATGCCAGAGAGGAAGGGCAAAATGCAGGGAGGAACCTTTCAGGAAATGACTACTTTGCTGAGCACAAGTATCTAATAGGAAACTACCAGCTTCAGTATCAAGACTTAAAAACAGCTCTGCTCCTCACAGTTTTTTCAAATCTGTGACTGCCGAAGGCTCAGCAGTGAGGCTCTGCCTTCGTCTCCTATGACTGAGGAGAGAGCGTGACTTCTTCCCCTCCCCTTCCTCTCTTTGATTCTGATTTTTTTTCCTCCTATCTTATATATTTACAGGTGAGCCCCACCCCTGGGTGCATCCGGGCTCTCATGAAGATGCTGTACTGCCCATACTGCCGAGGCTTGCCTACCGTGAGACCTTGTGACAACTACTGCCTCAACGTCATGAAGGGCTGTCTAGCCAACCAGGCGGATCTGGATACTGAGTGGAATCTCTTCATAGGTAAGACGGACTCAACCGGTCCAGGTGCCACTTGAGACCTCAAAGCGATTGTGGTATTTGATACTTGCGCGGGTTCAGCAGGTTTGATGATGTATAGAGCCTGAAACGGTTTTCAGCAACTTAAAAATGTTATTTGCAGTTTTCCCATTTGTTAAATCGTGCAAAGCGAGACTTCCTCGTGTTTTTTAGAGGACGTCCTCCCAAAGATGTGCAAGCCAGTTGTATCCAACCAGCTAATTTTACTGAATTTGAATTTCTTAAGAAGAAGCAAGTTACCAAAGGGTAGTATTGCAAACAAACAAACAAACAAACAAACAAAAAACACTCAGTGTATTTGTTTTATTTATACTAACTTAACTGGGACAAAGATTTGTGAAACGATTTTTCAGGCTGCAAGAAGGAAGAGAGCTCAGCCTTTTCCCTGGCACTTCCAGATTTCCCATCTCATCCTGAAGTAAGGAAGGCTCCCAGCAGAGAAGGGTTCAGAAGTTAGGAAAAGAGAGGAGGAGGATGCAGGGAGAGGGGCTCTGCATTGTGGCTCGGCCCAGAGACATTTCCCAAATAGCTCTCTAAGGAAAAAAGGGCAAATCTTCTAGGCAGGCCTCTCCCAGGAGGACACACAAGCCTTGAAAGAGTAAATGTGTTTTCATCCCCTCTGTCAAATGGCCTTCAAGTAAAAGTGCTTTCGATGGCTTTTGCCGCAATTACAGAGTGACAAGCAGAGTTGCAAATAGCGGCTGAATTTGTCAGCCTCCGAGAGCCCGAGTTTTCATCGTTTATGCAAACCTCTCAGCGGAATGACAAGGAGAGAGCTCCTGTCAGTTCAAAAGATCCGGGGAGGACATAAAAAGGGCCTGAGATGGGTTAGAATTTAGGAAGGCCGAGCACGGCATGAGTGGCCCAGGTTTCAAATGTGCAGCCTGGCCAGTGAAACCCCTTTGCTGGCTCACTCTTTGGTTTAAGAAGGCCAGAGAAAATATGTCTGAAGTTAAACAGAGATGCTTTTACAGTGGGTAGATTAAACAGGAAGTCATCTGATACAATCTCAGGACCATTTCAGAATAACCGAGTGAAAGCCTGCTTTGCAAACAGTTCTCACGGAGGGGATGCATCGTCAGGACTTGAATTAGCTTATATCAAAACACAGTGATGTAATTCTTCACTAAAATTTCCAAGTGTGTGTGAGAGAAACATAGGAATAAAAATGCTCTTCTGCAATATAAGATTTATATTAATAGCAGCAAAGGACGGTAGCGCAATCATGCTTATAAAAAATGTAATCTCACCTAAAAAGCCTGAAAGAGACTTTCATATGTTTAAATTAAACTTCATAGAGTCCCTTGAAGTCATATTTATACCTGTAGGTTGAAATTGCCTTAGTTGCTAGTACTCTGCCTCTAGTCAGGCTGAACAAATTGGTGGACGCTCATGTGTGGATCTTGGTGTGTGGAATTAGGTATGTTTGAGAAGGCTTTTTCAATTTAAGAACAAAATGTGCTTTTAAGTGTTTTTTTTTTCTACATTTAATTACTGCGTATGTGTGTGTTTATGCAAGGCAGGCATGTGGCCGTCAGAAGAAATCACAAGTGGACTGGGTCTCTCTTCTTGCACCTTGTGAGTTCCAGGAATGAAACTCGGGCTTGGTGGCAAGGGCCTTTACCCGCTGAGTCATCTTTCTGGCCTTTAATAGTTACTTCAGAATTTCTTCCCTTTAATCCCCATCGGCTGTCCTAGCTTAAAACAATCCTTTATAGGCTCCATCTCCTGGTTTGCTGGATGCCAGTTTGATGTGAAATTTAATGTCTGAAACAAAATCCATTGATTTAAAAGAAATAGAAATATGAACTCCCTCATGGTGAGTTATATTTTAATGAAAAGTAGAAATAATGGCTAATCTTACCTAGATTCATTTCAAATGCCTCCTTCCTTTCTCCTTTATCTGTCTTAGTTTGCCATAAGATAATTCTTCCGGTTTTCTTTCTCCTGTTTTGCTATGGCATTGGAAATCAGAGAGTAGGATATATTCTTGCAAATATTTACCTAAATGTGTGATGTTAGCCTCACATGCACTACATGAATGAGTCAGAAGTGCTGATTCCATTTTCTATACTTTCAGTGTTATGGTGTTTGTAAAGGCAGCAGTAAAATTCACTGGCAAAACTGGTAGTCCATCAGACATCATTGTGTAAGAGCTGTTCTCCGGCAAGAGCCGAGAGCCGCTCTCTCCCCATACCTCCTCATCAAATCCTGTACTTTCCTTAGGGCCAACTGTGTGAGCCATTTACGCTGCCTACGTAAACGGTATAGAACTTCCACGATGGTTTCCTGTAATCATTATGTGCTCATTTAAAATATTAACTGTGGCATGCTGTCGGCGGTCGGTAGAGCAGGAGTCAGCTCGGTGATGGATACCAAAATCCTTGCAGGGTCAAGACTCCATTGAAAAGGATAGAAATTGAGGATTCGGTTGGTATCTGGATTGTGTCAGAAAAACAGGTAGTTCACGTCTAAGGTGAGGTGATGTAAGTGATCGAGCAAGTGAAAAACCACAATGCTATCCTGTGGTTGTGGAGTCATTTTCCTCCCATCTTAGAAAAAGAGCCTCAGGAGTCTGTTCCAGACTCACTCCTTAGCCCGTCTGTGACAAGTTTCACTTGGAGCCCTGGAGAGAAGCAGCACTCAGAATTATTACTAAGATATAGGGAAAATGGAAAACTCTAATGTTTTTTTTTAATAAAGTTTCATTTTTTTTAAAGTAGCTGTCAACCTTGAAAGGAAGTCCGTTAGACCAAACTGAGCCTGCTTTAGAAGCATCGGTTTAACCGTGTAGCCATGGAGTTGATACAGCCAGGCTGTATCCTAGCAGCCTGTGGCGTCTTCCAGGATAAAGCACAGACCGCATCTCCTTGGTGATCAGAGTGAATCGGAGATATGTGAGCACCCTCAGCTAGACAGTACCCCGGAGGAACATGAGTGTCGTTTCTATCCTGACCTAACTCTCAGGAACAGCAGGAGACGGTCCCCATTGGAGGCACTGAAGATCCGCAGAGGCGCTTAGCCAGCTGTTTCTTTGTGAGAACACACAGTTTGGCCCATCCAAGCTTCTGGATGGCACCTGTGTGCAAAATTATTTTCTTTAAAAGACTAAGTGTTTACATTAATTTAAAAACTTTTGCAGGGAAAAGTTTGTGTGTGGAACCCCTTTTAGTGGCATTCTGTGGTTAATTTAGTTTAATTAGTGTTTAGTGCCGACACCAGGAGTCTCCAGGTAAGAACGGTTCTACCTGACAAAGGGCCGTGCTTTGAACTGCACCTAGAGTATAAGGGTAGAAACCGGAGATCAAAATACATTTAAGTTCTACAGTAAATCTTGCATATACACTAAAACTGTGACTTTGTGTGATAGTCTCCTCCTACTGCCAGTTGCCTGGCCCACTTGGGTGTGGCCTCTTCTACGATTTATGCCCATGTAAAGTATGTGTCCGGCCTCTTTTCCGGCTGCGAGATTCAGTTGCTGTTCCCCGTTCCAGCAGAGGACTGTGATCTGTGAGTCTACCCCTAAATAAATAACCCTCTATTACTCTCAATTCTGAGCTAGTGTGGGATTTTTTTAAGTGTCCTTCTTCACCCTCAATATGACTTTAATTGTTTTAGTGTGATAACTCAAAACACTGTATTTGAATACGTTAGACACACACACTTTTGCCTAAAGGGAATTCAATGTGGTTTATCGTGATCCAGACTAGGATAGGAGACGTTTAGGATACTAGATGTCTACTCAGCAAGGAGATTTACCTGGGCTCAAGGACGCTCCACCTGGTTAAGTACAGAATGAAATAGTAAGTATCACGGTATCAAGTTAGCCCGTGTCATATAACTCATGTTGGATGGTAAGAGCATACATGGTACTTCCGTTTCCAAGTATCTCTCAGGGTTTCAGTAGGTCTGATGCAATCTATCTGTGGTTCTCAAAATACTTGAATGTCTTCATATTTTTTTATATCTTTTGTAATTAAATATCAACCACTACTAAGTTGAACCAATGGACTTTGTAAATAGAATTACTCTGATGTAGACAAATACAGATGCAAATAGATAGAGATTATAAACTAGAGCTAAAGACACAGACCATGACTTCTAATGAGGAGGTCATATTATCTCTTAGGCCTTGGATACTCAAAGAATTGACAACCAGTGATAACAGACTTTCTGGACTTCCATTTTTTTTTCCAGACTGACCAATTAATTGTAAGACAGGACAGGATTGCTACCACAGCAGTGCTGGGCCAAGAGATTCGCCGTCGTGTCTATTCTTTCATCCCGTCCTTCAATGTGTGTTTACCCGGGGCCCGACATCACTCTTGCTTTGGTGTAAGCCTGTGGTAGAGTAGACGCTAGATGTGGTCCCTGCTTGAGGAGAGCCTTGTTCGATAACATACGCTCTTTTGACGGAATAAATGGAAACAACGAAGGCAAGATAGAGACATTTTTGTCTCCCTTTGTAGATCTGCTATTTTTAACGTAATCCTGAGCAACTGAGTAATTTGAAAATCCTGTATCCCCGTTTGTTGTTAATGGAATCTGCAAGAGTGGCGATGGGCTGAATAAATCAGATGACGGACCTGGAGCTTCCTCTGTCACAGCTGCTACTATCAACTCGCACACTAGCGCCTACTGCAGAGACACTGTGTTCGGTCAGTTGACGGATGAGGGTTACAGAATACATTGAAACGTTGGTACACAAAGGACTTCTCCCCGGGGCTGGAGAGATGGCTCAAAGGTTAAGAGCATTGCCTGCTCTTCCAGAGGTCCTGAGTTCAATTCCCAACAACCACATGGTGGCTCACAACCATCTGTAATGGGGTCTGGTGCCCTCTTATGGCCTGCAGGCATACAGACAAAATATTGTATACATAATAAATAAATAAATTTAAAAAAAAAGACTTCTCCGAACCTACAAAGTAGAGTCTTCAATGTAAATCATATATACTCCTCTTTTTGTTTGGGGGAAATGATGTTAGATTAAACCGCATTTGAAATTAGAAGATAGGCATTTATTGTGCACAGCAAACAAAGACAGGTTTTCTTTGTACAAGGCTGTAGGATGGTTATCTTTTAGACAGGTAGACCTGAGAGAATGTTTCAAGCACTTGCATAGAAAACTACTATTTCAAAGACATTCTGGAGCATGAAATTCTGTAACAGAGAACTGGGTGGGAAGCGCGTTAGTCCCTGAGCATTTCCCAGTAGGCTTTATACGCCCCTGTCTGATGCACCCTGAAATAGTGTGTTTAAAAGCCCTGTAGACCTGCAGCATAGAAAATGATTCCTTCCCGACTGAAGGAATAGAACAACTTCAGAGCTATTGCTTTCACCATTAGCGTTCAGTGCTTTCTCATCTCCGCTCTGTGAGATTCAAGAATCTATGCAACAATGTAGTCCAGGAACACAAATCTCAAATTGAGGGACAAAGGCCAAGCAATTATTTACAACTCTAGTCTCCCTGGTAGTGAGCTTTTGTCTTCGTGTATTCCTAAGAACACCAAGAAAGACTTCTAAAAAATGATAAGCCAGACGCTGGTAGCGCACGCCTTTAATTCCAGCACTCAGGGACCAGAGACAGGTGGATCTCTGTGAGTCTGAGGCCAGCTTGGTCTACAGAACAAGTTTAATGGCAGCCAGGGAACATGGAGAATCACTGTTAGTAGAAACTTAATTGCCAACTAACTCTTGGTCTTGCCTTTGCAGTTACTGAGAGATATTGCTCATTTCTTTTTGTTTTGTTTTGTTTGTTTGCTTGTTTGTTTGTTTTGGTTTTTTT
>JAQHUG010000028.1:7726045-7740068 GCA_028555095.1 Dicrostonyx torquatus
AGGCCCTCCCCCCTCCATCTCGGTCTAGGAAGATGCCAGCACTCTTTTCTTAAGTGTCTTTGATGACGGAAACACTCTTCGTATCTGCAGTGCAGCGTAGTACTGGTAGCCCGATTGGTGCAGGCGGCGTCTAACATAAGTTTAGTCAGACAAATCGGTTGAATTTTTCATAATTTGTTTTTTTTTACTTTTAATGTGTGTATATTTAATAAAACATAGCCGTTGAATGCCTCAGATATCATTAATGTGTCCAAGGAGCCGGCTTTTTCACCATTTCCCATCTACTCTTATTTAACTATACCTGGCAAATACGTATTTGACATGCTCAGGTGTAAAGGGAAATAATTTGATTCAAATATACGTTATGTGTAGATAATGGTTACTAATGAATAATGTAGACTCAGATCTTAAAATCCTTTAATTGAAATGATGCAACTCAGCCTCTCCCTCTATCCTATTCTCTTTCAAATCAACTCTATCAGATGCTTTCCTTCATGCTAATGGACCAGTTCCATGTGCTCTAGATGCAGGAGAAGACCATGCAACCTAATCTTAAGGCTTAAGACCTGATTTTCCAAACAGACGAGGTGTGTGCCTTCACAACAAAGTTGAGTTAGGTGGCCGAGCCTTAGTTTAGGAGTTCAAGTCCTCAGATCACTCTGTGGGTTTGTGGTGCAGAAGTGTCTGTATTCTGTCAATCATGTTTTAAATAAATGCTGATTGGCCAGGCAGGTAGTATAGGTGGGAAAACCAGACAGCAAGTAGAGGGGAGAACAGGAGAATTTGGGAAGCAGGAAGCTTCCCTGGCATTCCTGTGCAGACCACCAAGGAGGCAACATGTAAGCTGTCCTGCTGAGAAAGGGTGGCTAACATAGATGAGAACAATGGGTTAATATAAGTTACAAGAGCTAGTAAGAACCCCGAGCTAATGGGCCAATCAGTTTATAATCTTATGGAGACCTCTGTGTGATTTTTCTTTGGGGCTTGTCGGCTGTAGGGTACCTGGCGGGACAGAAACCTCAACGAGCAAGCCAGCCCTCATGTTACAGGTTTGAATTCGGCCGACCTCACTTATGGTCTACACAACTTAAACAACGGTGTTTAAACACCATGAATTGTCTTCTTCGTGTCAACTGATATGATATGAGAGCGTTTTCCTCTTATTACTGTGAAGACTAAGCTAGGGAGCGCAGATCACTCACTAAGACATAAGATATGTCAACAAAGTCAGCCACGAGCCCAGAAACAATGCGGGTCCCTGCTGATGTGAAAAACCCATGAACAGGAGAATAGAAAATAAGACTGAAAAAATAGGAAGCTTCAGAGTATGGAAGCGGGTAGGTGGAAACATCCAGACACTGTCAGTGTGCCAACCAAAGAGACAAAACAGGAAGTAAGGAAACTGGTCAGGCCACCATTAACTCACAGGAGCTGAGGAGGAGATGAGAAGGGTTGCATTCCACCATCCAGTCTGCTCCTGATTTCTGTTTCTGGGCTTCTCTTAGTTCCTGGGAGGGAAGCGAGAAGGCAGTGCCATGTGCTGGTCTCAGGTGAGCAATGGTTAAGAACACCAGCGTGGGGAGACGGTGGCATGAGCCACAAGCTTAGGGTTGATTAAACCGGTCATATTAAAAGGGGCAGTCTTGCTTCTGTGTCCTTGGAGGTCGGTGTGGTTAGGATTCCAGAGCTTTCGAGACCGTCTAAATGCTTTCTTTTGTCTCGAAAGCAATGGCAAGCCACAGGGCTCTTTTATCCAAGGAATGGCAGAATCTAAGTGGCAATCTGACAGCTAAGTAAAGAATAGGTTCAGGTGGATAAAACGCATGACTGTGGCACCAGATACGTCATCCAAGCGTGGCATGAAGCAGGAAGGAGAGCGGCAATCCTGACAGAGTAGCAGTGGGAAAGTTGTAAGACACCACAGGGAAGTTTAAATGTGGAGGCAAAGGAGAAGTGCACCAGCTACAGCTGAACTAGGGAAGATGGTGGTGTCAGCAAAGAGAAGAGCTAGTTCAGAGAATGGAAATGATGGATTTCTTTAATCTTCTTGGGGCTTGTATTTGAGAGACAGTGAAACAAACAAACAAAATGGATATGTTCAATTGGATGTTTAAAAATGGTGGTGTTTGTTCTCTGTTCCTAAGGCACAAGCCAGGATTGCAAGAATCACTGGGGGTTTTCCAAATCCCAAAGGGCTCTGTGGCCAGCTTCCGGAATCAGCTCTAACAGAGATGCCCAGAGTCCCTGCTCCTGGATTGGCATCTGCCCAGAGTCCCTGCTCCTGGGTTCACACAAGTGCCTGACTATCCTTTTTCTGACTTTTTTTTTATACTGTCTTTATCGCTAATGTGAAATATTTAAAAAGACTGCTCACTATACCCACACACTCTCAGAATGAGCTGCGTCTACACTCCCCAGACTTTCTAATTAAGTCTAGCTAGAACGCTACAAACAGGAGCGTGCTCAGCTTATGCTCCAGCAGACACAGGCCTGAGTGCTCCCCACAGGGCATTGTGTCACTCAGGCACCCTCTGCTGGTCTCACTCACCCCGTACCGTGATATTTCATAACTGCAGTCAATCTAGCAGGAAACTGAATTTCTATCGGTGTTGCCCTTTTCAGTACATGGAGTCCTGGATTACGTTGTTCATTTCTGGCCATCACCAAGTTATGAAGTTCAAGTTGAGGCACGGAAAACGTTAATTTTATAAACAACAACAACAACAAAATTCCCAGAAGGCATTAATTTCCCCCTCTCTGGCAAGAATTCCATAAATCATAGAGCGGACTTTGACTTCACTGCATGCCTCGTGGCACAGTTGTCACCAAGAAAAACTCAACACGCAAGGACCAATGTAATCTATTCATTGGATTCTGGATGCCGAGGGCCCCAAAGGAGCAACGCAACGATGCATGATGCAGCTTTTGCAGCGCAACCTTAGAAGGGGCAGCCACTTCTGCTTACTTATCTTTTGAAATTCATATTGTGAAGTTACTGATTTAAGAATGCCCTAGAGTATAAATTATTTCTCCAAAATTCTGCAGTGACTTTTGTCAAATGCTTTCTGCTCAGCCCATTAAAGGTGAAAACCATGAAATATTATTTGGTTTATAACCTATGAAAAAGCCCTAAAACCACCTGTCCCTCCTTGGAAGGCTGCCAGAACCGAGTAAGAAGAAAGGTCGGGCCTGTAACAATCCTTTTGAGGTCACAGTGTGTGGCTCGGAGCAAAGGTTGAGCCCAGAGGCTGCATTCAGTCTTCTGCCTTCTCTGGGATGATTTACATTGGTCTTTCTTAACACACATGGGACGTTTGGCTTTTAAGATCAAAATTTTAAACAGTAAAATAGTGGCCTTGGGGCACTGAAAATACGGCTATTTGTTGTTAAAATACCATTCCGTTTCCTTTTAATTGAATTTCACAGAATTGCTATTAAGGGCCCATTAACTGTTTGTGTGGAATTAGATGCTGAAATCTATCATTTCACAAATGACTCTAGATTTTAAAGCTATCACGAATTCTGCTGCATCATATTTCAATCCCTCTGCAGTTTGGCCTGTGCTCATCCAAAACTGCTTTAAGTCAATTCTTAAGATGTAAGATAAGAATTTAACTCAGAGTTACATCCAGGCATTTCCAAGATGCAGAAATTAAGTTTGGAAATGCAGCATGATGAAGTATAAGCCTTATTCAACAAATTTATTGCAAGATGTATTAGATGAAAATCAAATTTTTTAACTGAAATGTCTTAATCAAGCAGAAGAATAACCACTTGAGAGCTGTGTAGGCAGTTGAGAAAGTATCACGTGAGCTTCCCTGATAAATCTGAAATCATTCATATGGAAAACCACAGCCATCTGTACTAACTAACAGGGTAAGGACAGAGACATTAAGCTAGTGCCTTCTAGCAGGTACCAGGGCACTTATTTCTCTAATTTAGACAGCACTGATTTTAGGGCAATTCTTACCTACAATGTGATATCATACTTAATAATTTCAGGCTTCAAGTAATGGAAAATGAGTCTGTGTTTGTGCATGTGTGTAGAAGCCATGTTACCCATGTGGAGATCAGAGGACAACCTCAAGCATCGTGGTTGGTCCACCCTTTCTACCTTGGCTGAGATGGGTCTGACTGTTATTTACTGCTGGGTACACTTGGCTAGCTGGCCACCGCGTTTCTGGGAATTCTCCTGTATCTGCCTCCCGTCTCACTGTGACCTGGAATCTTGTGATCTGAACCCCTTTCCCCATGCTGGAACAGCAAGAGCTGTAACCACTGAACCTCAGCCCTCAACCTAACCCGAATAGGTCATAATTTGGGGCACAGAGTGCTTCTCTGTCACTTCAAAGTCTCCTGACCATATGCTTCTTTGATGTATTCCAAGGTTCATCTAGCCAAGCCCATATCTATACAAAACTCCAAATCAGAAGATTCCTATTTCTCAGGGGTTAAAATGTAGGCATTAGCTTTTCTATCTAGACTTTATATCCCAGGGATGGCGTGAAAGAACTAGTTTCCTTGGTTGGTTGCTATACAATCTTGATCTGCCTGAAATCAAATTCTTGACATTTATGTCAAAACAACTTTTATTTTATGAATTGCTGCAAAAAGAGTAGCAGTCATCATATCTTCTCCTCACTTGATTGTAATATTAAAACCATACATGAATAACCACAGCACAATGCATGAACCAAGGACGTTAACTTTGACACGAAACTCTTACCCATGTGCCTGGTCCTAGTACCTCTGGTTCATCTCATGGTATTTTCCTTATGTCCTAGCATCGATTTCCAGGTTCCACAAGCATTTGCTATGGCTTCTTCCTCTTCGAGGGTCTCCAGTAGTTTCTCACTCTTCTTTTCTTCTGTGTTCTTGACTTTTGAAGGTCACTACTCTCTCTCTCTCTCTCTCTCTCTCTCTCTCTCTCTCTCTCTCTCACTCACTCACTCTCTCTCTCTTTCTCTCTCACTCACTTTTGATGCTGTGCTGCCTAATTTTATGTCAAGCTAACACAAGCTACAGTCATCAGAGAGGAGAAACAACTCAACTGAGCTCCATAACATTGAGTTTTAGGAAAGTCTGTAGGGCATTTTATTAATTAGTAATTGATGGGAGAGTATCCAGCCCATTGTGGCTGCTTGTCCTAGGTTCTATAAAAAGCAGGCTGATCAAGCAAGCCATGGGGAGCAAGCCAGCACTCAGCACCCCTCCATGGCCTCTGCATCAGCTCCTGCCTCCAGGTTCCTACGCTGCTTGAGTTTTTTGTCCTGACGTCCGTCAGTGATGAACTGTGTTGTGGAAGTGTCAGCAGATAAACCCTTTCCTCCCCAAGTGGCTTTGGTCATGGTGTTTCATTCCAGCAATAAAAACCGTAACAAAGACAGGGTTTTCTGCCTTGTGCTAGCAGAGAGAGTAGCCCCTCAACAGCTGGTACCCTGCAAACTCTGACTTCCCAGCCTCCGGAACCAGGAGCCAAATGAACTTCTACTCCGCAGACATTATCCAATTTCTTTTGCCACCACAGCACGAAATGGACTAAGCCTGCGAGACGTTTTAAGTCCCAGCTAATAGACTCCTTCTCCCGATCTTTGCCTCCGACGTAGTCACCCACAAGCGTACCTTTAAGACAAATGACAGCAGCTATTATTACAGTGTTTGTGTAATGGGAGTCTCACACCGTTCCCTCTGTGTGCACACACTGATTAGAATTTCTACCCCCATGGCTCCCTTTTTCCTAATTTCTTTTTATTTCCTTGTGTATGTCTGTGAGTACAGATTCAAGGATATGCATCCTATGGGTATAACCCGGTAAATATTCAACTCGTGGCTTGTGTTGATCCAGTTTTTATGCATGAAGAGATCCTTGCAGTTATGACTATATCCTTTGACGTGACCCCTACGTTTATACATTAAGAGATCCTTGCAGTTATGAGTGTAGCCTTCGACGTGACTCCTATGTTTTTGAAACATTTCCTCATTTGTGTCTTTAAGTTATTTCAAGATCGTTTTGTGTCTGCCCTCTCCCAGTCCTCTTCTCTAAGAGGTCCTCTTTCCTCTAACTGGAAAAATGTGGAGCCTGAGATCTCATTACCACTGAAGGGCAAACCTCTGCGTACACTTAGGAAGGATGTTTCGTTACACACGTACGTTTCCAAGAACTCATTTATCTGGAGTGTTTACCAGTGAGTTCACACTCTTGCTGATTCAAGACTAAGAAATTCATTTCACCCTTACCTACTCCTCCAACATCCTTTTCCAGAAGAACGATCATGGGTTTGTGCACTAATTCTAATTTAGAATTGCCAGCCATTCCCTTTCAGATGTGTATTGACTAGATACAGTACAATATGTGCCTGTGTGTGCTGTTTGGTGCTTTTTTTTTTCCAGTGGGGTTATGGGATATAAGGAAAATCTATTGCTCTGAAGTTAGTTGGAGGTTTTTTTGACCTGTCTTTAAAATATCTTATAAGCATTGGTAATCGAGTCAGTCTGTACCTGTTGCTGTTTGTCTTTCCGTCTAGGTCCTCCAACATCCTGGTTGGCTTTAGTTATCCCTTTATTGACATACTACATGGAAACATTGCTCTCAATGTCCAAGTCACGGTTTCTCTACCCTGACCGCATCCTTTATGGCCTACCTGGTAAAGGCTGCTCCGTTTCTTTCTGCCTTGGTTTCTTCCTCCTACACTTTCACATGTGAGTGGATAAATGTGATTTCCTGGGAAGCCCCTTCTTCCGGAAGGAGGGGCACTCTGCTGAGACTCTCTCCCTTGGGGGTGAAAAGTTCTCTTTTGGTCACTCTGACCCTTTGAGGGTGTTCCTAAAGATGCTTACACACAGACTGAGGCAAGAAAGAGGGTATCAGGGGTGTTGGAGGAGATACATGTGCGGGGTTCTCTAAAATGAAGCTGCTTAAGTTGACGTTTTTAACTAAATAAATTAAAAGGACTTCTCTGCCCAATACACCATGCAGGACTTTTCTAAACTAAGATAGTCTTGCTAAAATGACTCAAAGAAAGTCCATAGTGAGCTATTAAATAAAAGAATGAGATGCGTGTCAAACTCTGACTAGCAAGGAAGTCGCCATAGACTTGTTTTAAACAATATTTTCAATGTACAGGAAGCATTTTCGTCGTCTCCAAAGTGCTTATGATGTGTCTGGACTTCGTCACGAATGTCCTGTCGTAGAAATGTCAGGAACAAGTACGAGCATATGAAGAGGGCCATAATCACGGCAATTATGAAAAAGTAATTTTCTGATTGTATAAATTGAACAGATTTCAAATAGGTCATAAAAAGCAAGCAGGATACCGAAAATAAATATTTTGGGAACTAGGAAACTGCTTGTTAAATACACATGCCAAATGCAGTTGCTTTGTGAACATTTGTATAATTTAGCTTCTTAGAAGATGAAAGCACAATTTCCTTTTAATTTAAAAAGACAAAATGATGTTAAGATGACCATTTATGGATATCATTTGGAGCTTGCCCTTCAGGTGGTGTGTAATATTTATCTAAAACTCCGGTGTTTTGTGATAACTGGGTTAAAATAAAACAAGAAAAAATGACTTGAAGAATTATTCCTAAAATTAGAGGTTGGCCTGGCTCAATAAGCAACCAGGGAGTTGCAAAGAACACGAAATACTGATTTGGGTTCTAGACGGAGCACTTGGACTTTGTGTGGCCATCTTGGACCCCTAAAAATCATTGTGGTCCCCCCAGGAAACTAGCACTACCCTGAGACAGTGTCCCTACCACGGTCATGACTAAAGCCTCTGTAGGTCCTGTGGTTTCAGAAAAGATGCACGTAGCACCAACAGCATTATTAACTGTAAGTTCTGTCCATGCAGGATTGTATCCAGCCATGGTAACAATGCAAGAAACAGTGTTATTCACGGTAAGTTCCGCCCATGCATGATTGTATCCAGCCATGGTAACAATGCAGGAAACAGCGTTATTAACAGTAAGTTCCGCCCATGCAGGATTGTATCCAGCCATGGTAACAATGCAGGAAACAGCGTTATTAACAGTAAGTTCTGCCCATGCAGGATTGTATCCAGCCATGGTAACAATGCAGGAAACAGCGTTATTAACAGTAAGTTCTGCCCATGCAGGATTGTATCCAGCCATGGTAACAATGCAGGAAAGAGATGCAGGAGTGCACTCGTGGCCACACCTCCAGTAAGGCCACCATGGAAGAGCCAGGTTTGCTGAGCACACAGTCTGTGTTGTGCCCTGTCCTTCCCCCATACCCCGACCACCCAGAGCCAAAGAAAATCAGGCCCTGAAGAGGCAGAGACTGGAATTGCCCTCACAGTCACAACCATGAACGCCTTTTTATTGGTCCGTGATCAAAAGCATTATAGAATGTTTCACTGGGGCTCTTCTCTTTCAGCTTGGTTCTAAGATGTTTCTCTCACTGTAGCAACGACACACCAGACACTTGTTTTAGACGTTTATAGCAGACTTGCATTCACAACGCTCTACCCTAGAGTCTTACCATCTGTCAACATTAAGGGATCATAGGAGAACCATGTGGGTTCTGATCCCGACTGAACTTGTGTGAGCATGCGCTGGAGAAAGCGTTCCATGGTCCTACACGGGATACTGTACTCCCAATGCCCACCGCTCCCAGAAAGCACTCAGAACGGACTCAGCAGGATCTGCTCTCATGTGTGATCTAGGGAACAGTGTAATATAGGTGATGGCAATTCAAACACAGGTAATCAAGTGTCCGCGATGGAGCTGGCCCTTGCGATGGCCCGCAGAGCCCGCCTTCCTTTCTTCTGGCACGAGTTTTTATTAAGAAAGCCTATCCCCAGAGCTGTATCATTTTTCACTTTGTGGATTTTTTTCCTTTGTGTTCCTTTCTGTGTTTGCTAAATTTTCAGTGAGGTGATAGTTAAATACACTTGCTCTGCATGTCCTTGGGCATGCTGCCTAAGATTTCTGAATCTTGTCTCATTAGTTAAAAGGTGCATGCTTCCTTCCTAGTCAGGACCAAGTGTAGCGCATATAAAATGTGATTCGAGTTTCCAGCGAATGGTAGCCAAGCTGTGTAACCACTGGGAAGACGGCCACTCTGAGAAGTAACTTTAAAATGAGAAAAGAATTGGAAACTGTAGAGGGGGGCCATGAATTCCACCTGTATAGAATCCCTTAGTCTATTTCAAGAGTATTAATGATTGCAAAATTATAAATACAAGCTACCTCCCAGCACTTCCATTTCTGAGCATCTGCAAGTGTCCACCTTAACATGGCTGGGGATGTCTTTCAAATACATTGGGATCTTTGGATGGAATTAGACAGTAATACAATGAAGAAACTCAAAAAGGAATTGCTAAATCCCATAAGCACCCAACAAGAAATTAACTGTCACTAAAATATTTGAATTAATTCTTGTTCCCAGTATTCAATGTGGGATTGAATGGAATCAAGTGAGAGTTCAGCCTTTATTTAAAAGCAGTTCATGGGCTACAAGTAGAGAGGAAATGTATGATCCTATAGTCACGCCCTTGCATAGCTCCTTCTGGTTCTCAGATCTGCATTTCACGAAGTTCTTACACCAACGAAAGCCAAAAGGTGTGGGAAAAGTGAACTCTGGGAAACTATCAGGGATCTTAATGATCCAGCTATAGCAAATAATATTGAACGGTTTTCAGGGTAATATGGACTGAGATGCTTCCACTTGAATTTGAAAATGCTTCTGGGCCCAGGCCAGTGCCATTACTGCATGTATCATTATAGCAAAGAAACGTGTTTTGAAAAGTAGAAATGATCTTTGCCAAACAAATTTAATTAGGTTACTTGAAAGCCTTTTTAAATTACCATGCCAGATGCCAGTAAAATATCAACCCCGCGCGTTTAGATCACATTCTGTTTACCAACATTTTTTTCATTTAGTTCTCAATAACTCTAGAGCCTCTGTATCTAAGTGTTTGCCCAAATCACGCAGCATCCCACTCCAGACACGCAGTTGGTCTATAATCCTGACATTTAATGAAATCGTCTTCTAAATAAACATTTATTTCACAGACTTACTTAAAATGTGAAGGAAGGTAATACTTTTTAGGGAGTGTTTTAAATATTTCTTGAAACGTTAGCATTTGAAAAAATCATTGACACATGATGACAAGCACACACAAGAAGGAATGTCAGAGATCACCTGGTTAGAGTCACGGTAAGAAGGAGGCCAGATGGGGTTCACAGGACACAGACTGGGGACCAGAGTGAGCAGCAGGAAGTTCTCAATGATTAGAAAGAAAGAATACGGCATCTTTTTTCTCCTTTGGGCCCAGAAACATAAGAAGAGCCCATTACGGGGAGAACGGAGAGCACTGAGCGCGAACTAAAGTTCACCAATGTATTCTTGAAGTCTTGGAGCTAAGAATGAAATGGTGATGTCCCAGATAAGAGACTGATTAAGAACTGGCATTGATTGGTACTGAGCACCAGAAGCACAGAAAGTAGACACCAGGATAGATGAAGTCGGTGTTGGGTAACCTAAGAAAAACCTGGCTTGCGAGCAAAAAGGAAGGAAGGAAGGAAATAAACTTAAGATGAGTAGTCAGCCGGTCGTCAGCTTGCTCACTAAGGGATATTAATGCAGCAGCTTGGGGGATGTGTGTCGGGGGGGGGGGAAGGTTAGCTTTTATTCCTGGGTTTGTATTTTTTTTCAATGGTCCTTGCTGTGTAACCCACACTGACCTTGAACTTGAGATCCGCCGTCTGAGTGCTGTGACTATGACCTGCACTGCCCTAACTACTACCTTCCAGTTTCTAAGTGACCTCATTAATTTAATAGGTCTTGGTTAGCCCTTCCCTCCGTGCAGTGAAATGCAGAGAGTTGTTTTCCTCTGAATTTCCCAGGAAGAAAGGTAAAGAATGTCAACGTGAGCTGGCGTTGGAGGAAGGCAGGGAGCAAGTCGCTGGTCATGGGGAGAAGGGAGAGATGATACTGATGGCACGGACGCTCTGTGGCACTGGACACCACAGTACTTCCATCGCTCTTCAGTGGCTCCACCATTTCTTCTACATTTGTTTGGACTGAGGTGGGCAATTGCCTCCACATTCTCCATATTCTTAGCTCCTTTTGGTCTCTACTGTCTACAGAGAAGCCCTTGCCCCTGTGCTTCCCACGTCTCCTCCCAATGGCCTTTGTAGAATGTTGCTAAGTAACGCCATACTATAGACTGAGTGCCTCACTGTGGACAAGTGACTGAAGAGAGAATGGCTTTGAGGGACTGAGGATGTCGGTGGCACCACATGATAATTAGCTCATTTCCTGTTACCGTCTCGTCAGGATGAACATACCAGGTGCGAAATTTTAAGACGTGGGTTCTCCTTTCAGATCTTGGAGAACTCAGGCCCTCTCCACTGCTCCTCAAGCCCGCAGGGATATTTTCACCTCAAACTTAGTTGTTAGTTGAATGACTTTTCCTCAGGGCATGAGAGCAAAGAAACCTTTCGTTCCAGATAAAGCAACAAAAGTTGACCAAGGAAAGACTACCAGGCAAGTCTAGTGTGGTGAGGCAGAGATTGGGTAACTCCACAGCTGTGCACCAGAAGGCACACACCACCACTTAACTCACCCATGGGGCATGATTCATGGAAGCTGTATCCTGTGAGCTCCCCACCCATCTTTCAGGCAGCTTTTTGGGAGAATCCCGCCTTCCCCAGCAGTTGTTCCCTGCTTTCATAACTGTGGCAAGGCGCTTCACTCCCTGGATCTTGTAAGTTTGCTAAGTGGTTTCCTAGCTCCCTGAGACTGAAGGGCAGCGCCCGGTGTAGGATGTTTCAGTTTGGAGACCCCCAAAGGTGATGGTCTTTGTGTACTCACATTCTAGCTTCCGTGGGTTTATAAAGATTTTTACTCAAAAATGTCTTTCTCAAGAAGGCTTCATCCAGAGACTTGATTATTTCTAGTCTGTCCAAATTCTACTCCTCTCTTTTATTTATCACAGTTTATTTTATCGTCCCTTTGTCAGATTTTTGCTTGTGCATTTTGGTCTGTCTCACGACCTGGGAGGCTTAATGTCTGATTTGTTGTATGTCCAACAACTATTCCTGGTGTATATTAGATTCTAAATATATGTTTGTTGGATGAATTAGTGAGTAACAGAGTTCTTATGTTCTGTTTTGTCTTCTATAATATACACTGATAGCCCTTGCTCTGACTTCCACAAATGTTTTGAAAACTGGATAAAACAGCATGCTTTTCCCACACGGTGGTGCTTCCCGTGTGGCCGCTGATGCCGGAATGACCCTCTTAGCGCATTAGATACCATTGCTACCATTTTCATCACTGGCATTCTGGAATGGGTCCATGTTGGACTGCTCTAGAATAGTCCATGGCCATATCAGGAGATTGTTAGTGGCAAAATCTAATTGGCTAGTGGGTTCTGTGTGTCAATCGGCACACTTGGTGATCCCAGACTACTTGGTTACCTGAACCCAGGGCTGAATTCCTACCCTGCTCTTCTGGAAACAACAGGAATGCTTTGGCTTCCGTTTTGTTTGGTTTTCCAGATGGGTTTTCTTTCTGTGCACCTCCCTGCTGATCTTAAACTTGCAGTCCTCCTGCCTCAGCCTTCCAGGTGCTTGCTGGGATTCTAAATGTGTACACCTGGCTGCAGCGTGATTTTTCTGCCTCCTCATCTACTTGAGGAAAGAAGCTGGGAAGAGTTGGGGCACTCTGCCAAACACTTTCCTGGAGGGAAGGAACAGCTTCCTGATGGGTATTAACACATTATCACAGTGCGTCTGCTCGTTCCTAAGTCCCTCTGCCAACGAAGTTACTATGTGGTGTTATTCAGTGAGAATCACCTAATACAATTAGCACCGGAAATATTCATAATCTTTCTAGTACTTTCGTAAATCCATCCTCCGAGCTAAACCAGGCAAATCTGATGCCCGCCCCCACCAGGAGTCCATTTGAAGCATCAAAGTGGCATTGTCTTCACAGACAAAAACCAAAAATATTTACCTCAAACACATTCCAATGTTGGACCAATGTAGCTACCATGTACTCTCAATTTAGCCCAAATTTCTCAAAGTTTTTCAAGGACATGGAGCTAGGTAATGGAATATTGCGAGATTGATAGCTCTGCCTTAATAATTAGAAGGTTTTAATAAGCTGCTTAGCCTTGATAAATAGGATTGTTGAAACCTCCACGCTTCCTGTAGACTAATAAGGTTGAGGTGTCAAGTTTTTAAATGCATTGCGATCTTAACACAACATGATTCTTTAAACCTATCCATCACTGACCCTCAGCAAATCCTCTGTGCTCATGTCTTACTTAAGAAGCCAAGCCCTGTTTGAAACTCGAGGGTGTTTCAGCTCTCGAGGAGAGGACCGGGCAGTTTGTAATGCTCATCTTATTTCAAATCTCATATCCATCAGCATTCACATGCACTTTGGGTACACGCTGTCTTCAATTTGGGGTTTTCTCTCTGGAAACCACATTTGTGTTTCCCAAGATATGAGTACTTTACAGAAGGAAATATCTGTTTAGGAAATACCCTATAGCTAGATATGTTCAGAGTATGTACCCTGAGAACAATAGTATAAAGGAATAGTCGGAAAGCCGGCCTTAGCAACAAAATGCAAAGATTGTATGAAATTTCTAGGCTCTCATTTAGAAGATATAATTGTTCTTTTAAAAAGAGGACTAGCGTACTTTTGCGTGAATGCCAACCATCCCCTGTGCGTTTAAATCCATTGCATAGGATTCGGGGCCTATAGTATTTCAAACCATATAAACAAATTTCTCATTAACTTTTTTGATTTTAAAGTTCACATTTCTTATGAAATATATGTTGAGAAGATGAAGATTAATACCATTAAATAGATGAAAGTTTTTTTGATCCAATAGTATTCAATAAAAATATAAAGTACTCCAAAGCCAGAGATCCACAACACACACACACACACACACATACACACACACACCACACACACATACACACACACCACACACACACCACACACACACATACACACACACACCACACACACACA
>JAQHUG010000028.1:7748726-7814397 GCA_028555095.1 Dicrostonyx torquatus
AAGACACAAGCAACACAGCCTTCTTTCCCACCCATGATGGCTAAGAATGTTCCAGCAACTTTCAGGTCAGACATGATCCTCCCTCACACATCCCAACTTTATTGTTGGCCGTCATTGCACCTTTTCTCAGGTGTCATCTCTTTGTGCATTTTATATTTATCGTAGAGAAAAGAAAAATTAGGACCTTTTACTGAAAATTGTTTAAATGTAGAGGTGCAGGTAAGAAGACCCTTGAGTGTCCCCTGAAGAAAGGAAACACATCCCATGTTCATACTTACCTATTTTAAATTGCGAACTACCCTCCCTTGATCCCTGTCCCCTGATCCACTGTTGATTTCCCCGGCACATATCACCTCCCAACAGTCGATATTAATTTGTTAATCCCCCTTTGGAATATTGTTATCTTAGTCCTACTAAAATAAGAACCATGAAAAAGATGTGTGTTGAGCTTCATGATGTACAAAAAGTACCTAACACCGAGCCTGAAACACAGTCAAAGCTGTCATGGAGGAATTGCTCAGGATTCAAATGAGTCTGGAAGATTATCTTGATCCTTCTTTTTATTTGTTAGTTTAGGTTATTTAGGACCTAGGAAAGTTCAATAACCCTTAGGTTACCACCATATAAAGAGTTGATAAAAAATTCTTTTTGTTATAAAACATTCCAATATATTTGATCTCCCATGAGAATTATAAAGCCATCAAGAAGGAATGGTGTAAAGACGGAGACCATGTCCATAAGCAAGCCCTGAGAGGCCATGGCGTATCCCGGTACAGCATCACGGATGTTGAAGCCTATATTGGAAGTGTGCACGGAGTCACCGTGTGTCTTTCTGAGCCTGTGTTAATAGCAGACCCACTTTTGTTTAACTTGGAAAACTTCCTGATGATTAAAAACCTTCCAGATCGTTCCACTTCACAAAGAGCTGCTGACAGCAATTGTGCCTTGCAGCCCTCATGGAGTACTCTCTTTTTCATCTTGTAAAAGGATAATTTGCTAAGTCTGATTAAAAAAAAATCAGACATTGAACTTGATCTATCCAAAATTGTTGCATATACCATTGAGCGACTTTAATCAAATTCACCATTATTATCTTTTTATTTGCTTTTCCTCTGCCTGCAGATACACTGAAGACGATGTAAGCAATGGGGCACCTTCACAATACTAGTCAGAGGGCCAGGTGGGCCCTAAAATGAACGCAACTGTTTCCAAAGATGAAGCAGATCAGCGCGGATTAACGCATTCATTTTGAAACCCAAGGCAGGAAGTACCGCACGCATGCCTCTAACAGTCCCATTGCCCAGTTTTCTGTCCCATCTCAGTACCCGGAAGTCACTGTCCCACAGAGCAGGCGGTGTTCTAACTCTGTCCATTTTCATATGAAAGAAACACGATTTATTGAGCAAGACAAGAAAGCAGTTGTGTGCCATATTGAAGGGCAGATTTGCAATGATCTGCTCCCTGGCTTTCAGCAGTGCAGCAATGGTGACAGACGTGGAATCGTGACTGTCATAAATATTCACAGCCCCTCCTGCCCAAGTAGCAGAGGGAGGTATCTGTGTTTGCAGCACATGGTTAGCAGAGGGTAAATCGAGGTCACATGGTCCAGTATGTCCAGACCTGGGAGCCTTGGGCAGTGCCCATTGAAGTCCTGCACACTCCTGACAGGACAGTTGCATATTATGGGGTGGTTTCACAGCCTTTCTGATGTGCCATGCCTGAGTTACTATCTCACTCCTGTGTCCTTATAATAAACCCACGTGAGAATGTATTGCTGTCAGCTGAGGCTAGCCAACGAGAGAGAGTCCTGAGGGCACAGAGAGGATGTGTGGTGGCACCTCGGGGCCCAAGGCTCTCTTAAACACCTGCCAAATCTGAAAAGGCTTCGGTTGTCAGGGAAGCTAAGAGAAATATGAATTAGGTTGTACCTGGATGATGGTCAATGTTCACATCACTTAAATCTTTTACTGCACTATGAGTACCATAGCTCTTTGATATACAGTTAATGGAGCCGTAATTCATTCCCATATTTAAGATAAAGATCTCTACTACCAAATCTAGGGTCCCTCGTGGCAGAAACATACCTGTCCTTCTGAGCACCCAACGGCTCTTCTACGCCAACTGTTTCCAGGTTTACGTGTTCTTGTGTGTTCGAACTGCTTGGAAACCTGTAGTGCAAACATTGTGCCTTCGTTC
Organism: Dicrostonyx torquatus; assembly: GCA_028555095.1. NCBI lineage: Eukaryota > Metazoa > Chordata > Mammalia > Rodentia > Cricetidae > Dicrostonyx > Dicrostonyx torquatus. The sequence goes on from JAQHUG010000028.1 coordinate 7,750,923, forward strand.
TAGACGTGTGGGTTCACCCCCCCCAACTCTCCATGTATTGTCTTCTCTCGATATCCATGTTTAATGCAGCTTGAGTTTTTAAAATCTTACTTTATTATAGACCTTTAAATAAGGCTAAGTCTCTGTGGGATGGATATATATTCTACCATGTTCACATATGCATGGTGCAAAAAAATAGGGCATAGGCATGAAAAACTGAGGGGAACATGACAAATAGTACACAGAGGATAATTAATCAGATCACATGTTAGTTAGTCTGAACCCCCGATGCCCAGACACCATTAAGTACATACACAGATAGAAGTAAAGAGACACATATAAATAAACCTCATGGAAACCTCCAGCCTAAAACTGATAACTATAGCTACTGAGTAACATCTAAAAGTTTTATTTTATTTATTTATTTATTTACTTATTTATTTTTGGTTTTTCAAGACAGGGTTTCTCTGTGGCTTTGGAGCCTGTCCTGGAACTAGCTCTTGTAGACCAGGCTGGCCTCAAACTCAGAGATCCGCCTGCCTCTGCCTCCCGAGTGTTGGGATTAAAGACGTGAACTGCTATGCTAAAAGTTTTATTTGAGTAGAGTTTTGCTGAATGTACCAAGAAAACATGAGTGTATGAGGATGCTTCTGCAGAGGCCTAACAACATCAGCCCAGCCATGACAGGCTACAGGCTAGCAATCCTGAGATTACGTCTCACTCAGACAATCGCCCCTGAGTCTAGGAAGCAATCAGAGTTGAGACAAACACCTACTAGAGGTTCCAGAACATTAAGGATAGCTTACTTAACTTGTACATAGGTTGCCAGTTTCCTTGCAGCAATCCAGTACCAATCCCTGTTTGGTAAGATTCCTGTGCTTCACGCCTGCCGCACATCAGGAGTTCTAGCCGCATCTGAATCCGGAATTCTCCCATGCCCCTCCCCCCATCCTTTACTCCATGAGAATCCTGCCACAGCTGAGCTGGAGTCTCTCTCTGATCCAACTGTTGTGTTGGAACGGATGGGAGTCCAGGCTTGAAATTTTGCAATAAACGCTCTTTCCTTTTGCATATGAACTCATACTTCTGATGGTCTCGGGCTCATGACATGGGCATAACACTTCCTTCTGGTTCTTATAGAACTCTGAACATACGTGCCTTGGCCCATTTATTAGTTTCAGGTCTATTTGAAATGATGTTGCCTCTCTATACCCCTGTCTTGTATGCTTGTATGAGTGCAGCCCATCATAATTTGGCCGAAAAATATTTTTAAAACATTGCATCTGTTGTGCTTTTGTTGTTTGTTTAGTTGTGATTTGTTCCTTCTGGATCAATACAGCGAACAATTATTCACAAGGCATTTATACTACATGGGGTACTACAGTCGCCTAGATCCTGTAAGTTCTTGAGAGGATGGGTGTGAATTCATCACGTTATATAAGGGCCTTGAGCATCTTTATGTAGTAATGAGGAGCGGTTGTGTCCCCACTGAGGAGTGGGCCATGTTCCCAGCGCCAGGCTCCCAGCTGCTGGGCTAGCTTACATTTGAAATAACCACATGGAAATTGTATTAATTAAATTACTGCCTGGTCTATTAGTTTTAACCTCTTATACATATTAGTTTAACCCATATCTAGTAATCTGTGTATCACCACGTGGTCGTGACTTACCGGGAAGATTCTAACCAAAGACCATCTTGGGCTGGAGAAACATGGCGCCTTCTACACTTCCCTTCTCCCCAGCCTTCAGTTCTGTCTACTCCGCCCACCTAAGGGCTGCCCTATCAAAAGACCAAGGCAGTCTATTTATTCAACCAATGAAAGCAACAGAAATACAGAAGGACCCTCCTACACCATCTGTAGATTTCCTGTCCACCAGGGGCCCGAGATGAATCCCCGGTGGATACTAAAGGATGATTGTAAGAATCCAGTGAGGAATTCTTAGAAAGCGTTAACTTTTGACCTCCGCTGACACTTCCTGCTTCCCAGACAATTGCAAGTAAGAGCTGAGGAATAACTTCTCCCTTCCCAGTCTCCCTGAGAGACTCACGTGTTCAACACATGTAGAGCCCCTCTGGCGCTGCCGGGGAAGCCACCACGGCACTGGTCTTTATTTGGAACCTCTTTGTGATCCACAGATAGATGAGAATCTATTCCCAAAGTACCTGGATGTTGTTGGCTAGGGAAGGCTCTGTGTTTGACTGTGTGGTCCGCCTCACCAGGGCACAGAATTCTTGTAAACAAAAATAACAGATTCTACTTCCTGAGACTAAAGTTTCGAGACTGTTCTCAGAACATCTCTCCTTGGGCTTGCTCCGCTCTGTCCTTGTTTTCTCCTCCATCTGCATTTTCCTGATGGCGTTCTATAAACATCGGGGAGAATCGTGAGGAAAACTTCAAAAAGAGACACACAGCATCCATCCATCCACCCTCAAAGGCTGAGCCTTCACGGCTCTTCTTTCATCACAGACAACTCTTGCTCAATGTTCCTGGCCAAGAGGACCGGCTCTGGATCGGTGATCTCCAGAGCGGTTAGCAGCAGGACAGGGAAATGAGAGTGAAAGAAACTTGGCATTTCAGCATTTTACCCACAGTTCATCTATCCCGTTATCTAGTTTGGTTCTCATTGTTTCAGGAGAAGGTGTTTTATCGACTTCCCTGGAGTCTTCACCACTGAAAACACTTCCTTAATAGACTTTCTATGTACAGCAGAGACATCTGAATTCAATCATATAACACAAAGGTTTGGGCAAGTGGACACACAGGCACAACTGTGATTAAAATCTTATTCCATAGTGAAGTCACGTTGGTCTTAGTCTGTGTGAGCATATCCTTGATATCCACACCATGACACAGTCACCTCATGACTCGCTTCTCAGAACACATGCCCATGACAAAGTGAGTCATGAATGTACATTAATTAAATAATATGTGTTAGGTGCCATATGACTCCACTGTTGGCCATCGTCAGGAGAGGTGAACTGTCTTGTCAGGATGTAGGCAGTAATCAAGACAGTGAGTCTTAGTCTTAGTACTGACTACTACTAGTAGCTTACAGCAGCCAAATAATCCAGATACTCTAGACTTTATTTATCTCATATACAAGGGAGCAATGTTTTATAACCACAGAAGAGCTATTTATTTCCTCTGTCTAAAACATATACGATGTGCCACGTCAGCCTTTTAGAGAAAAATGATAAAATGTTTATTAGCTTAGCTGTCCAATTGAATCCCCATTGACCGCCATTGGGGTTTCTCTGTCACACTCTCTCATACACTTGAGGAAGTCAAGACCCTTAGATCAAGGACACTAGCTCCCTCCTTCCATAGGGGCACAACCCAAGGACAGGCCCAGGGAAGTGTGAGGATTTCAGAGAGAGAGAAACTTGATGTGAGTGTTTTCCCCCAGAGTCTTTAAAAATAACCAGTGAACTGTGTTTTCTATTATTGGTCTCAACAGGGATTCGTGCCCTTGTGCAAACGACCGTAGCCAGTCTCAAATTCCTAATGCCGCCCCACTTGAGTTCACCTCAAAGCTTTTCTGCCTCACCAGAACCTTCCTGGATAGTCATTCCTTGCTCATGTTGTCGAAAAACCAAATGTAGCCTTGGAGTAGGACACCTAGATGGGGGGACAGAAGCTGACTTCTTTAGCGCTCACCCTGCAAGACTATAGCTCTGCCTACCTTTGTCTCTATGTCCGTCCTATGTGTTGCTCTGGTCAAAAAGACACGAGCATAATGTGTTAATGAACTCTTAAACTGCAAAGAACTTTATAAAGTAATCTATATAAAGAAATAGTTTGCGCCTTAGCTTATAATATTTCACCATGATCTGAGACTTCCCAGATTAAAAACAAAACAAAACAGAGATTTTAACCTTTTCAATAAAACCTACATAAAAAAATGAGCAAGGGCTGATATTTAGAAACACATCTTTTTACATGTTTGGATCTTTGTGGCCTGCTTTGGGTGACAAGTCCCCTCCGTGATCAATCTTCACATGGCTCCGAGGATGCTACGCTAACAAATGCACAGCAAGCCTTGGTGCCTTTACCTTTCCTCCGCCAGTCAACACTGGGAAAGGCATTAATCATTAGCCAAATTTTACAGTATAGAAACCAAGGCGATGCGATCAGTCACAGAGCATTGCATTGGAGAGACATGGGATTGAAAATGAGTTCTCGGTTATCAGCATTCTGATCATGACGAACGTATGCCCGGGAAACAGAGGTGGAATTGATGCTGGTGTCCGTCAGATAGAGTCACTGTGGCGCTCTGATGCCTCCGTGGGAGGCTTGGTCAGCATGCTGGTGTTAGGTTTGAAGAGCAGTAATTCAGAACATTTTTTCTCATGAAACAAAGCACAATTCGATGTTTTTCCTATAACTGACGTCAGAGAACAGTGCTATGACTTTACTAATGTGTTATTCATAGTGTGTCTCTGGGTAGTCCTCGCTGTCCTGGAATTCACCCTGGCCTCAGACTCTGAGATCTGCCTGTCTCTGCCTCCTGAGTACTGGTATTAAAGGCAAATACCAACATTATCCAGATTCAATATGTTATTTTCTGATACCATTCTGAGTTGTTCCTTAATGTATGACCAGCCATGCACTGTGGCTCCATGTTTCAGCCAGATACAGACCTTGCAGATTTGAAGGAGTATGGAGCCCATGTGGTTGTCAGAAGCAAGTGTACTCTGTCGTGAGACATGCAGAAGGGTAGCACATGACGTAATAACTCTCGGTGGTGCTGGGGGACTATGTTCCTCTTCACTTAATCCCGTTTCATTACTTTTGGTTATCACTCTAGAGTCTATTCTTATGACTTACTAAAAATACAATAGAGGGCTAGAGAGATGGCTCAGCAGTTAAGAGTGTGTGCTACTTTTGCACAGAACCCAAGTTTGGTTTCAAAATCCTCATGTCAGGAAGCTCTCAATCACCAGTAACCCAGCTCTCACTGCTCCAAGGATCCTTTCTGGGCTCCGAGGGCAACTGTGCCCACACCAAACCCCAGCACAGACACAAGTTAAAGCAAGGGCTGGGCGGTGGTGGCGCCCGCCTTTAATCCCAGCACTTGGGAGGCAGAGGCAGGAGGATCTTTGTGAGTTCGAGACCAGCCTGGTCTACAAGAGCTAGTTCCAGGACAGGCTCCAAAGCCACAGAGATACCCTGTCTCAAAAAAAAAAAAAGTTAAAAAAAAGTTTTAAAAAGTACTCAAAAGCAGTGTGGAATGTGCTGTGCTTTGAGAACTGTCCCCAAGATGCCTGCGTGTTAAGGATCAGACTGTGGAGGGAAGATTTCTTGGCCATAAGCATCCCTCCTCCGCGACACACTCCCATCAGTATACACCATCCTAATACAAGCTCAGCTGGAGGAGACTGGTACCCTGAAAACAGCTCACCTGTGAGCCACAGGCAGCCTTGCCTCTTCCCAAGCTGATCATCTCAGGTGTTAGCCATAGTTATGGAAAGCTATGCATGATTCCAGTTCAGCAGCAGCCTCCATACCCAATGGCTGCTCCATCTCCCAGCTGCATCAAGAGGGTCTTGTTCACCGGTAACAGTTACTATCTGGCTTCTACCAGAATACACTTTGAAATTCAGACAGTAGAAAAACCACACATTTCTCAGAATAAAGCTTCCTTGTTGATTAACCTAAGACTATATTTTTGGCAAGACTCCTAGATTTTAGCCACTGGAAAAAAAAATTAGCACTTTGCATGACTTAAGAAATCTGTGGATGTTTCTGGCACCAGCTCTTACTGGGATTCTAGCTTTTAGCAAACAGTTGAAACTCACTAAATCTCAGCTCTTGCCTGCGTAGCATGAATTGTGATGCGCGGTATCTCTTCGAGTCTGTTCCTTACCTACTCGGCGTCTGTTGAGAACCTACTCTATGACAAGCAGTGTCCACTGTGAAATGATGCTGAACGTCCTTTGATCTCTCTAGGCGTCATGAGACCCTATGTGCCCACAAATCAGCAAAAGTTAAACACACTTCAATGGTTGAGACACTTAATTCGATTTTTCAAAACAAAGTTCCTTGTCATCTGCTTAAACTTTTGTATTTTGCTCTTAATCTTATTTCTCACGCACGATCAAGACTGACTTCTCAGACAGCGCTCAGTATATTAGAATAGACAGTATAAGTTAATTTGTGAATTAAATTTTATGAGACACTATACCACATACTTCGTAAAATAAATATGTATTATTGTACCCATTGTAGATAGTCATGGTCTTATCTTGTAATTATATTTTTCAAATTGAATTTCTGCATTCTTATTATCCAGTTATTCAGCCCATGCTGTTTATAGCTATATAAATGTTCATAGCTATGTTCCTTAATGTCACATCATTGCATTTACTAGAAAGAATAATTTCAATCATGGTAATAGCCATGATTGTTCCACTTTCTCGATCGTAAATATGTATATGCTGGGTGTACTTTTGCGATGATCTGCTGTTTCTTTAGACAAGAAAAATTAATAGAGCAATATAACACATACTCCTTGCTTTCTAGTACTTAAGTTTAGGTATGAAAAAAAAAAAAACGCTGATCGTGAGTTAAAGTATTTTTAGACCCCAACTGCCAATAAAAGGAACATCCTTAGGTTTAACTTCTTCTAAGAACAGCTGTGACATTTCCGGGTCAGGGACTTCAGACTCCAAGGAAACTTTGATCCATAAAAGATGATTGTGGAGTATCTACACTGTACTGCCCAGCACTGTGGCTCAGAGCACAGCCTGCAGTGTCTACACTGCACTGCCTGGTGCTGCAGCTCTGCAGTGTCTACACTGCACTGCCTGGCGCTGTGGCTCAGAGCACAGCCTGCAGTGTCTACACTGCACTGCCTGACTCTGCAGCTCTGCAGTGTCTACACTGCACTGCCTGGCGCTGTGGCTCAGAGCACAGCCTGCAGTGTCTACACTGCACTGCCTGGCTCTGCAGCTCTGCAGTGTCTACACTGCACTGCCTGGCGCTGTGGCTCAGAACACAGCCTGCAGTGTCTATCATACACAAAGTGAGTGTGATACCTCCCTTTCTACGGTGGACCTGTGCATTTTGTACTGTGTTGCTGACAACTTTGGTTTGTAGGGGTGAGTATGAAAAACGTAACTCTGAGACCTACAAGCCCAGGTTAGTGAGTTCTGTGGGTTTCCTTGTGATGTCCTTGACACCCCCTGGCTCATTGGATCCTTCCTCCCTCTCTTCAGCATGATTCCCTGATCTCTGCCTAATGTTTGGCTGTGGGTCCCTGTATCTGTTTTCATCAGTTGCTACATGAAACCTCTCTGATGACAACAGACTAGACGCCAATCTATGAATATAGTAGACTATCAGTAGGCATCATTTCACTGACTTTCATGGTAGGCAGTTGTGTTTTGTTTTATCATAGGTGTCTGGGCTCTCCGGCCTCTGGGTCCTGGCCCTCCAGGTAGTGTCAGGGTGGGCTCCAATTCAGGTCATGGGTCTCAAACTTGACTGGTCACTCCCACAATATCGATACTACCTTTATCCCAGCATGTCATGTAGGCAGGACAAATTATAGGTCCCAATGCCTTCAAAGAAAGTCTTGCCTTTTCCGGGAGATGACCAATTCAGGCTAGAGGTTTTAGGTAAGGTCAACCTCATAGATTCCAGGAAGTTTCCACTGCATTAAGTTTCTAGCTCCCCCTGAGATGTCCCCAACCTCAGTTGTCTCTCCCAGTACTCTCTTCCCAACTCTTCCCCAACCTGTTCCTATCCCTCCCCACCCCATCCCTCCAATAGGGGCCCATGGAAACTGAACCAACAAGCGGGAAGCCTGTATGGGACGGACCTGGGCCTTCTGCATATATATTACAGTTGTGTGGCTTGGTCTTCTTGTGGGACTCCTGACAGTGGGAGAAGCAACTGTCTCTGACTCTTTTGGGTGCTTTGGAGACTCTTTTCTTCATACTAGGTTGTCTTGTCCAGTCTTTATATGTGGGGAGATACCTAGTCTTACTGCAACTGGATATGTCATGTTTGGTTGATACCATGAGAGGTCTGCCATTTTCTGAATAGAACCAGAGCAGGAGTGGGGATGACTGTGGTGCAGAGGGAAGTGGGGAGCAACTGGGAGGCAAGAGCAAGGGGAAACTGCAATCAAGATGTAAAATAAAAAATAAAAAAGAAGAACGTATCTGGATATAAATACTAATTCTCTTTCTGAAAAAGCTTTTGGGGACAGATGTTGGATGGTTTAAGTCTAGTCCAGCTGGAACCTTGCAGGAAATTCAGCTGAATTATTTTATCCTTTCCAGCGAGTCTGTTTAGGGGCATCTAAGTGATCTTTGGAACATGAAGAACATTGATTTTCTTCACCTTTGAAGTAGTTTTAATTCTCATGTAAATCAAGGAGCAATCACTTGTAATTTAATAATAAATTAAATCATTGGGCTTTGTGCATAATTGATAAGTTCCTCTGAAGTGAGCAAGGTCCTTCACTCAAATTCACAGCTTACTCAATATTGAAGTAGATACGGGCAAGAATGTGCAATAAAGCACGCTTAATTACACTCTAAATTAGATTTTGGAGGTATTCATAAGTCACAGGACTTTAGAATCGAGGCTCAATGGTTCTACTTGACCGTTGACTGATCAGAGAACTTACAGAATGATGCGTGTCCACCTCATTCCTGAGCTGGAGGAAGTGAGAACACACCGCGGTGCTGTTGACTCCAACATGGCCAAGGAGGGTCACGTGGCACAGGGGTATCTGCTCACAGCTGAACATATCTGTGTCCATAGTTCTCTATCTTCATAATAATCTAATAAACATCTATAGTTGTTGTAAAAGGCAGGCGGCTGTGTCCCACTGCTGCCGAGAAGTGGGGCCTTTTTCCCGGTGCCTGGCTCCCAGCTGCCAGCTAGCTTATGCCCAAAATAACCACATGACAATTATATTCATTTAAATACTGCCTGGTCCATTATCTCTAGCCTTTGCTTGGCTAGCTCTTTGCATCTTATTTCAACCCATTCTTAAATAGTCTATAAGTCATGATGAGGTGGTGGGCTTACCGGGAAGATACAGCATGTCTGACCCTGGTAGCTTCACGGCAGCTCTCACACTTCCTTTTTTCTCAGAACTTCCGTTCTGTCTACTCCGCCCACCTAAGGGCTGACCTATCTTATAGGCCAGGCAGCTTCTTTATTAACAGAAATAAAGAAGGACCTTCCTACACCACTTAGTCTATTTGTGGCTGTAGACAATGAGTAGCAACTCTCTTCCACAGTAGATGTGAGTCCTTTCTCCCTTCCTGGTCAAAGGGATTGGGCTGCACATGGGCTTACAGAACTCTGCACTGGCTTCCAACACTAGCGAAAGCTTGGGTTTGCACACAGACATGCTTACACGTATGAAAATGAGATGGCTTATTATGGTAGTTTGAGTGGGATGTCACCCATAGTCTGGCATTTGAATACCTGATCCCCAGTTAGTGTCACCTTTTGCAGGACACTGAAGAGGTGTGTCACTAGAGATGGGCTTTGAGATGAAAGACTTCTGACATCTTAAGTCCTCTCCTATCTCTCTGTTTTGTGCTTGCGGTTCAAGATGTGAGCTCTCGGTTTCCTGTTCCTGTAGCCAGGCCTGCTGCTTGCAGCCATGTCTTCTTGGCCACAGTGGACTCTTCGTGCTCTGGGACAGGAAACCAGAATGAGCTGTTCTGTCTCTCAGTTGCCTTGGATGTGGTATTTTCTCACAGTGACAGAAAGATAACTAATGCGCATATTTTTAATTTTTATTTATTTATTCATTTACTTATTTGCTTTTAAACATGACTGGCAAAAAAATTGGCAATGAAGGACTCCTAATGATCTTCTGCTATCCTCATAGATTGGTGCCTTGCTCAAAATGTCATCAGAGAGGCTTCATCCAGCAACGGATGGAAAGAGATGCAGAGACTCCCAGCCAAGTATTAGGCAGAGCTTGGGCAATCCTGCAGAAGTGGGGCGAGGTATAGAGAACTTCACAAGCAAAGCCAGAACATCACCTGACCTGGGCTCACAGGACCCACAGAGACTGACCTGACCACCCAGGAGCCTGCATGGGGCTAAAGAGCATGTTCTTAACCTAGTTTCAGCACTAGTTCATGGAGGAATTGTATATATTTATGTTTTCCCCAGAAGTAGTCACTCAGGAGCCATTTGAAAAAGAGGTGTATTGAACCCAGCTCCTGTCTCTAATCCTAGAACTCAAGAAGCCAAAGCAGGGGGATTGCTATAAGTTTAAGGCCAGCTGGGGCTATGGAGTGAGTGCCAGGCTATCTTGTGCTACAGAGTAAGAGAGACAGAGGCAGATAGACAGAAAGAAAGACAGAAGGATAGAGAGTAGGAGAGGACAGGGACCTAGGCACACAGACAGACAGGCAGAGCATTCCATTGACAAGATTAGATGAGCTATAAATTTAATTTAAAATTCTAAGGATGTGATTATTTTAAGAGCTGTGGACGTATCTAAATACAAAGAGTTCAGCTCCTACAGTCTTTATTCTTTGCTTTTTTATACTGCTGAATAATGAATTCTACCAGAAACCATTATAATTAAAATATCAATTATAGGTTATAATTAATAAGAATAATTGTGTCTTTCACTGGTAAAGGGCTTAGGAACTATGCTATACAAAGTGGAGTTGATGCATCGAGATCTATTTCTGTCAAAAAAGATGAAGAAGAACTATGAACTGAGTCCTCTTGAAAGCATGAAGTATACCCTTGTTGGAGCGTTTGAATTTACCTCGTGAAGACACTAAAAAACGTAATTTAGGTGAACACCATGGGCAATTTTGTGATTTTCCTATGAGTGAGCCTAAGGTGGTGCTAGGGTATCTGAGGAAGGCTCTCTCCTCTGAAAGGGTTTAAGCCGAGATTGTGAGTTTCAGAGTGATTCTATGAGAGAGAGAGATTTAAGGCAGATGACCTTGAACTCCTTTCCGAAGTCTGTATCTCTGCTCCCCATTACTGAGAGGTTTTACCAGCACGACTGCTCAGGGAATCTAAAGTCAGAGCCAGAGTTCAGTTTCACTGGTCCAGTGGGACAGCCATGGCTGTCGGCAGTGCTGTGTGGAGAAGGATGCTCAGGTCAGCTCCGGGATGAGTAGGATTGAGCACTGTGACCTGTAATGGTGCTTCACTGGGAACGGAGCAAAGGGATGGAGTCACAAAGCCAGGGCGTCACCCTGACCTTGCAAGGACAGCCTGTCTCTCCTCCCTTTGCTCAGATTGGTCTCTTCCGTGTATTCCTTTGTTCTTTCTGGGCCTAAGCATATTTGGTTAACTCAGTATTGAGATTTCAATGATGAATAACCTTCCATGTAGAGTTTTTAAAATTAACTAGAAATTATACATTTATAACTTAGAATAAAGCATGTGGCATATGTTGTAATCCTTTTTAGGATGACTTATGATTTGATTAAAGATTATAATGAACAATCAGAGGATTTAACTAATACAAAATTTTGTTCAAATTGCCATTTAAATTATTGAAAATCTGTCCGGCTTCGTGTTTTGGGAAGCACTGTGTCTGACTTCCACGTGTCCTTTGTTCTCTTTTTGAGTTTGCTTGGCTTAAAGAAAATTATTCAGCATAGAGTTTGGTGGCTAATGTGCTTTGACATCAAGAGGCTGTGTCTGAGGTTTATCTGCAACCTCAACAGGGGCGGTAAAGACCTGCCATGGTCGGGAATACAAATTCCTACGTCTGCCACCTAGAACAGGACTCTTCCTGACCTGAAACCTTCAGAAACACAAAGCTTCTAGGTGCTTCTCGTTGGGTTTTCTGAAGCAGAAATACTTATAGAATTTATTTAGAATAAATTCCTAAAAATAATTCAGGGTTATACTTGTGAATTGTTATACCACTCTCTCTCTCTCTCTCTCTCTCTCTCTCTCTCTCTCTCTCTCTCTCTCTCTCTCTCTCTCTTTGTGTGTGTGTGTGTCTCTCTCTCTCTCACACACACACACATTTTAAAGGTACCAATAGCTACCAGTAATTTACTTTTTATCAAATATAAAAGTGTTTCATATTAAAAATCCAATACCTTAAGAAAATTATATAGTTTGAATTTTCAAGCAGATGAACATTCCCAAATATTATATTTATATAATGAAACTTTTCTTCAACACCATTCATGTTTATTATTTTTCTTCTCTCAACATCCCCATCTAAGAGAATTCATTTCTTCTCATACACTCCATATAAGAAAGGAAAGAACATCTTTCTGTCTGGAGATATTATGTAGACAAGACCTGTGTGTGTGTGTGTGTGTGTGTGTGTGTGTGTGTGTACATATAGTTACATATAAAAAAACTAAAAATAGAAAAGAAAAATCTCTGATTTGACTTCTAGTGAAAGATCCCATGAAATTCCACAAGCAAATCTACATGTATGGATTTTTCTCCTTTTACTGAAAATAGATCTTTTTCTCACATAATGTATCCTGATTACAAATTCTGCTCTCTCTACTCCTAGCTGCTCCTCCCCCTCCCTCTCTTCTGAACCCACCTCCTTTCTGTATCTCATTAGAAAACAAACAAGTTTCCATGGCATAATAATAAAATAAAATATAATAAGATGAAACCAACACTCTCACACTAGAATTGGACAAAACAAACACACAGAAGGAAGAGCCCAAGAAACAAAGACCAGTTCATTTGCATATTTTAAAATCCCCCTGATAAAACACTAACTTGAAAGCCAGAATATATATACATACACACACACAGAACTTGTAGAGTAAAAATAGAAGAAAAATTATAAATAATATATAATAAAAATTAAAAAAATAGATTTTTTGTTGTTTAAAAGAGGAAGAGCCCCAACACAACATTGTAAGACCAGGAACCTCCAAAATGCTGTTGAGTTTGTCTCCGGTTGGCCATCTACAAGGGGCTTGCGGTCTGCTCTTAAAAGGAGTTTCTTTCTCCAGTGAGACTTTCTTGGAGAAAACTACATTTTCATATACAAGTGATTATCAATTGAAGGTCACTTCCGGGGTTGAGATGGGTCATGTGTCCTCTTCTCCTTTTAGCCCTAGGACCCCAGCTGGTGCAGACCCATGCAGGCCCAGTGCCTGCCACCTCAGTCTCTGTGAGGTCACGTGAGCTTTGACCGTGTTGATGTAGAGGGCCTTGTTTTCCTGGTGTCCTCCATCCCCTCTGGATCTTGTACTCTTTCTTCCCACTCTTCCACGGGGTTTCCTGAGTCTCACGGGGAGTGACTGGATGTAGACATCCTATTTAGAGCTCGGTGCTCCAAGGCCTCTCACTCTCTGCATAATGTCTAGCTGTTGTGTCTCTGTATCTGTTCCCATCAGCTGCTGGAGGAAGCTTCTCTGGTGCTGGCTAAGCTAGGCACTGACCTGTGAGTATAACAGCACACCATTAGAAGTGATTTTATTGTCATGGCTTTGTTTATTTTAGGATAGTAGTATTTGGTTTTGCCCTAATTCCTATCGAATCTCAGGTTCATGGTCACCCAAGCAGCGTTGGGTATGGGTTCCATCAAGTGCACCTTAATTCAAAGACGACTTTATGTGGTCGTTCTCACTAACTTTGGGTCACTAAGCACATCTTCCAGGCTGGGTACCAACTTAGATAGATCAAAGAGATTGTGGCTGGGTTGGCTTTTCTCCTGTGACAGCATGCAGAGTACCTTCCTGTACCCGAGACAGTAGCACATAGCTGTGAAGGCTTTATGTAGGTGCCTTCTAGATTTCTCCATGTTTAAAGACTCACGACTCACGTAGGTATTGTCTTCAGCAATGGGGACTTGCTGTCAGCTTGTGGAGAGAAATTCATAGTCTCGTCAAAGCCTGTGTTGTTTAGGGGCTCCTACTGAAGTTTTTGGCCAATAATTAATTAGATGAAACCCATCCCTGGTATTAGAAACTTCATTTGGTGAAAGAGAGGTTCAGTTGGGACTCTGTCTCCCCATCATTTCTCAATTTTATTTAGATCTCCTTCACTATATAGATTTTAGGAATCTTCTACTCTACTGGGTTTCTATACTACCCCTCAAAAGACCCCGAGGTTTAGCTGTTTGTCCCTGTATTCCCTCCCTTGTCTTCCACTTCCCAGCTCCCCTCTCCGCTTGATCATCCCATTCTAGCTTCCGCTGTCAATCTTATGTATGGATATTTTTCTTAGCTTATGTTTAAGTATACATATTATCCTAGTATTTTGAAGTATTAGTAAATATCAAAACCATAACATGAATATCTCAAAACATAACCTGTCTTGTTTAAAATTCTTCCCATGTTCCATGGGTATCAACCACAAAGAAGCAGGATGTATAGCAGGAAGGCACCACTCTTGGCTTTCAAGAGCCTCATAGCTCCAGGGAGGGGACAGCCATGTAACAGCCTGGAGTAGGCAATGTCTTGTTGCACTTAGTGTGTGTTGGTGTCCTTAAGAGGCCATCTGATTGGGACCAGAGGTGTATGATTGTGGATCTGAGGTAAGGTAGCACCAAGGTGAAAACAGAGGACTGGTGTGTAAGGAAGAAGTAAGTGAAAGATGAGAAAGTAGAAATCCAAGAAGAGGTGGAAGCATCCAGTACCAGCATCCGGAGCTGAAAGGACATGAGACTCATTCAGTAACCTGGCAGGTATCAGAGGACACAAGAGGAAGAATCTCTAGAGAGTGCGAGTCATGCCTGGTTCCAATTGTTTTCCCACTTGCAAATAAACCTTCTGCACTGGATGCAAAATCAGGAGTCTAGACCTGCAGTGGGGTACACAGTTGGTAATGACTCTGAGCCAAGGCAGCCCCTTGACTCTTATTCAGAAAGACCCTTGCTACTGCATCCTCACAGACTCCAGAGGAGAGCCTCACAATGAAACGCACAAGGCTCTTAACGTAAGCTTCTTAAACATTCATCCTTTTGATCCCATCTCACAATCTACTGAACGTATTCCCGTGAATTTCCTCTTCCAGAGTTCAGTTCAACAATGGAGCTACCAGGGTGCTCGAGAGAAAGTCAAACTTGTTTAGGGTCCCCTGGTTGTATTTCTCCCTGCCTATCCTAGACCCTAAAACCCGTGTGACATCAACAGAAATAATGTGGCATCCCAGTGTCTTCACTCTGCCTTGTCCTTCCTCTTTTTGACTCCCCAAGTAATAGGAGGAGGCCTTCCATATAAGGTCCTAGGCTACGGAAAGTAGTCACTGGGGAAAAGGATGTTAGAATCCATGGGAGGTCACTCGACCTGGGAGACCTATCCAAGTATCAGACAATTCCAGGCATCCATGTCTTTTGTACATTTTCCCTCTTGAACAATGAAGAAGCCAGAGACCCCTCTAGGCAAGGTCATTAGATACTCTAGACGTTTATAAATTTTGTTCAACCTTTAAACGTAAATTTATGATTTATATGTAGTGCTACGTGAACCCAAGAGGCTGAGGGCAGCCTTTCAGAGCTGACAAGTTCCCAGCCCTGCGCTACTGGAAACGCTTTTATTGTAAAAGCTAGAGGCAAAAGTATAGTCCTTTAATGATAAAGGTGATGCTACAGGTTACATAAATTTAAGCAAAACCTTCAGATTCAGTAGCTTTTTGTTGTTTTAGGAGTTAATGTGGGTTAGAGTGTCGTACAGTGGCAATGCATGATTTCCCTGCCATTCAAATCTTCTCTCTCCAGTAGGGAATGCTAGTCATAAAAAAACCACAAGCTTTATTTGACAAAGACCTTCAATAGCCCGCATGCATTTCTTGGACAGGGTAGCAATCATCTCGTGAAAGCACGGATTAAATAACTCATATTCAATAGGTTGGGAAAATATTACTTTTTACAACGAGGGGAAATTAGTACAGCACTCGCCCCCGTTCCGAGAGCGGACGTGTGTGATATGTTCAGAAGAATGCTAGCTGCAATAAAAAGGGCGGTTATGTTTCAAGCATTGCAATGAAGGTTTACAAAAGATGCTCAACCTATTTCCGAAATCACTTTGGATGTAAATGCCTTGCATCCCCTTTGTTATTTTATTCCTCTAGCAAACGCTTCCCCTTCTGGATAAATTGACTTGACATCGTGTCAATTGAATTTTATACTCGTACATTAGAAAATACGACTTGCACACCGATGACCTCAGACGCCGAAGTCACCAGTGATAGTGCTTTCGTGCACACTATTGGAGATGGAGCTAAGGCAGGCAGCTGGGACGCTGCCATTTGAACCTCCCTGTCTTTTTGAAATAATTTAAATGGGCTTGTTGTTATTGATGTTTAGCTAGCAAAATAATTACTTTTCTTCCTTTTGTAGAAAAAGACCCGAACAAGCCATAAATCAAATATACATGGCACGCTGTAATTTCTGTGTGGCTTCCTTAGTTAAAAGTTGACTCGTGTATTTATTTATCTACTTACTTTTGTAATGCGCTTGACCGAACCCAGGGCCATACATGTGCCCTAGTGAAAAGTTTATATGACATTGAGGTACAGTGTAATATGAAGTATGATACACGGAATTATTTGAGGGGAAATAGAAATATCAGCCTATTTCCAAAGCTGAGTGATTATTTACATTTTTAAAAGTAGACTGCAAAGAAAGTGGCTAGCCTATCAGACAGTTTTATTCCTGGTTCTTAAATTCTTTATGCCCTATACTCATATCCTTATAAAATTACATAAAACTTCTAAATTATAACACATGGGAAAATATCTCTGTGTCATCATTTACTAAAGCTATATACAAAATATATTTTGCATTTTGAATATATATTCTCCATATATAGTATTTATTAGGCACTAGTGGTGTCTAAAGGTGAGATGACTCCTTGGCTAATGATACTTGAAGCAATCCAAGGACCGAGTACAGTCCCCAAGATTGTCAGGGGGTAAGAGGAAAACCACACCTACCAAGGTCTCCCTTGACCTCCATGCTCGTCCCATCCCATCATCTACAAATCAATCAATAAATGTAAATTAAACATTTTAATGCAGTCAGTATAAGATGCTTTAAACTAGAATTAGAAACCAGGTGTGGTAGCTCATGCATCTAAATATCCACACTTTAAGAGGCTGAGGCAGGAGGATTATAAAATCTAGGCCAGTCCTGGGCTACAGCATAAAATCCTGCCAAAAAATCAAAACAAACAAAAGCACCATTATCAGAACCTTTACATCTAGGTATTCTGTGTATGTGCGCGCGTGTGTGTTGTATGTGTGTGTGTGTGTATTGTATGTGTTGTGTGTGTATTGTGTGTGTGATGTGTGTAGTGTATGTGTAGTGTGTATATGTACATTGTGTGTGTGTATGTGTGGTGTGCATATATATAAACAGCTTTGTTGAAGTACAATTGACATTCAAAACCGGTGTGTTTAATGTGCCTAATGCAGCAGGCATATGTATTTTCATATGTCTGTACTACCACAGTCACAATGAGACAACACACCTGTTTCCTCCAAATTCCTTTTGTACTGTATGTGTTTGTTGGATTTTAGTTGTTTTCAGTTGAGGTTTGCATTTGACTATTTTGGCTTAGAAGTTTGTTTCTCTTCTGTTTTTCCCCCCAATTACAATTATTAACATGATAGCTATTCACTGAACAAATGTTTAAAAAATTTTAAATGAGTTTTTTATTTATATATCCCCCTCCCGCCAACTCTTCCCATGTCCGTCATTCTTCCTCTAGTTCATGGCCTCTGTTCTTTAGTTATTACTATTATATGTGTATATGTACACATATGTATATATAAAAATATGTGTACACATTTATAAATACAACCTTCTGAGTTCATTAAGACTGAATCACCAACTCATAAGGGGGCTTGATTCTGGAGCAGACTGATTTCATCTCTCTCTGCAGCCATTAATTTTCTACAGCTCTACAACCCAGCGTAAGGTCTTGTGAGATGTCCACCATCGGCATTGTCGTGTCCATCGGTGATGTCATTTTCTCAGGTCTTATTTAGGAAACCGTAGTGTCGAGATTTCACCAGTGCAGTTTTCCTATCACTGTTTCTCGGCAAATGGAAAGCTCCCGTGGCTCCCCCAGTCACCCTGCCCCCTCGTGCGCGTATGTCCTGACTTTCAGTGTAGGGGCTGTGTTACTGATGTGTTGACTGTTGCCTACCTGGGTCCGGCTGATCTCTCCATTTTGACCAGTTGTGTCGTTCTGTAATGGTCTCTGTCTACTGCAAAAAGAATCTTCTGTGATCATGGCTGAGAGCTACACTTGTCTGTGTGTATAAGGCTAACTATGGAAGATGCAGTTAGAGATGAGAATGGCTTAGGAAAGTGACATGAGAAGTTTGTGCTCTAAGCTCTTTGGCCTCACAGCCGTGGGTACTGAGTAGCACATACTGAACTGGGTAGGAATTCCCTTCTACCGAGGTGAGCATTGAGTTCAGATGATAGGGGGCTGTTGGTTACCCCCAGTATGTGGCACTATTCTACTGAGGGGAGCATTGAGTTCAGATCGGGGGCTATTGGTTACCCCCGGTATGTGGCGCTATTGCACTTTTCAAAATATCATGCTGCCCAAGTAAGTGTTGTGGTCCCTCAAGTTGGACCAGTCAATGGTTGGCCACTCCCACAAGTTCTAGGCCACCATTACCCCCAGCACATCTTTTTATTATTATTATTATTACAGGAAAATTTTACATTTACTCCCCTTGTTCCTGGCCCTCCAGCTCCCTCCCCACCCCACCGCCCACCCCCTGCTTCCTTAAGATGGGGCAGGATACCCTGAACTATGGGAAACCCAAGGCCCTCCCTCCTCCATCTCGGTCTAAGAAGATGTGCATCCATATAGATTAAGTTCCCAAATAGTCAATACATGCAGAAGAGATAGGTCCCAGTGCCATTATCATTGGCTTCTCAATCAGTCCCCATTGGCAGTCACATTCAGAGAGTCCGGTAATGTCATATGCTCATTCCGTCCCGGTCCAGCTGGATTTGTTGAGCTCCCAATAGATCGAGCACACTGATTCTGTTGGTGGGCCAGTCCCTCACGGTCCTGACGTCCTTGCTCATCTTCTCCCTCCTTCTGCCCTTCCACTGGACCTTGGTAGCACAATCCCTTGCTCTGGTGTGAATGTGGGTCTCTGGCTCTATCTCCATCCATCATGCGAAATTTCTATGGTGACGATTGAGATATTCAACAAAGTAACTATGCAAGACAAATGTAGGCTGAAGGTTTTGTGGCTGGGTTGGTGTCCCAGTCTGACTGCTAAGAGTTTTGCCTGGTTATAGAAGATGGCCAGTTTGGGCTCCATTTCCCCCAATTCTAGGTGTTTTGCTAGGGTCACTCTCAAGATTCCAGGACATATCCACTGCACTAGGTTTCCATATTTCCGCCAAGTGCCCCCCGTTCCAGTCATTTCTCCCAGTACTCTCTCTCTCTCCATCCCTCACCGCCCACCTGATCCCTCCTCTTTCCATCCCCACCTGGCCCCAGTCTACATGCAAAATCTATTCTAGCTCCCTTTCCCAGAAGGATTTGTGCATCTGCCTTGAGCCCTCCTTGTCACTTGGCCTCTCTGGGTCTATGGATTGTAGTATGATTATCCATTACTTAACAGTTAATGTCCACTTATAAGTGAGGATTTGCCACATTTATCTTTCTGGGTCTGGTTTACTTCACTCAGGATGATTTTTTTTTCTAGTTCCATCCAGTTTCCTTCAAATTCCCTGATGTCATTGTTTTCAATAGCTGAATAGTACTCCGTTATGTAAATAAACCACATTTTCATTATCCATTCTTTGTTTGAGGGGCATCTAGGTTGTTGCAAGCTTCTGGCTATTACAAATAAAGCTTCTACTAACATAGCTGAGCAAATGTCCTTGTGGTATGATTGAGGATCCTTTGGGTATATACCAAGGGTGAGAGAGCTGAGTCTTGAGGTAGATTAGCTCCCAGTGTTCTGAGCAACAGCCGTATTGACTTCCGTAGTGGCTGTACTCGTTTGTGTGAGCATTGATTTCTTTCCTACCTGTTGTCCATTACATATCTTCTTGAGAGAAAAGTATACTTAAGTACCTTGACTATACTTAAATTGGTTTGTCGTTTTGCTATTGAATCATAGGAATACATTATATATTGGCTATTAATCTTTATCAGACAAAAACATTCCCAGTGTTTTCTCCCATTCTATAGAATAATAGTTTGCTCCATTTGTATCAATTACTGAGGCAAACCTTTAGAGATTAGCATGTTAGGTAATATTTTTATGTCTTTATATATGGTGTTGATTTGTATGTATGGGGGTCTGTTTAATGAATATGGATATCCAGTGTTCTCAATGTTATTTGTTATGTATTTGGGGATATTTTTGTTAAACATTATTAGTGATAAATATAGCCTCATTGATGGTCTCTTTATTTGATTCCAATAGGATAATATTTATCTTTATTATATCATATTTTTCAAATTATTATTGCTTTTAAATATAGTTTGAAATTAGAAGTTATGATTCCTGCAGCTCTTCTTCCTCTGGGTAGCCTTGGCTCATCTCTCTCTTTGGTGGTTCCACGTGAGTTTTGGAACATTTATTTCTGTAAACAATGCCACTACCAGTTTGAGAGAAATAACTCTTACTCTGTGGGTCACATCAGGTGACAGGAACATTGTAGCAACATGGGGTGTATGGGAACATAGTGTATATCTCATTCCTGTGTCCTTTAATTCCTTTCTCTAATGTTACACAGTTTCTCAGGAATATAATTCTTTCCCGTTGTTGGTTAAGCACATTTCTGATTAGTGTAGTTATTTGTTTGATTGATTGATTGGTGCAATCACAGCTGATACTATTTCTTAATTCCCAGTCAAACAAGTCACTGTTAGCCTGTGAAAATACAATGGGACATTGATTTTTGTCATTTGCATTTTTAATCAGTCTGCATATTCATTCTCATAACTTTTAATAGGATCCTTAGTTTCCCATTTGTTTAAAGTCATGTCAGCTACAAGCAGGGAAAGAAATGGCTTTTGTTTTCTGTTCTTAGCGAGTCACACTGGATACGGGGTCGGGAGTAAGAGACGGCACATTTGCCTTCTCCATATTATAGAAGGGAAGCCTTATGTTTTTCTCCATCACGCTGTTGGATCCAGGATTGCTAATGTGGCCTTTATTATCTTCAGAAGCACTGCATTTATACCTAGTTTACGGAGCCTTGTTTTAATGGAAGGATATTGAATTTCATCAACTCCACACCCCCTGAGATGATCATATAATTTATAATTGAGATGATGTATCATATTCATTGATGTCTGAACGTTAAACTTCCTTGCATCCCTAGAAAAATTCAGTAAAATTTTATAATCTTTTTATGTGTCATTGAATTTTGCTTCTTGTGCAAGATCTTTGCATCTGTGCTTATGAGAGGATGAGTGCAATAGAACTCTCTGTGTAACATCGGCCACATAAATATTCTTAGACGCATGCGATGCTTTCTCTAGAATAGGTAACATGAGCTGCAAAAGTTTGCGCCTCAATCATCCTCTCTAAACACATGTTATGAAATAAAAGATGAGCTACAAAATTCAGGAATTATGTGAAACTTGAACCTCACACTTTTGAACAACTGTGAAGGTCAAAGAACAAATAAAAAGGCCATCAAATTTACCCAAGACGAGTAAAATAAGGGCACAGTGAAAATTTGCAGAATGTGAGGAAATCAGCGTGAATAAGGAAGTTTATTATTACTGTACACTTCAAAAAAAAAAAAAACTCAAAAGAACAGGCTAACAGAAGATGGTGACGTATGTCGGTGTAGAAGTAAATGATGTTCCGAACAGAAAAAGATGGAAAAGGTCAACAGAACTGAGAATTGGTTTTGGTTTTGAAAGAATAAGCAAAGTTGACGAATCTAGAATTTGACTAGAAAAGCGGGGAGAAGACTCAGATAAACATCACTGGAAACCAAAGAAGAGCTATTACAACACCACCACAGAAATATTAGGCATCATAATGACATCCATTAGGACGGTAATGAGCTGCATACTGATGAACCGGGTGTCCTGGTGGGAGCAGATAATCAGCTAGACACACACATCCTGCCAAGATTAAATCATGAAGAACTGGGAAGCAGGAATGGGTCAGTACCAGGGAAGGGGCTGAGTCACTAACTCCAGACTTCTCGCTAAAGTGAAGCCCAGGGCCAGTTAACGTCATTGGTGAATTCTCCCAAACATTTGAAGGTTACGTCCAATCTGCCTCGTACTGTTTTTATAAGAAGTTGAAGATGAGGGAAGCCTCCAACATTCCTTTAATGGGGGGGGCACACCTTGACAGCAATGACAGACAGACAGGTGTGTGTGTGTGTGTGTGTGTGTGCATGTGTAACATACAAAAGAAAAGTTTCTGTGCAAACATTTTGCTCTAAAGCTGTTTGAAGTACAACTGCTGACTAAATTCTGCAATGCGTTCTCTCCTCTCGGCTGTAAACACTGGGCTATTTCTGAGATTTCTAAGAAGATGGGGTGAGATAAATGTAGAGACAAGGAACTGGTGGCCTCCGGCTATGGGAATAGACCCACACGAGGGGCGTTCTTCATACCGAGGTGTGTTTGTAGAGCCATTGAGATCTCTACAGATGGCAGATCTGAGTTTCTCTTCAGGACAGTTATTTCACCCTCGGTGAACGTCATGCAAAAATGTTTCTGTGAGGCACTTTGCACGTCAATATTTCTGGCTAATAGGACAGGGCACTCTGAGTGTATTTGCTACACTTGGACATATGTATGGACCCGCTTTCCTCTTGCCCATATGCATTTTTAAAATTTTTAAGAGACATAGACAAGACTCATCGAGGTCTAGCCGGTCTTGTAAGGTTTGTCTCTATTACCGCTCACTCCGTTTCTCCAATGAACTATTAATCACACATCTGCTCTCTGCTGGGCGACAGGATACAGAATATTCATCTTAACTTCTGCAATTCAAGCTTTACTCTCTGATGCGCAAAAGGGCAAACGCGAATATTTACTGCTTTACTAAATTGCATGTTTGTTCATTTGGTATGCAGGCGATGGAAACGGTGCATACCTGATGCTCTTGCTTACTGTAACAAGTCGCAAGGAGTTCAAAATGATGCTGTTTGGGCTAGCATTTTCCTCCACTGCACACAGCATACGGCAAATTTATTTTAGATCAGATGTACATTTCTTTTTTTAAAAAATTCAATTTAATTTTTAATTTCATTTTATATTCCATTCACAGTTCTCCCCCCATCCCTCCTCTCACCCCCTCTGCCTCCCACCCCCCAGCACACCCCACCATCCACTACTCCCAATGGGTAAGGGCTCCCATGGGAAGTCAACAAAGTCTGGCACATGAAGTTGGGACAGGACCAAGCCCCTCCCCCTGCCTTAAGGTTGAGCATGGCATCCCACCATACGGAATGGGCCGCAAATATTTTAAGAATTCCCAGAGACATTTTATTTCTCATTATTTCTCATAGGACAGTAGAAATCAGACAGTTGTCATTTGACATTTGTCCACTACTGATTCAATTTCAGAAGAATCCGATTTCCGGCTTTCAGACACAGCGTGTTTATGAAGAGAATCTGGCATATATCTGGAGATTTAGGGTCTGTGCGTCCAGGGTCTTGCAGTAAGAATTCACGCCTTTGTGATACAGAGGTAGGACGTGAAGGAGAGTCTGATGAACAATCTCAGTTTTTCTTGGGAAAGACAAACCGGATTGTATAAGTAAGTAAGCTAGAGCGTCCTGCTTAGATCTATAAATCTGTGAGGAAAGAGCCATCCGTGGGTGCGATGATTATTTGTCATTAGGTAAACAGTGTGGGGAACAGTGAGAAGGCCACTGAATGAAGGCAGCTGTAAGGATTTGGTAGGGAAATGCCACAGGCTAGGTGTCTAGGTATGCAGCTTAAGAGCAGCAGGGCTTGGCCGGGCGGTGGTGGCTCACGCCTTTAATCCCAGCACTCGGGAGGTAGAGGCAGGCAGATCTTTGTGAGTTCGAGACCAGCCTGGGCTACAAGAGCTAGTTCCAGGACAGGCTCCAAAGCCACAGAGAAACCCTGTCTCGAAAAAACAAAAAAAACCAAAAAACAAAAAAAAAAAGAGTAGCAGGGCTTTATTCTCTGTTTGAAGGCTACAAGCTCAAGGTCAAGAAGCTGCACGTCTTGATTTCTGATGGTCTGCTTCTTCCTTGCTTGATAATGAACATCTCCTTCTGCTCCCTCATAATGAAGAAAGAGAACCTGTCCTTATGCGTCCAGTCGGTCCAGTGTGAGAACGGCCTCCATGACCTCAGCCGGCCTCAACCACAGCTCCAAGGCCGTTTCTCCAGCAGAACCACCTTGAAGTTAGTTTCACCATGAACTTGGAAGGCGTGCATTAGTCTGTACCAAAATGTGTCAGTCCACTGTTCTTCTCCAGCCCGTCAGAGCCAAGAATGGTCTCCAGTAGGGTTGGGATGAGCCTCTTGGTTGGAGCTCATTTAAACGAAGCTTTAAAACCATGGTGCAGTTGGCTTCCCATGGAGGAAAAGGCAGCGATGTTTGTGGGAACGTTGCTGCAAGGGCCTTGTGAACATGGGCACGCATTGCACACACCAGTGTGGAGTCAAAGGCTTATCGTTAAGTGTTGTTGTTACAAAAATTTGGTTAAAGTATTTTATAAAAATCTGTTACTTGGTTACTCCTTCAGTTAATCTCCAAAACTGTTTCACGGTACTTTTATAAAAACTGATGTCTAGTGTAGCTACGAAGGCTTGCTTGTCGATCTTCCTTAATGTTATCTTTTCCAAGCTGAGGAGCCAATTCCCTGAAGCACATATGTGTTCTCGTCAGTCGTTCTCACAGTGGTGTGCCATGAAAACTAGAATTCCTATTTTGGATAGCTTTCTTAAACTCAACGGTGGTACTAACGATGGGTTGTTAGATTCATAACAGGAAAAAACTGAAATAGTTTGCACATGTACCAATTCCCCGAACCTCAAGAATATGGCCCAGGAGAAAATTTAAATGAAAAAAGGAGCAGCAGGTGAGATAAGAATTAGACAGCGTCTTTGTGGGCAGGAATTGCAGAAGCATCACACGCAAGCAGTGCTGGTGTAGGAAAAGGTGGAAAGAATAGGAAAAAGAAAACATCCCACAGGATAATGTGGAGGGAGTGACTCAGGCTGGGAAGACTGTCTCGGTGTATCTAGTATCTAACTAAATGTAGCCACTGTGCCAAGTGTCATGGCTGCCTCTCCCCTTAGGCTGCCCAAGCTGAGCCCAGGACTCCTCGTTATACATGGTACCAACTGTGTCATTCCATTCTCAACAACCTCTTTTATGCTTTCTACTCCTTTTAGAAAAATCAGTGAGATTTTATCTTCCGTCTAATCCTGCAGCCAGGATATCCCCATGCCTTCCAGTTCACACTTTGTCCCAAGACCTCCGCTAGCCTGAAGATCCGAAACTCGTTCCTTTAGACTGACACTCCTCTCACCACCTCGTCACTGCTTCTCTCCCTTCCGGTTCTGAGCGGTCTTCCCTCTGTAGAAGCTTGGTTCCTAGCCCGTCCATGCAACTGTATCTTCTTTACTCTTAGTCCACGGTACAAGCAAGCCGTTTTCCTACTCTTCTTATAAATCCCTTTTAAGATAGGTGTGGGCCTGAGAAGAACACATCCTGTCTGGAGTTCATCATTTCTGCTGGGAGTAAGAAAGGAATCCAGGAGAGAAATCGCCAGTCACGTCCCCAGGTCTTTCCAACATTTGCTGTTTAGCCTCCTGTCCCCTCTTCTCTGCCCTCTCCCATGTCACTGCTCACTGCTTGTGTTTCCCCTACTCTGCCCGCGGTGCCCATGAATTGCATCTCCCATCCTCCAACCTTCTCGACTCCTTTCTCTTTGGCGAATGGCTGTGTTCCATGAATATCTCCCCTAATATTTAGCAGAGCTCACAGGCCATTTCCAGAACTGCAGTTAATCAGCAAATCTCTAATAATTCTGAGCAACTAGGCTGCTCTCTTCCGCCATGTGAAGTATTTTAGAGGTTTCTTCAGGAGCCTTTTATAGTGCCAAAGGCTTAGTCTTTAGTGTCTATCATGGCCGACTGGTAGTAGTTCTCCCTTAGGTTTCTGTCGGGGTATTGTCTGCTCAGAAGGACCTTTGCAGCCGTCCCTTGAAAATAGCCTCTCTCTGCTAGACTGCTCCTTGCCTGTTCTCCCTGTTCGTTAGAGCACTTCTATCTACCTGACAATGGTAATTGATTGTGGTGTTTTTCAATCATTTGTTTTTGTCCAATAAAAGTCAATGTGCATGTGGTGAGGGTTTTCTCACCATCATATAACCCCAGAGACCAGGATGTCAGATACTGTATGGATAGTAACTGATGAGATAATGAGCGAATCTTTTGAGGATCTAGACTTTGGCTTGGTCATAAAGAACTGGGATTTTAATTCAAGGCTTAGACCAACAAAACAAATATGTTATAAATGCGTGTGTATGTACATGTTTATACACATAGATCACTAAAATGTATAAGAACCAAGGCGAATATATACATCTATGTGACCGTATGTACATGTATATGCGCACAGATCATTAAAATGTACAGGAACCAAGGCGAATATACACGCCTATGAAAAACTTTATGGAGCACCCAGAACACCATCCCTCCGCATTAGAGCAGTCATGTATGAATAACTGCACCTTGCCTTCCTTCCCAGAAAAGCACAAACACGGATATCAATGTCTGTCCGCTACACTGATTGAGGAACAAACAGAGCAGAAGCCTATAAGAAACATGCCCATAACCTGACAGGATAACTCTACAAGTGGAGGAGGAGTGAACATTTCTGTGACGCATTTGATGCAGATGAAAATGGTGTCTGCATCCCTCGCCAACCATGCAAACTCCCATCAGCGTGCAATGGCCGCAGCCCTCTCGTTCCTCCTAGAAGCCGATGCTTCTGAAGTGTGTCTTAACAGAATTATTTTATGATGCCATTTAGTTATCGTTATTAGTAAAAATGCTTGGAGCAGCTTCTGAAATGTCCTGTGGGCATTTTTATGAACTGCACATAAATCTGGAGAAACGGTGCTCTGTGAATGCTACATCTTCCTCTAGGGGCTTCTGTTCAAAGCGGAGCACAGGGTCAAATTAGGAAGTCTGCTGACCCCGCATCCTTTCCCGCATGCTTTACCCTTGTGATAGAGAGCGCCGCAAGCCTTTACCATGGCATCCTCTTAATCCGCATATCTATCATTAGATATATATCATATCTATCATATATATTATTCGAGAAGATAGAAAACAGATATGGAGAGCTTTGCTCAGCTACAATTCATAATAGAGATGAGATCAATGGAAATTCAGATGACCTATTACCTGCAAGAACATGAATTCTTAACCTGAAGTAAGCCATTAAAGAATTTGGCAATATTCAAGTGAATTCAAATGTCAGTTAACTATGTCCTCTTGGAGCAAACCCTGTTTTTGATGACGAAACGAAATACACCTAGAATTCTCAGTTTCGTCTGCTTGTTTGTTTTACACATCCTGCATAGGACGGGGATTAAGGGATCTCTCCATCCAGACTTTGAGATTATTATTAACCCCCCAGAGAGGATGCCGCTGACATGTGAGGATGTGCTTTGCCGTGTGTAAGATCACGAAGCTCATTTGACTGTAGAGGAAAAGTCAGTGCTTCTCAGTCGTGGGGAGTTATGAGAAGAGGCTGCTTGTGCCTGGTCTTCATGGAATGGATGACAGAGTAAAGGGTGTCGGGACAGGATTACAGGCAGAGAGAGGGATGTCATCGCTGCAGTTAAACCGCACGTGGACGTGAAGGAGAGCAGAAGTAGCTCCACCATGGCCTTTGACTCTAGTTCAAGGTGGGTAAGCGGCAGGTCGTACGCTCTGGTTTCATCTTGACTTTTGAGACCACAGCAGTGATTTGGTTAAGCCAACAGGCACTGCTGATTTTTCTTTTACTTCTTTTATGCTTTTTTTTTCTTAATCAGCATGTAATGTTGAGATGGCTGATCACATTTTAATTATCCCTAGAGAGCAGAAAGAGGAAGGAGAGAGAGGGAGAGAGAGTAGACAGAGAGGGCGAGAGTGCGGGGGAGGAAGAGGAGGAAGCATAGTGAAGGCTGTAAACCTTCCAAGGAGCCCCAGTGTTGTACCGCACCCAGCAAGGCTTTATGTCACACCCACTCCATAGCCTCCTCAAACAGAACCTTCAGCTGAGGGCAGAAGGTCCCAGGAACCCATAGAGGATATGTCTCATTCCAATCACCACAAACATGTTAGAAACCATCGTGGCATTTTTTTTTCAACATAGTGTATTTTTGTCGCTCCTTGGGTAGCACTCACCTGGGGACCACCTAGGGATAGTCTTACTGTGATTTAATAGGAATGTCAGGGAATAGTAGTCAGTCATTTTTCCCCCTCTACGTTTGCTGGCCCAAGAGATTCTCGGTGATCCTTCTTTCTCAGGACCAGCATTGCCATCGGAGTGCTGGCTTGACAGTTCGAACCACCTCACAGGGCATGCTCATGTGAGTTCTAGGGAAAGAACTCAAGCTGCCAGGTTTTCCACAACAACTGCTTTGTCCACCCAGCAGCGTGTGTCATAGTAGCCAAGAAAGTAATACAGTTAATCAGCCTGCCTTAAGACTGCTCAGTGTAGTTTTGTTGTATAACTCAATGTTCCGTGAAGCATCACGGAACATTAGATAAACTTTGACCTTGAATAGAGAACTGGCCTGGGATGAATCTGGCATCAGGAAAGCATTCCCTGATGATTTATACAGATGTAAAGAAGAAGGGTCTGGTCCTATACTCTGACACAGAGCCTGGATGGAAGAGGGATGTTGGAAGGCATTCAGACATATTCCCTCTTGGGGAAATAGATGAATGGGCAGACCTACGAAATTCTGCCTCTCGTGTTTGGAGACACGCCAGGAATCAGGGCAGAGGGCTGCAAGCCATTGTAAGTGTCAAAACTTATGTGTGCCGGGAAAGAGACCAGAGCCCAGGCGTGTAAAACAAGGCCAGCGCGATTAAGTCACCTCTGAAGTACAGAATACGCACCAGGCCTCAGAAACAGAAGCAAATTAGAAACAAGAAATGTGGCGTTTAGCCATGGTAGACTAGAAAGCAGGAACAGGACCAAAACACTTCAAGTGTGTGTGATTAACCACTTGGAACCACAGACCAGAAGCTGAAGTTTCTCGACAACGCACCACGCAGAGGCTCTGTTGCTCTACAGAGCCTCAAGTGTGGACGTCGTGCCTAACCGGTTGTTGATAAGCATAATGACTGCTCAGGAGAGATTTAGTAACCTGCCAGAGATCACTTAGTTCATACATCATAAATCAGGCCATTATGGCTTCAGACCTAATGGTTCCCTTAATACCTGGTTCCCTTCACTGTGGATAAATGAAGGGCTGAGAAATAATCCATCTCTCTGTAGGTTATTCCATAACAGCCTCCGTCCCCTTGGATGCCAGCATGCTTTGGGCTCTAGTACTGTATCAAAACTGGAAGCTTGAGGGGCAAAACCCTTCAGTATCCACTTGAGAAAGTCCTCAGAGCAGTCACTGTGGGCATGGAAACCAGCTTGCGAGGTATTTATTGGTCACTCCTTTTCTCTGACTTTTAAACCTGTTATAGGCATTGCCACGCACACTTGGTTAATGCCGATGAGCCTCTTCTATGGGAGACAGCAGAAGCTTACAAGCTCTCCCGGAGATCCACTGCGCTAGGCCACACACAAGGTTGGCAGGAGCCTAAGGAATAGGAATACGTGTGCCCGTGTCCAGGTTGGCTGTGAGCCAAGGTGTTGTACCACATGGGGATGGCAAATAAGAGCGTGGCATGAGGCGAATGCTTTAAAGAGAAAATACATGAGTTATAAAGAAGGGTTAATTTTATTACCCTTACATAAAGTCGGGGACATAAAATTATACTTTATGTGTTTTCCTTATTATTACAAGTTTTAATGGAATTTATAGAAATCTTTAGGAAGAAAAGGAAATTACAAAGAAGGAAATGTAATGTTACTGCCAAGCATAGAATCCCTCTACTGGCAGAGAAAATTCAGTCGTGATTCAGGCAGGACTTATTATAATGCGTATGTTGCATTAATATATGAAGTATTTATATGTACAGTCTGTTTTAAGCATCTATATATTGTAGAACGATTGAATATAGCTAATTGACACATATCACCTCACACAGGTGTCTTTTTAAAGAACATGTAACATCAATCCTTTATCCATTATCCGCACAAAGTTGTAGTAAACAAATCTCTTAAACTTATGCTACTCCAGAAGTTCTCAACCTGCGGGTCATGACCCCTTTGTGGGTTGCATGTCAGATATCTTGGATGTCAGATATCTACATTATGACTCATATCGGTAGCAAATTGCAGTTATGAAGTAGCTGCAAAATAATTCTGTGGTTTGGGGCCACAAAACACAAGGAACTGTATTAAAGGGATACAGAGTTAGAATGGTGGTCAGAGTCCAATCTTTGACTGACATCTTAGCACCTACCCCATGCACCTCCAGCCCATCGGAAATAGCATCTCACTCTTTAACTCTACACAGCCAACCATTTATACTCTCAGTATGAGTGTGAACACATGGGATTTCTCTTACTGTGCCTGGCTTATTTCATTGAACATGATGCCCTCCTGTTGCATGCCCACAGAACCACATAACAGCAGGTCTTTTCAAGACAAACTATATATATACTTCTTGTATGCATGTGCCCTTCCTGCATGTCTGACACCCACAGAGGCCAGAGGAAAGCACTGGATCCCATGCAACTGTCCTTACAGATGCTTCTGAGTTATCACATGGCTGCTGGGAGCTGTACCCAGGTTCTTTACAAGAACAAGGGCTCTGAATTGCTGAGCGTCTCCCTTGCCACATGGGAGCTCAGTTTTACTGTTTTTGAGGGACATCTATACCGCATGCCCGCAGTGGTGACACATACTTGCATTCCTGTAGACTGTGTCCGGGACACTTCCTTACTTGCTCACCTGTACACTCTGTATTTATGGTCTCCTTCCTAACCGTTGTTCCAGTGGTGAGGATATCTCCCACTGCTTTTCTATTTTGCATGGCTCATGTAAAAGTAGTGATACTGTGTGGGGATCTTTGGTTTGGGTTTTGTTTAATTTGGCTTGGTTTTGGACACCGATTGTCATACAGACAGAAATCTTATTCCGGTCCTTTCTCCATTTATAAATTTGTATTTCTGTTTATATTCTTGCTTTGGAGTTACATGAATTCCCTATATTGGGGGCGGAGGTATTGACCCCTGCAGTAAGAGGTGCGGGCTGTGTTCCCAGCACCTGAAAGGAGCGCGGGCCCTTTTGTTCCATCCTGCCCGGCTCCAGGCTGCTGGGCCAGCTTATATTTGGAATAACCACACGGAAATTGTAGTAATTAAATTACTGCCTGGCCCATTAGTTTTAACCTCTTATACATATTAATTTGACCCATATCTAGTAATCTGTGTATCACCACGTGGTTATGGCTTACCGGGAAGATTCTAATCAAAGTACATCTTGGGCTGGAGAAACATGGCATCTGCCCCAGTGACTTCTCTCTCCCAGCCTTCTGTTCTGTCTCCTCTGCCCACCTAAGGGCTGCCCTATCCTATAGACCAAGGCAGTTTCTTTACTCAACCAATGAAAGGAACATAAATACAGAAGGACCCTCCTACACCAGACCCCCTCTTGGATATCTGCTTTGTGTACAGTTTCCTATCTCATTTGTTTCTTTACTCTGTTAATTGTTTCATTCGCAGTGCACAAGGTTGTGTGTGTGTGTGTGTGTGTGTGTGTGGTGTGTGATTCAATCTGATTTGTTTCCTTTTGCTTAAGAAAAAAAGCTTAAGAAAGCTTCCCCTTCCCTTGTAATTTCTACATAGCTTTGGTAGAACAGAATTTAAAAGCTAAATTTTGGGGACAAATATCTAGATAGATTATTTGTAGAATAACTTGATTTCTCTGATCTGGGACTTAATTATTAAATACATTTAGCTGCGTTGAGGTCAATGGTATCCACCCTATAATCGGATTTGTTGGAACTGATGAAATTATCCAGTGCATCCTCTCTTGCCAGGGAAGTAAAGAACTGGAGCATAAGTCGGGCTTAATCACTTTTATTAAGTTATGCTTGGGTACTTAATAAGGGGCATAGATGTTGGCATCAGGAAGTTGTCTGAGTAACTCTCCCACATCAATTGCTTGAGAACTTGATCAGAAGTCCATCATGTAGCAATCCCAGAGCTGCTGTGTGCCGATGGCCGTGCTCTCAAAGGTAGTGGGTAAGTCATGAGAGCAATCCCCCAGTCTCCTGAAGACTTTGCACTGTGCGCATGCTGATACACTTGAGGTAAAGAGAGTGGATCACAGCCTTTTTCAAGGACGCTTTAAATCCTACCAAAGAGCTTCATTGACAGTGCCAACATACCTTCATATCTGTGGATTTGTCCATGTAGCCTTCACATAGTTTTTCAGCTAGTTTATTTTTAACCCTAGGACATCAGATGGGACGGTGTTTCTCTTTCAGGTTACCAATAGCTAGAAGGTGCCGTCGGAGTAGCTTGCAGTGTGAAAGCAGGAACTACTCCAGGATGACTGCACAAGTGTTTTCACTAGCAGGCGTTCTCACCATGAGAAACGTCAGGATCTTCTTAGGTTGCAGAAACCTACACAGCATTTTAGCTCCCCTCCACTGAAACGTTTGGAAACATTTTAAAGACAAAAGGAACAGACATGTTAGAAACATGACCCAAACATGTGTGCCAAGGCCACTTGTTTGCCTTATGGGAGTTGAAACGGGTAGTTAGGATCTCGCTTTGCTTCACCTTAGCTGGGGAGACATGCAGAATGTGAGCAGAGTGTTTGCCGTCACAGGGATGCGAGGATCGCACTGAGCTGAGGATCACAAGTCACTGTCAAGGGGGACACATGGTGTCCACCATGGTTTAAAAACAGTCTACAGCATTGCTGGATCCTGTATCTCTAGGCCATCACCCCCCCACACACACACAAATACACGCACACACATACACACATTTGAAGCCACTTCCGGAAAATACTATCTCTAATTATAAGGAAATGTTGACAGACATGATGAATGGCTAATACTTATAAACTCATCACCCAGGAAGCTAAGGCAGAAGTATCTTCAGTTCAATCCTATTCTGGATTAATAGAATTAGTGAGATCTTGTACATACACACCACCACCATTGCACACACATGCATGAATACACACGCTACAACCTTTATGTCCTATTTAACACGATTCAGTGGACAGAAACCAGCTGACTACAAGCGAATCAGCTTACACAACTGTTTGCCCTACTAAAAATGCTAATGTAGAACAAGCACCATGACAGTGGTCCAAACACTTCCTCCCTGATGGGAGGGCTGCTTTCCATGTCGGACTGTAGTTTTCATGATACTTGGGTCATCTACACAATAAATTTTGATAGCTTTCGAAATGAAATTGATTAGAGCCTCACATTTTGAATTTTGAGTTTTTTATATGTATGTGTCTATCTGTCTGTGTGTCTGTCTGTATATGTGTGGATATGTGTGTGTATGTCTGGTTGTGTGTGTGTGTGTGTGTGTGTTCATGTGTCTGTCTGTGTGCGTGTTTGTGTGGCCTTCTACCCTGGCTAGTCTAGTACTCACTGGGTCGTCCATACTGTCCTCGACATCAGAACAATCCTTGCACCTTATCCCAAGTGCTAGAATTGGAGGCAAGCACCACCAGGCCTGATTTTATTACTGACAAGTAATAAATGCTTGATACTACTCTCGGCTTCATAACACACATGTAATTATCCTGGTCACTATTTTATTGATGAACATGTGGATGGAGCTTTGGGTTCTGAGAGAATGGAAAAGGTCCCATAGTGAATAAAAGATCCCAAGGTTTTGCTCTCTGACTCAGCGTGCTGAATCACTACTTACCAGCCAATCTGCTGCAGTGTTTGGAGCGATCACATCATGCTGCCTCGCATCTGGAAGAATGGACTTGTGCCTGACTCCTCCCACACCTCAAAATCGAAAGCAAAAGGTCATCTGTGTGGCTGTGGTAGGAGCTGCAGGGACTTCACACTCGGACCCAAAAGGTCACTGGGTACTGGAGTATTGTGTCATGTCATCAAACTGTGTCCCCTCCCTGTGGTGTGGCTACAGCTCACCCTATACAACACCGAACAAGAAGAAGTGCACACGTCCTCGACTGGCTCTCTTTGTTGGTTTGGAGAAGCAGGGTGTTGCTGCTTGGTTATTGGTTTTACTTTGTTTGGAGTTTGTTTCTCTGTGTGGTTTTAGGCTGCTGTGATTGGGACAGCATGATCTCCTTCCCGGCACATAATCACGGTGAAAATGGAGGAAGTCAGCCTGGATAAGTCGCTGTAGCAGCCCCTGGAGTTTCACCACTTCTACACCTGTGTGTAATGATGTGCCCTGGAATGTCAGGGGTTTCTAGTTAGATAAACACCCAGACCTCTGAAGGCCCCTGGGATTGTTTATATTCAATCGTCTCAAATAGTTCTGCTTACATGGGAGTGATCAACTTCTCTGACATGGTTCTACTTTTTCAACTCAATGCATAGAATACTTTAAGACTATCGTAAAGATTATTCTTTCAATTCATTTCTGGCAACAAGGCGGGCAGCCAGTCGGTAGATCTCTGAAGGGAGCCATATGAGAACATTCACACCAGAAGCATAATCAGCCACCGTAGCCGGCCCAAGTTGGCAAGCAATTAATTTTGCTGCTTAGATCTCCAGAGCCGGTGATCCATGAACTGGCATTCACTAGGCGGTTATGTGAATCTAATTCTGAAACGCAGCTCAGTCCTTGTTCATTAAAACATGAAAGATGATGACGACCAGGAGACTCCAGTCTGGGAACAATGGTTTCAAATCGGGTTATCAAGTCACAAAATGAAAAGAGAATGCAGGAGCCATAAACCCTTTCCAATTCCTCCTCACTCTGTAATAACCTGCAAGGAAGAAGTCACAAGACCAGAGGCCTCTGTGTGTGTGTGTGTGTGTGTGTGTGTGTGTGTGTGTGTGTGTTTGTGCCTGTATCTGTGTAAGAATTTCCTTGTTCTTACAACAACAACAAAAAGCATTGCTAAGTTGTGGATGGCAACATTTTGATACTTCGGTACATCACAAAACAATTTCCAAAATCAAGTTAATTAACATATCTGTCACCTACACAGTTGTCTGTGTGGTGGAACATTTTTAGACACACCATTTTAGTGTCCTGTAAACACTACAGTGTTGTCCGTTGTCATCACCATGGTTACATATGAGTCTGAGTGCTTAGTTCTGCCATCGAACTCAAACTTGGCACAACAAACGTCTCCCCGTTTCCCCCTCCCCGAAATTATCTCTTTCTCGCCCTCTCTTCTTGAGTTTGTGAGGTTCCACACGTCGGGGAGAGCACGCAGGATTTCTATTCTGTGTGACATGAAGACTTCCACAGTCATCCATGCCGTCACACAAATGTCCAGGTTCAGCCTGGATGTGGATGCCTGGCAAATCCAGCACCGCTTATTCAAATTGCTGCCCTTTCCCCACTGTGTTCTCGGCGCTTTTCTGGAAGATGAATTGACTGGAAATATATGGATTAATTTCTGGGTTTTTCTGTCCTCTCTCTTTATTCCGTATTCTGTTTTCACACCCACAGCAGGCTCCTTTCATCGCTACTCTCAATGATGGCCTTCGCCTTCCTTGTCTGTGGGGTCCGCACTGAAAGACTTATCAGCTAACTACAAGTTTCACATATTTTAAAGACTGTCACTCTCTCTTTTTCTTGTTTTTTCTTTTTTTCCAGCAAAATTCTTCACGGTACTCACAGTATACAGTGTGTCATGTGTCACAACTAATGTGGAGGGAGAGGTTTGCTTTAATATAAATGTAATACTACATCATGTCGCATGAGGGACTTCACAGTCCAGTCCCCGCCTTGATATTTGCAGAAGACCCTACAGCAGGTCTTTTATGGACGCTTTAATCAGTTCTAAGAAATGAACACTTAGATACTTTATTCTGGGTTCACTTGAATTTATCAGATAATGACCGAATGGTAAACGTTATAAGACGAGGTTATCCCAAGACGTAACAAGTGCATCTTTTCCAAGAAAGAGCTCACCGAGTCTTACAGGTTGATTCAGAGACGCCATGAAGTTGAGGAGAGTTGTAGCCGAGGAGAAATACAAGAAAATTGCCCTTTCAATCTAGGGGCACATATTGGAAAGTGCAGTGTTTCAATTAAATTTGAAGTACAGTCCCTAGCACTGCTAAAAAAAAAAAATGCATAGAGATAGTAAATACGGCAAAGGGACTGAGCCTTCCCCACATGTTTACTTAGCCGGCTGCCAAATTGATATGGGGCATCAGCCAGCTTCAGAGTTACCCGAGATTGGGGCGCAGTTTGAGGATGCCACGTATGGCGCATCAGCCAGCTTCAGAGTTACCCGAGATTGGGGCGCAGTTTGAGGATGCCACGTATGGCGCATCAGCCAGCTTCACAGTTACCCGAGATTGGAGCACAGTTTAAGGATACCACGTCTGTCATTTCTGAAAAATGAGATGGCTAAAGCTCTTCTTCCTGCTGATGCTGCTCACGGGGTGATTGTATGGCGCGAACAGGGCTGAGCAGGGGTGCCCGATGAACCAACGTCTATAGCGTCTCAGAGAGTCGGTGATTGGAATGTCTTTATAGAAAGCACTACATTTCTTTATATTTTTTCTATCTGCCCAGCAGTCCCCCCAAACCTTTTAAATATGAAAGTAGAGTATTGCCTATGACATGTAGGGAGCATAGTGGGTTCAACCATGACAAAAACATGCCCTCTGCTCGGCGCTGTCCACCATCGCTGGTGCTGACGTGTTTGCTCCTCCCACATCCAGATGTGCCTCTGCATGTGAGCTCATCAGTGTAAAAGGGAAACTGTGACCCTAGCCCAGCTTTCTGATTTTATTTCATCTTTGAGCTTTGTTCTCAAGAAATGAAGAATCTAAAAGTAGGTAGGATAATCAAGGATCTAGGTCACTCCTGAAGATTACTTTTTCATCTTATTATCATTTCATCACTGTGCATAGATGCTTTCTAGGGCAATCATGTTTATGAATTATGGGCTGTGGACTGTGTAGGGAGGCTTAGCTTTAGTAAATAAAAACATAAGCCACACAGTCAAGAAGAAGCTTTGCAGAAAAAGGCAAATCCCCATTGAGCATATCTATGTCATGTGTTACAATAGCAAAATTGTTACATTGTTGAACATTTAAAATTCAGATTTTAGTGCACATCTTATATTTTATTTGGAACACTTATGGGAACGGGGTCATGCTAGGAGCAGAAGGCGCACAAAAGTGAACTCTGTCTCCATGTTAACGTGATAGGCAGTTGGCACTGTTTGGTTTCTAATATAGACCCGTGAAGTCCGGAGTCGCAGAGACCTGCAGAGAGAGAAGCCCTCGGAGGGACTGAACAGGGAGCTGTACGCTATTGGAGTTTGCCAGAGTCCTTTCAAAAAAGGAGGAGGAGTGTGTAAGAGTGGGGATCACAGCACACTCAGAGCCCTGAAGTCAGTGCCACTAAGAAAGACATATAGGAGCCTACAGAGGCAATTTGAGATGTAATTTACATTTACCCAGTAGTTACATTAAAAATGGAAAATAAGATAAAATGCAGGCACCGCTGATTCCATTAAATATTTCTGAGGGCATTACAAAACTATTGTTTCGCAATGTAATACTTAAAAAACTTATTGATGAAATGGCTTTAGGTTTTGTACTACCAACTCAAAGTCATATCATTTCATACTTTTGGGGCATTTTAATTGAGATCAGCCATCTTTCGAGTGACAAGTTCATAGTCAGCTAGCGGATGGCTTAGTGCGTCCACAGCTCTGAAGAGTAAAGATGAAACTGACACGCTCTCCGCCGAGTCATGGGAGGGGAACGCGCTTCAGGTTAGCAATGCTGTCATTGGCAATGAATGGGGACAGATGGACGCGAGCATCTAGCAGGCGACTCCAATGGCACAGAGAGCTCAAAGAGGGCTTCCCACCCTTGACAGTAACTAGAAAGGAGTACCGCAGACAGAGGGGGTGCCTACCATTGTGTGTAATTTATATAAATTACTGTTACTTCTATGTGAGTAGAAGTCAATGAATACATAAGCTTTCCTGATGTCACCAAGAATACTGTCCAAGTAGACAATGCCATAGCTGCCAGATATTCTGAAGACACAGTAAGGATGTGTTGGGAAAAGCAAATGCTACCACTGCTCCTTTCTAATCTTTTCTTTTGCTCTTTGAGAGTATAACATCGTTACATCATTTCTCCTTTCCTTCCCCCCCCCTCAAATTTCCTATATACCCCTCCTTGATCTTTTACAAATCTGTGGCCTCTGTTTTTAAGGGTTTTTTTTTTGTATCTCTGTGTGTGTATACAAACACACACACACAGAGACACATATGAAATGGCCTTGATTTTCTTTACTACCTATTCAAAATCTATTATTTCATTTTATACATTCAGGGCATTTTAATTGAGATCAGCCACATATAAAGATAGCTGACTGTTGATGATCACCACCACTTTAAGCATGATGGTTCTTTCATCTCTCTCTCTCTCTCTCTCTCTCTCTATATATATATATATATATATATATATATATATGTGTGTGTGTGTGTGTGTGTGTGTGTGTGTGCGCTATATATGTACTCTATAGTTCATATGTAAGTGCAGCCCGCTCAGTCTGTGCAACACTACTTGTGTGTCTATTTTCAAGGCTGACCATTTGGCATGGCATAACCAATTGGTGTGACCACTGCTTCTCAATAGAATGTCTTACTTTCACTCCAGCTCCAAAGCAAAACCCAGAAAAAGATATTTTTAATGGAACCAAAATGTCTTTGACTCCCTTTGGTTTTGACAGCCTAAAGCCCTGGCTTCTATTTCATTGGAATCTGTAAGCTGAGAAGAAACACATCTCTATGTGGTAATGGAGCAGCTGCCACCGCCACAGACTCAGACATTCAGATATATCCCGGGATCATTTCTTTCCACCAGAGAAATATTTCCCTGTGAACCCCTGGGAAGACAGGGTGTCAGCACAGTGCCTCATGCACACACCTTTTAATGAATGGGGCCTCTCCTCAGCCACGCTTCTGGGCATAAATATCGTCGAGGAGACTGCAGTATTTCAGAGACTCTCCCATTCGATATCACGTGGGATTTTTCTCCCCATAACTCCTACGACATAGCAGCGTCGCCTTGGTTTTCTCAGACAGGAACCTGTGGCTATGAGAGGAGAAGTAGCTTATCTTAAAACACAGAGCTCGAGGGCTAGGCCAGAAATAAAAGTCCCGTCCATTTATGACCAAGTTCAATACTCTGCCAGCATACCATAGCAGATAGGGGAGCGTCTGTAAGCTGGGAATTGGCTAGAAGAGAATATTCACGTAAGTTAGGGCAGACACTAAGCACTCTACAGCAGATGCCTTCTTAAGTGTCAGGCCTGGACAGAGAGAAACATGGGTGTATAGAAGAAACAGAAAGGAATAGAACGACTTAGCACGTTTTCTCTGTAACTTGGTACTGCCTTGGAGGCAGTGAGGTCTCCGTCAACAGCATAGCACTGTTAGCAATGTTTAAGTAATATTCATTATCTCTAGTAACATGTCAAAGAATTAGAATAAATTAAATTAAATTAAAAAATCTTAAATGTCAGTGTAAAGATACAGCTAGTGAAAGACCAGTAAGTGAAGAACCATGGGACTGTTAGTGATAACAATATATTTCATCTCTTTTTAAGACACCATCCCACCATGTAGCCCTTGCTGGCCGGAAACTCATTGTGTTCAAGGCTGGCCTTGAACTCACAGAAATCCTCCGAGTGAGGGGTTGAAGACAAAGCCATCATGCCCGGTCAACATGCTTTCAGTAGAAAAACGCCTCCATGTAAGGTGTCTCGGATTACATATAAGTGGTACAACATAGAGTTGGAAGCTGAAAAAATTATCCCCTTAGTGATTTGTTTAGCAAACCTATTTTAGTATATGCATGTTAGACAAAAATCCAACATGTCACAAATGTTCATGTGGATCTATTCTCATTAATTATTTTTGGGATAAAAAAATGTCAGATGAGGCATTATGCTTGAAAGTGTGCAGTATGTAAATGAATGTACTATAACGATGAGAGAAGTGGCCGTTTAATGGATTTACAATTAAGACTTGCTAGATATAAAATTCCTGGACCTCTCTTTGATAACTGTGTGAATTAGCATGACTGAGCTGACACAAAATGGTTAAAATGGTAAATTGTGTGTTACATTTTCTTTTTCATCACAGCGCGAAGAAATTAGGTATCAAGGTTAGAGGGGAATTGTCAGAGATTGGGTTATAAATCAAGTCACTGACAGGTAGGTGCCTGCCTCTCCCCCTAGAGTCTTTGTGTTCCTGGACCTCCCTTGCTCTCCTTCCCTGCTGGAGAAGGGAGGTGCCCGCCTCCCCAGTGACTCCTTCTGCCTTTCTGTTCCTGGTGATTAAATGTGCTGAGAGGAGAAGAGAGTCTTCTCCTCTGTAAACAAGAAAACCAAGCCAGGAAATCGCTGTCACTCAAAAGCTGTACTAATATCAACAACCGCTAAAAGCCCTGGCACCATTTATGGGGTTCCAAGAAAGAAGTCCTCTATAGCAGGGGTTCTTAGCATGTATGTCCCTGCCCAAACAGGGCTGCATGTCGGATGCAGCAGCAAAATCACGGTCATGAAGTAACAACAAGTCGTTCTATGGTTGGGGGTCACCACACCTAAGAACTATATTGCAGGGCCGCAGCATTAGGAAGGTTAAGAACCACGGGTGTATGGAGTCAGAAAAACGTCAAATGTGATAGCCATCAAGAATTTTAATATGGATGGAGAGTCTTGTTTAATGCTGCTCTGGGACCCTTTCTGGGGTCTCTGTTTCACAGCTATAGCTGTCTGGTGTCCAGGAGAGAACTAAAAAGAGTCAGTGTTCCACCCACACAATGGCAAGCGTGTGGGAAGTTCAGAAACAGGTTGCATATGAGTCAGTATTCAGCCCATGTGGGCTCCTGC
Organism: Dicrostonyx torquatus; assembly: GCA_028555095.1. NCBI lineage: Eukaryota > Metazoa > Chordata > Mammalia > Rodentia > Cricetidae > Dicrostonyx > Dicrostonyx torquatus. Next base: position 7,792,002 of record JAQHUG010000028.1, read on the forward strand.
ATGTGCTGCCCACTGTCGTCTTAGAGAGCTTCAAGACAAGGCAGGCAGAGAAATTAGCAGGGAAATTGTCAGGCGTATAGTTCCTTCAATGCTAATAATATCTGCCGAATAGATTGTCAGTCACTAGACCTCTTCCCTCAGTCAAGCAGAACCCTGGAAGATGAAACACAGGCGAGAGCATTGGAGGGCCTCAGCCGGCCCACAATCCCGGCTCTCCGTTAAACAGACCCACGGACACCATGGACGGATGTCACATGGCTCTCTCATAACTTGTCAGGTTGTTTCTTTCTTCAGCCAAGGCAGGGGAAGCTGGGAATTTATAAATGGTTTTCTAAAGAGGAAGGGCAGAAGATTCCGCTGCAGTATGCTCTACTTTGATTTCCTAAGAGGCAGGTGTTTAATCTTGCGGATGCATCCTCTTGCATGCTATTTAGCTAAATGAGAAAGCAAAAGACTTGACAGGACAATAAGACTAATTTTTTAAAAAATGTCCTGACATGTTGCATTCACTTAGGGAATAAATCTCCAAAATTCTGCATGATATCGTCAGTGTGCGTACCTTATGGACTACACCCATAGAAATAAATTTATAGACCCACGGTCCTGAGAGCCGTCTGAAGCCCTTAGTTGTGTACATGAATGCGTGATGGCGGCAGTAAAATACATTTATCCCACAAGTGAGGGGAGAATTGATTACTCCAGAGATCTAAAGCCATAACTAATTCACAGATACACTTTCTTATGATGAAGATAAATATTCGGTGTCATTTGGATCCATAAAATATACTGTTTGTACAATAGACTCATTGTAATAACTCACCTTAAATGTCTTATGGACATATTTTCCTGTGGTTTCCAAACAAGAATCATTTGACATCCTTGTTTTCAAAACAAGTTGGGGAATTAAACAGAATAAGCAGCGCTAAGCTGCATTGTGGTGCTTGCCTCCAAAGCGGAGAAATATAATGCTGGGTCTGAGATGTAAATGCTCCCTTCTTGAAATTTAGCAAGGAAATATTGTCTGTTCACATTCGTGGGTGTTTTGGAACTTTATGGCTCACGTGGGGAGAACGTGAGCGTGCACGCGGGCAGCTCTCTTCGTAACTGAACAAATGAACAGGATTCTAACCCCTTGTGTTCGGGTCCAAGTAGAGAACAATTCTTATTTCTCCTTTTCCACTGCATTAGTGTGGTTGTGTCAAATGGAAATTTTTTTTATTATTATTTAACCGAGAGGACATCTGGCTACTTCGACAGTTTCTTGAAAGTTCCTTGAGCCTATTTCAAAAGTTGTCCTTTGTAATAATTAGTTGATGGGAAATTTAACTATGTAATGCATGCCTTTGACTTAAGATATTTGCGAAAGCATTCTAGCAAACCGTTTGTAGTTGTAACTTAGTGGGAATTTCCCTCCCCGATGGTGTAGAACATATATAAGTGCTTTCTGCGCTGGGTTTATTGTTGTTTATAAAAGAAAATATAATGACTTGAAGTATGAACTGCGATGCTGTGATTAGCCTGCTGTGGACACTGTTTTAGGATTTACCATCTCGTAGACTGAGCACAAATTAAAACCTCTGATACCCGAAGACATCCATTGATAACGGTGGTCAGTTTTGTGTGTGTGTTCATGTTCATGTATGTATATGTGTGAGCAAGGGCATGTGAAGGACAGAGGTTGATACTGTGTGTTTTTTCTCAATTACTCCCCACTTATTTATATTTGAGGGGAAAGACCCTCAGTGAACCTAGAGCTTGCCAGCTTAGCAGGCAGGCTGGCAGGGAATCCCTAGAGATTCTCACAGGATAAGCACGGTGCCAACTGAGCTTCTTGCCAGACTCCAGTGCTCCATTTTCACAGAGGAAGGCATTCCAACTCAAAGAGGTCAAGTGACCCAAAGTTAGACAAGTAATTCTGAACCAACAAATGGGACTTTTAACCTTGTTTATTTGGAGAGAGTGGGAAAAGAAAAGGGAAAACTATGCAGGCTATATGAAATGTTTACATCCTTAGAATCTCTTCAGGTTTCAGTGGTTAATTCATTACTCTCAAGGGACAGAGATACCATTTCATTTTCATACAAACAAGCCGAGAGTTATGATGTGGAAGACTGGAGTCTTACGCACTGAGTTTTCCTTGGCCACATTGTAACCAATGTAACAAGGATCATTGTAACCAATGTGTACCAATGTAATGAGGATCATTGTAACCAATGTGTAACCAATGTAACAAGGCTCATTGTAACCAATGTGTAACCAATGTAACAAGGATCATTGTAACCAATGTGTAACCAATGTAACAAGGATCATTGTAACCAATGTGTAACCAAATAGAAGCGAGTCCCTTGCATTGGGTCACAGTCAAGTCCAGGGTAGAGCTGGTGATTTTCTTTCTCTGAATTGGTAGGTGAGGCGATGGGATGGAACCTGGATGGGTCAGTCAACTTTCTTTCGCTATCACACATTTCTGTGACAGCAGAATTATAAAGAGGAGCGGTTGGCTTCAGCCTCCAGTTTGGAGATTCTAGTCTATGATGGTTGAGTTCTGTAGTTTTTACCTGCATTGAGGTGGTGCAGAATGTGTGGGAGAGCAAAAACAAAACAAAAACCAACAATAAAAGACTCTGAAAGGAGAGACCCAGTGTGCCACAGTTTTCTTAGTCCCTTCAGGGTCACATCATCTGTAGTGGGAAGGTCACCCTCTAGGCACCACCTCATAAACATTCTGCCACTTCCCAAAAGCACCTACTCAGGAGCCTGTAAGACAGGAGCGTGGGTAGCACTCAGCATCTTAACTGTAGCAAGGGTAATTTCTTCGAGAATTGTTTAAAGACACGGTCTTGCTACAAAGAGTAGGCTGACCACAAACACATAGTCATACTGCCTCCACCCCCTTAGTGCCCAGGCAAAAGGGGTGTACTCCCTATCACGCCTGCATCGGATTTCCTTTTTCCCTACCATTGGTATATCATCCTTTGGTCATAGTAGTGATTGTCTTTTAACCAGTTATTACATAAATCTGCCAGCCCTTTTAGTATTGGAAGGACTTTCCGGAGAGCACTAGCTCTTCTCACCGGGATGACATGACGATGGGGAAGATTCTCGAGAATATTTTAGTGGATAAGCTGAAATATTTGCAAGAGGCATATTCAGGAGGCATATCTTAATATCTGAACAGTAGGTACTGACTAAGGCTACTGGTTCCTCATGAATTCCAAAGCCTGACCTCTGAGCCAGGCTTCCGAGTATCCATTCCCACCATCCTCTTCCTCTTCCTCTTGCTTCCTTCTCTCTGGGCCCACCCAGCTCTGCACCTTTCCCTGGTGGCCATTTATCAAAACCTCCGGCTCACACCCCACCTTATCTGTTCCCAGTTCAAAGGGAGCATGTCTAGATTACGTCCCGTTCCCATGGGAGGGTCTATAAGCTCAGGAGAGAGACAGCTGCACTCTGCAAACAGCAGAAAACGGTGTGTGCCAGGAAGGCCACAGAACAGATCGGAGACATCCGGGGAAGTCTTTCGCCATGTTGGCCTGCGAGATGAAGCTTCCCCGCATGTCGTGATTTCACCTGATGTCTAGGGACAGACCCTGCCCACCTCCACTCTTGTCTTTATGTCATCTCGCGCAATTTCCCCTCGGGAAGAGAGCAATTCAGCGTATCATTTTGGCTTGCACGGAACTTTAACATATTAAACAAATAATAAATGCAGAAGTGGCACACATGAGCTTCAAACATTCCTGGTGTAGGAAGGTCTCATATGAATAGATAATTGTGTTCCCCCATAATAACTGTGTTCAGTGCACTGCAGGAAAAGATTGCCTTCTAAAGTTTGAGCCAATGATTAATGTATCTGTGAATAAAGAAGTAATAATAAAAGGTGAGGCCTGAATGCTTCCCTGCGAGCTATCTGTAAAATGCAAATGTTTGTCAATTAAATGCATCTTTGTCGCCAATATTCACATACTAGGGAACAAAAGCAGCCATCAAATATTTCTCACCATTCATCATATGTACAAATGTAAACCAGAAAGCTTAGAGGAAAATCCAAATGCTGCCCTTAAACTTTAGCATCCACAAAACTAGAGTCTGGCTGTCTCCATCTGTAGATGGAAGAACGCTCGGATTAAAATGACCTTTAATGAGATAAATAATTTTCTGCAAAGAGCTTTGGAAATGTACATTTAAAATATTCTGAAATGCATAGTAAGCCTCTTGCATGCAATATACTGCTTTCATGCAGCCATCGGACTGCATGCTCCGTGCACTATGTTTACAGTATGAATGAGAGGGAATAAAACTGACCTTTGACACCATCTCTCCTGCTTCTTTTAGGTCACTGTAGATTTTTTTTTTCAGTACCTGGTCCAGGCAGGCAGTCAGGACACTCCCAAGGTTACGTTTTGGTGGGAAGAACATGTGTTACTCCCGAAAGTGCCAAGCGAGTCGGTTTGACCAGTTTTTGACCTGGTTGGTATTATTATCTTGAGCCTAATCACGAACTAATTCATCTTCTGGTACTCACCGTATGATAAACTTTGTAAGTGAGCATCCGGGTTTAAATTTTCAAGTGTTCCTTGACTCTCTAGTTCAAGGGCAATGAACATGAAATGAATACTTGCTCTAAAGCATGATGTGACAGACAGTATCATACCTCATAGACATTATAAAGAAGAAAAATATCTTTTTAAATAAATTGTTTCTTTTGAGGAAAAAAATATCTTTTTAATGTATTTGTCTTAAATAATCAAAGATAAGGTTACTATTTTCTGAAAATGCACCCTGTTATTCCATTATATGATTTCTCTCACTATGGTCATAACCTATAAATCATAATCCTTGTGTGTTATGGACAAAGAATAGTCAGATTTCTGATAAAAAGAATTTGAAGCCCAGACTGGCTTAGCATATTTTCTTAGCTTGTATTTACTTTTGCTGAAATAATTGAATTTGTAACAGTTATAAAGCAACCCAGTTCTCTTTAGTGACGGCTATCGATCGCTACACTGCAGACGCTCTCCCTCATTAAAAATACAGTGTTGTAGTCCTTGTGGCTCCACGGGCAGAGCTCAGTGCCTTCGGTGCAGTAGCCATGCATCCGAGGGGTGTAGCAGGCTCTCCCGGAAGCCCCAGCTGTAACATAATCATTTGCAAAGCTTTCAAAAGTTAATTATCTTGTATAACACAGACAGAAACAAATGTCTCTTCACTCTGGTGAAAAGGAAGGTGGAACTGAGAAGCAGGTGCCTCTTTAAGAATAGCAGTTCATGTCTGGTTGGCTTTTGTCTGTGACCAAGAAACTAATGAGGGAGGAACATGTAGAATTATTTCTGTCAGTGTGGCACATGCGTGAGAACTCATGGGTTAACTGCCAGAGAACAGAAAAGAGATCAGAAGTTTAAGTGGGGTTTGGTTATAGAGGATTCCCGGACAGGGAGCAAACACTTTGGTTTACAAGGGTAGATTTGACTTAGTCCAGTACATGGTAGGAAGAATCAAGAAATGTGTGAGCTAGAAACAAGAGAACAAAGGAAAATAGAATGGTCAGAGATTTTGCCGTTCAGCAGACTCTCTCTGGTTGGTGCATTCTTGACGACTCTGGGGCACAAGCATCTGTCCACAGATTAACAGCAACTCTGGTCACTACTTTCCAGATTCTGCTCCTGCCTCTTTACCATTTCCCTCTCCTATGGGTTTGTGGGTATTCTCCACTTTTTATTTATTTGAGACAGGACCTGCAGTGTAGCTCAGCTAAGTGTCAATCAAGCTCACGTTTCTCCTTCCTGGTCTTCCTGAGCGTTCAGCTTGCAGGCATTCACCAACATACATGGCTACCTTTTTATCCTCACGTATGTTCCTCTGTTGCCCCAACTCTCTTCACGTGGAATACTTGATATGGCATTCCTTCTGTGAAACTTGGCTGACGTTGGAGCAACAACGAGTTAATCTCCCTTCCTCTCTCTTATGTACCTTGTAGCCTGCATCCGTGAATACAGCTTTCTAGTAGAATCTGCTATATGAGTCTGTTTATGTGACACTCTCTGGATTTACATTCTTGGGGACCTCCCTTCATCTTCAGACTTAAAAAAAAATGGCTGGGGACCAGCACATGCTAGGTACTCAGGAAATGCTCTTCTTCTATTTAAAAAATTAAGATAACATTTTCATCAACCTCAGGAACTTTGATCTTTTGAAAGCCGTGAACGTAGTCATACTCATATTCACCCACAGTGTCAATCAATCTTTACCTAAGAAGAGATGCAGGGGCATCCATGGGATTCCCCTTTCCAAGAAATAGAAACACTACAAAGAAATTATTTTATTTATATTTATGAAACACTTTGTTGGTTTAAGATAAATGTCACATGCACCAGATGTGTATTGTAATTTTTAGAAAGAATTGAAGTGTCGATGGAGACATTCCTAATTCCATCTTTCTTAAGTGAAGGCAAGGAAAGGAACTCTACTAAGGGATTCTAAAGGAATTTAAGAAGATGATATTTTAAAAGTGTGTAAGATCCAAATAAATGCCTGGAGGAATACCAATTTATAAAGATACAAAATTATATATTTTATGATGTGAAATATTGAATGTTATAACATATTTGTAAATATGTGTTATATTTTGCTTAAGTACCATCCTTCAAGTTTACAAAAGGACCCCAGCCCCTTCTCCTAGCTTGCTAGAATGATCTAAATACAGCAGTCCCCTCTGTGATGGGGCACTGTGGCTGATCATTGTGGTTCTCACGAGTTCTTCCTCACCAGATGCAGACGGTCAAATCATCATTGTCAGCTTACTCCCTTGAACTCCCTAAAGTGTCCGCTGCACACTCTGGCTCCAAGTCTCCTCTCTATAGCATCAGCTTAATCCCCAAAGGGCAGTGACAGGCTGGAACACTGCGGATCCTTTGCTTTCAGAACGTACTCCCGGGCTTTCTTTGTTGTCTCTGTGTATTTTCACGGTGCTGTTTTCCCGTTAAGGGTTGGTGCCACCTTAAGTATGACTGGCACGTCCTTTCTGTGGCTCTGGAGCGCTGTGGATGATACCCTTCTAGAGCTGACAGTCTTCTTATTAAACGTGTCATTTCCTCTTTCTGTCTGTAGCTACAGATCACTGAGAGAATAGACTTTTCTCTTTTTTTCCCATTTTTTTTAAAAAAAAATTCAGCTAAGCTACTGATACTTAATTTTCACCGATGGCAGCACACACAGAAATTGGCTGCAATGCTCTGCTAGCTCATCCTGGCCTTGGTGGCTGGAGCTAGGAATGTTAATTGGTTGTCCCCATTCTCACAGGGTTTGATGAGATGCTTAATCCCTTTGGCAAGTCTGAACTTGTCCCACAGCAGTTCTTTGCATTTTTTCTAAGAAAGGTAATATTTTCATATAACTTCATTAGCAACATCCATTCAGGCACCGGAATTCTCACACCGGTCTCCAGGAAAGTCCAAAGACCAGTGTCCTGAGAAGCAGCTCGCTGCTTCAAGTCCCTTTAAGGTCGCCATAGATTCCATGGGACAGCCTTTCTTTCCGTAAATGTCAGCTGCTGCTGGTGTGTGTTTTTAAAACGCACAACTGGGAACTCTTTAACTCCTGCATTAGATGCAGGGATGTGGTTCAAACTCTTAGGGAGAAGAGAATATAGCGAGTGAACTTTGAGCCATTTCACAGCTCACCATTCCTTTCTATTTTTGCAAGACACCTTGACTTCTATTTCTGTAACTTCTCTGTGACTCCTCCATCCTTCCTCACTAGAACATGTCTTATATGTGACGTTAAACATGCATGCACCTGGTATACTGTTCGGTGCTGTGCCATGTCCGTGAGCGCAAGGACAATAAGCCCTCCAAAATTTATACTTTTGTTTACTGTTAAGTTGAAATCAAGCTAATAAAAATCCTTCAGATGTGAACAAAAGAGGCTGGTGATGGATCGCCAGTAAAATGTTCAAACGCAGTCAGCTGGAGAGGAGGATGCTTTCAGAGTTGTGACCTAATCACACGGTGAAGAGCAGACTATTCCCGGGAGGAGAGACCTCAGCCCGCAGCTTAGGTTTTTACTCCAACGTGAGTAAAACGTTGAAAGCAGCTTTTCACCTCCTCTGTGCAAGTGAAAAAGCTGTAGCCAAGGGTGCACAGCCAGGTTTGGGTCCTACGATTTGCAGAAGCGGGTCTGCAGCCTTTTCCTTGAGAAAGGTTCTTGTGCGTAGAAGTCATATCTCACAAAGATTTGACAAGAGTTCACCGCAGGAGGAACATAGCACCCAAGCTAAGCAAATGCAGTCCGGCTTGTTTCTGAGAGGCAGCCATTGGAAAATAGGAAAGGAAGATTCACCCCAAATTCTTAGATATCAGCTTTGAGGTGAAAAGGTTCAGTCTGTAAAGATACAGAATTTTATCATTTGAGAGGTTGCGAAATGATGGGGCAGAGGGTAAACTCTTTCCTTGGGGGTTCCGTTCAAGGTTAAGTGGTGGCATCCGAAGACTAACTAGCCATGCTATTGTTGAGCCCCTATTATCATAGCCCTGTCTTCGTCTGAGCTGTGTGTCACTTGGCTGGGAAATACAAGGTCAAGAACGAAAATGATTTTTGCAAAAGGAAAGACTAACTTTGGAGGTCTTTTGAGTACCAAGCGGAATGCCTTCCCAGGTAGCAATCCTAAATTTAATACTGTTCTTTTCCTATGTCATAGATTTAGATAATGGGGAGTGTTGGGTTACTAACTAAGAATCATACAGTTAGTAAATGGCCAGTTGAGACCCAATCTGGCTTGATTCTGGGGCATCCACAAGTCCATGGTTAAGCGTGCGGTCAGAGTCCACTAGTTCAAGTCAAGGCACTGTTGGGAATAATTTATCTGATTTCAACTGAGAAAATGGAAAGCTGACAAGTACTCTCTAAGGAAACCAGGCCATGGTTTATGGGATGAAATCACTGCTTTGAAGGATAAACCTCATCCTCTCCAAATACTTAGACAGATAGGACCATACATTTTAATAGAGTCCTGTGGCCACGCAGGGCCTCCAGGGGGCCGTTTAGCTATCTCCTTTCTGCACCTGATGGATTTGTAAAGATTTTAAACACACTGGGAATGAGGTTTATGTCGAAGGGAAGGGGTCAGAGCTTTAGTATTACTGTATGGGTTCAACTCTTAGGAAGCAGATGGTCCCGGAAGAACTTCTGAAATAAAAAGAATATAAATCTCCTCGGACAGGAAGGGCCTGCCTCTTCTGTAGTTCACGTGACATTATTTCTCTGCCACTGAGCCAATCAGATGTTCATTTTCTTTGTTTGCCAAAATGTGTCATCATTGAGAACAGACTTATCCACTCCCCAGATGAATGAGACACAAAGAGAATTTGATATTCTGTAACTTGTAATATAAATTGCATAGAATGCATAATGTTTGTTAGAGGAAAAATAAGGGTCTGGTAGCTGGAATTCTTAATTTCAACCAAAATCTACCAGTTTCTCTGTAGGAATACTTGATTCAAAGTATTCACACTGGTTCCTACTTTTTCTAGCAAGGACCTCTCAACTGTTTATCTTGTAAACTCCACATTATAAACAATACTTTAGTAAATAAAATGCATTATTACTTTAGTAAAAGAGTTCAATTATTAATAGAAATCCTAAGGTGATTGTTTTGCCCTAAATTTAATTGTATTATTGATTTCCTAATGAAGGCCCTGTGTTTGATACTTGACTGTCTCATTATAGCACTGTAAAGACTCAGTGCTTAGAAAGCCAAGGTTAATGAGAGCAGGTAGGCTAGCTATTAACAAGGATTTACTAGTCCTAAATCCTTTAGTAATCAATTTTCAAACTGAATGTTTTAATACATTATGTTTACAGGAGGGGAGGAGAGAAATAATTGATTGAATAGATAATAACTATAGCATGCTGGGTACTACATACATCTCAACTGATTTAGTCTGCCTAAGACCCCTGTCCATTATATCAGTGCTAATGAATGTCTACTGCTTTACACAGCAAGACTTGGGGAGATTCTGATAAGACAGTGGTGACTGAGACTGGTTATAAGCTCCAAACTCATGAAACTTAAGAGCCAGCAAGAACAGGGCCTACCACAGTCTACACCAGATCTTCTGCATATATCCTACAGGTATTAGCTTAGTATTCTTTATGGAGCTCTTGGCTCTGAGAAGAAGTCCGTCTCTGACTCTTGTAGCTACTCTTGGGACTCTTTTCTCCTGCTGAGTTGCTGTGACCAACTTTGATATGATTGTTTTTCTTTCATCTTATGTTTTATTTTATGTTTGGTCGCTATCTCTTGGCAGCCTGTTTTTTGTTTGTTTGTTTGTTTGTTTATAATGAGAGACAGAAAAGGAGTGATCTGGAGGGGATAGGGAGGAATAGAAGGAGGGAAAACTATAATCAAGATATATTGTATACGAAAATAATCTATTTTCAATAGATTAAAACCAGCAACCAAACAAAGAAAGAAAATTGAATAAGGCCTATCAGTAATGTGCCAGAATGCCCTGAGCATTGGAACGGGACAGAGAAGCCTACACACTAATGTAGTCTTGACCTCACTTCAACCTGGAACCCATGTACATTAAGAGATAAGAAGTCTTTGTGGCTCACAAATACATCCCAGTGAGAGCCCAGGTATCTTCCCCATCTGGTCATTCCGAGGATTTCATAGATGACCATTTATGCTAATCTCTTAAACAAGTATATCTTGAACACAAAAATCTTCACACTCACCTTCTGTGTCTGTACACTGAGGTGTGGGATGCGCTCTTTACCGTGTTCTCTTTCGTGGATGATTCTCCGGCTACAGTAGCTTGGAGGATGTGTGAGGGATGAAGGTAGCAAGTAAATGGAGGGGTGGTTTTTAAACAGCCATTGCTCTAGCATTCTGCCCACTCCCCCCAACCCCAGATTAAGCAAGCATATGAAGCGAGTGTTTTTGGCAGACTTCAAGGTACGAGCATAATGAGTTCTTTTTTATTATCATTATTTTAGTGAAAATGAGACATAAGTTTTTTTAATCCAATAGAATACCATGCTTCCAATCCCCAAGATTACATTGCTTCAGAGTATTTCAATTATTCTTGTACTATAGCAAGGGACAGCTACGGCAATGTCTCATTAAATCTTATTAACGTCTTATTAATTCTACGAGCCATTGTTCCTGACTTGATATTGACACAGGTGCCCAAGCATTGTGCCCAACAAAGCTGCTCCCTGCCCACTGATGGTCTGTCTGTAACGGGGAGAACAATGACTCGCTATGCACGTCACCTGGCTAAGTCTGCTCTTAGCACCAGGCACATAGTGTGGCTTGACGACAGAAACCCCGGGCTTCATTACAATTCCAAAGGCACTGGATTCCGAATAATGAGTCTGTGTCATTAACAAGCGGGAAATCCCAGGCCATTGTTGGAGAACGCAAGTAACATCACGGGTGGATGTCTTCGCTGGCTTTGATTATTATCGAAGAAAATACACCTGTAATGTGGCTTCTACTCTTCGTCTTAATTAAACTTGCGGTGTAAGGCTTTAAGTGCAATTATCTAAATCACATGTATTCATGAAGCAACCAAGGTCACTAAGGTCACCCTGATCCATGTGCGTCATTCATTCACTCGAAACATGTTTACTCAGCATGCGGTCTTTGCCAGTTCCGGTCTCTGCCCCCCCCCCTGATAGGAGGAGGACCAGGAAGGAGGTAAAGAAAGGAAGCTAAACTTGAACCTCAGCAGGTTCAAGAGCAGCATGCCCGGGCCAGCTGTACACACAGGATGTCCCCTTCCAGGCCACCTTTCTCTTTCATTACAACAGAAATGCACCCCAGGCTGCTGAAATGGCCCAGTTGTTACAGTGTAGCATGTGTGAAGACATGGACTCAGTCCCCCAGAACAGTGACAAAGCCCGGCAAAGTGCTGTACTGTTGGAGTGGCTAAAGGGGGATCCCTGTCCTGACTTGTTAGCCACCCTAACTTGGCATTGTCTTGGCTCATAAAGAGACCCTGTCTCCAAAACCAACACTGATGACACCTGAGGACAAGGCTAGAGATTGATCTCTCGTCTCCACATGCAACCCCACGGATATATGCACTTATATGTGCAAGTGCTCATGTGTGTGGACAGAAGCACGTGCACACACACACACACACACACACACACACACACACAAATACATCTGGACTTTGAAAATTAATCCCATGAAGGTTTCTTTTGTCATTTAGGAAAACTGAGAGTTTTTGTAACTTAAATATTAAATTTGGAAATTTTTTTTTTTTTTTTTGGTTTTTCGAGACAGGGTTTCTCTGTGGCTTTGGAGCCTGTCCTGGAACTAGTTCTTGTAGACCAGGCTGGCCTCGAACTCACAGAGATCTGCCTGCCTCTGCCTCCCAAGTGCTGATGGTTTTTCTTTTGAGATTTGTACTTTTCTAGCAGTGACATATAAACATGAAAATGTGCCTATCATTGGGCTGCCATTTACTATGGAACACATGTGTACATGCATCACTGTGAAATGTTTGTGGTATTTCTGCCTTCACATGCCCGTAATGATTCCTAAAACACACACAATAGGAGGAGGAGGATGTACAACTGTCTGACATTAGAACAAAAATTGTCAGCTCTAGAGGGGCAAGCAGAAGAATGGCGATGTCAAAAGTCTTAGCAATACGTCTCTGCTCCTGCTCTTCTGGGCACTGCACTTAGTGCCATTGCCCCTCTATTTTTTCTTTCTTTCTTTTTCTTTCTTCTTTTCTTTCTTTCTTTGTCTCTCTTGCGTGCGTGCTTTCTTTCTTCTAGTTCTGCTTTTTTTGTCTCTGTCTATGAAAATTCACATGTTCTTGTTCAACCAACATTTCCACTTCCTTTTAAAACTGGTTCTTTCTTCTTTGACTGCAGCCACTTTATTAGGATAGTTCAAGGTCTGGCCTTGGTTTCCTTCCCATGATCAGAGGATTCCTGCTCCTTGGGAGGCTCAGGCACCCATGTGTTGTCCTTGGGAAAGAAAAACTACAATAGGCCAAAGAAATGCTTCCATCCACAACTTCACTGCTTCAGATGGCTCCTCCAGATAGAAAAGGACTTCTCAACTAAAGATCCGCTGATGGGTGTCGATCAGCATCAAGAGTTGACCTTCTGACCTAGATACTTACACTCTTAGTTGACATCTATGTATACATGTAAGTTCATATATGTGTGCATACATGTATATATAATCAGAGTCATTAGAAACACTCCTGCACATATTCTCACTTATTCAGTACTATCCCTGAGTGCTTATTTTATGACTGAAACTGTTACCGATCTATGTGTGAAGGGGGAGGTTTCATGAAGAAAACAAAACCTGAGTTCCACTGGTGCCCCCATATTCTGGTGACAAGTAATGAAAAATGAAGTCACTCCTTCTCAGGTCACTTGGAGTTAAGAAGGAAAAAAAGGCAGAAAAGAAACCAGAAAAAAAAAAAGAAGAAGAAGAAGGGAAAGGAGAACTTGCTCCTTAGAAGAACCTGGTCAGGGAAAACTTCAGTTAAGCAGACGCCTGTACAAGGCAAAAGAGCAAGGTAGAGAAGGAACACAACGTGCACCCTAGACAGGAGAGCCAGCCGGTGCAAACCCCCTGAGGCAGCCCTGGAGTTAGACTCTCTGGACTCAGAAGGGATAATTCTTCCAAAATATTTGAGTCTGTAGAGGAGATGAGTAAAAGAGCACCATTTAGCTAGACAATACTGCAAGTAGCTCTTCCCAGAAGTGAGCCATGGATCAGTCCTTCCATGGATCCCAGTGTGGCTGGAAGTGTGGATCAGTACAACAGAAGATGAGGTTGATTGCGACGTAGGATCTTGTGGCTTTGGTAGCATGGGAGTAAGGACTTTGGCTTACAAGGGTGAATATCATTGGTTGCTTTATTACTGGAGAGAAACACTCCTGTGATCTGTCTTCTACCATGGTCTTCATTGACCACAGCTCTAGGGGATGGGGATGGTTGCAGGCTTGCCTGGGCTTACAGCATTTATCCACTATGATCATGGAAGTCATCTTTGTTGGGAACCAGTGCAATCCTGGCACACTAGGAAAACACCTGCCGTGAGCCAACAGATTGATGACTTGGGAAGTGAAAACTGACACATTGATAGCCTGGTAATATTAGTCCCCTTTGCTTTAAATACAGCCGTGACTTATTATCAAGAAAGGCTATGTTTAATGAGCTTGCAAATTTCCAAATGCAGCTGCTTTAAGCCAGTAGAAACTGGCTCCAGCACACCAATGTTCTTTTCTGAAGTTTATAGACAGTAGACTGTCCCTTTCTTTGAGTTCATGAATACTATGATATTCTGTGGATAGAGATGTGGTAGGTGGCCAAAGGCAATCGCAGAAGACTCATTTGGGGTATTGTCGGAAGCCCTAGGGCCTCTGTGCAGAACGTCTGCTGAGTCCCTGTCCCCGGCTTTACTTCCCCTTCTGTGAACCTTGAAGCATCCTTGGATGAAGCTGTCTCAGTCCTTTACCATAATTCCTGTATTCTAAGATGCCAAGTCACTTCTCAAGATTTTCTAAATTCAGGATAAAGTTGAGAAGTGTCTCAAAATTGACTGTGTGTATTTAATATAGAGAGTCTCCTTTTTCATAAGAAGCTGGTGAGAAGCAGATGTGGGCTGAGCAATTAAGAGCAATTGAAAATATTTCACGCTTGTGAAAGCGTTCTGTTGGACTCGGAACTGATCACAATATCCTAGCATTCGTGCCCCACAACTGAGTAAAACTGGCCCTGGATCTGAAGTCGAAATGAATATTAGAAGTGACTAGGGAATGCAAACACTGAAGTGTGGGGGACCAAGGAATCAAGCATGCAGGCAAACCAGGGAGTTCTCTGATTAAAAGACAGACAACCATCTTAAGGATGTGATTTGAGGTGTGCTGTCTGCCGGCTCCACCAGCTTGAAGGGACACAAGAGACATACATTCCTGAAGGTTCTGTCCTGTTGATTACACTGTTGTCTCCTGGTGCTGTCCTGTCAAATGTCTGAAAGTGATGAGAAGACACAGCACACAGGCAACATTACGACTGGGGAAAGAACAATCCTAAGGGAACAAGAGACACAAAATGCCAACAGAGTCCGAGCTTGACACGGGCCTGGGACAGAGAGTTCTAGTGCCAAGTGATTCTTTGCCGTGGTTATTAGCGGGTTCCTTGACCTCTGCACATCAACACTGCGGTGCGTCATCACGGTGCCCTCTTCCAACCCTCCCATGCCCTTCTGCAACCAGCGTCCGCTCCTATGGCTGTGCAGTCATCCTAAGATAAACTCACATGTGCCTGGCAGAGAAGCACACATGGAGCCTCCCTTTCTTCTCTTCATCTATGGATAATTACTGTATATTATGTCATTACGTATTACAGTTTTGATGTCACATCCAAATCTCAGTTTATTAAATAATTCCAGGCACAAAATGAAAGCATTTTAGCTATAATCATCCCTTTAAAAGATAAAGTTCATTTTTATATGTGGTCAGGATAACTTGATACGAATATTGTGGGTGTTGGATAGCTGTTGTCCCTGACATCAGAACATTATTTACCAGTGTATTATCTGTTAGGCGTCATCAATGTAGAAGAAAAGTCACATGACTGTAAACCCAAACAAGACAGGAACACAGATATTTATGAAGATCCAGTTACTGGTTAATCATCTGAATGAATTATTTTAGGTTAACATTACTTTTTTTTTTTCATTTACTCCTCTTACAATGAAGCCATGACCCTCGTACACCTGACCTCTATGAAACCCCAGTCAAATCAGTGTTAGTCTCATTCACTGTTCTCCAAATCATGAGTTGTATCAGGAGCCCTTTTCATTTAGCACAAGTTTTCATTGAGAGAAAGAGAGTGAATGCGTCTTGATTAAACAATCTTAAAACCACTAGTGTGTGTCATGGAACACCCTGGAAGACAGTCCCCTTGTGTTGCTTAGAGGCAGAGGAACAGTTCCAATGATTCTCCTCACAAAATCGCTATAAGACCATTAATGAAAAACATTTCCATTATTTCCAATAAGTGTAAAATTCAAACGCTATTATTTTCATTATTAACTAAAATACAAATGGTTTTTTTAAAAATATCACTGTGTGGTTTGTTTCCCTGGACCCTTTTTTAAGTTTTCTCACTATACCCTCAATAAAAGCTCATTTAATTCCATTTTACAAATGAGACATTCAGATTGCTCACCGGGTGTCTAGGTCATGTCTAAACTGCCGGTCCGGCCTGCACTGTGTTCCATTCCAGATTCTGTGCTTTAAAGTGTGTAGTATAAATAACGGCCTCCCTGAGGTGTGTTAGGCTTGGCAGTGCCCACAGTTGGTAATTGGGTTGGATGGCCAGTCTGAAAGCATTAGTCTGTTGGCCAACTTTCCTGTTTGACCAGGGAGTCTTTACTGAGCAATTCTGCCATGGGAGAGGAGGGAGAAGAGAAAAGGATGAAACCGCTCTGCTGGATTAAACTTGAAATGCTATTTGGAGGGAAAAAATGTTCCTGGGCTGAACTCAAGTCCTTTCATTCACGACTCTACACACGTCGTAAATCAGCCAGAAGAGAGCTATTTCCACATTTTAAGTTGCTGCAAAAATCTCTCCAACTTCCTCATTTTGCAGATAAAGCCTCAGAATCATGTGAAGCTGTGTATGTGGAATTTCAATGCCCACCATGGGAATCACACGGACTCGTGTGGTGGCTTGTTAATGCTCTTCGAATGTACAACCAGAGCCTAGTGTGTAGCAGGATACACTCACGTCTATAGTTGTTTATTACTGAAATACTTCCAAAATTCTGTCTCACATGTAAAGGACCCCTATGGCTGTTGAATAATGTATTGGTCCTAGCTACTATCCAGCCTGGAAGTTCAAAACCTGTCTAAAATGGCTTCTCATAGTATTTTAGCTATCCTAGTACCTGATTTGTATTACAAACTTAATGAATCTTTTCAAAGTATTGAAAGCTAGTGTTTAAAAATAAAACCATGAGACAAGACAGCATATATTCCATTGCCATTCTCCAAAAGCGTACAAGTATGTTTTTGAAAACACTAAATATGTTAATAAATATATGAGCAATGAAATCCTGAAATGAAGTCTGAACATTCATGAAATGTGTGGACATTGCATGTTGAATTGGAAATTTTGACAGCTACATGTACAAAGTTTAAAAACCAAAAACTTATCAAACATAAATGCTGACAAAGTGAGTTACATCCTTTGTTATGTTAATGTATATTTTTGGCTGCCATGACATCTTGTTTATTTGACATATAAGCTTAATCCATATACCTCACACTTAGTAGAATTTCCTTGTGGCAAGAAGCTTAAGATACCCAATGTTATTCCCCATCTTGATAAGTAAAATATTGCTGTGGGAGCTCCTTCAGCCAATAGCCTTTAAGATACCAGCCCACTTGGGCGTGGTCTCTTATACTATAAAAAGCAGCAGTAACCATGTGCACCACTCTCTTGCTTCTGGCTCCCGCTTCTGGCTGCTAGATTCTGTCCCTGTTTGTGCAGAGTACTCTTGTCTAGGACAGTGGTCTATAAGTTTTCCCCTTAAATAAATAACCCTTCTATTATTCATAATTCTGAACTGGTGTGGGATTGCTTTGTGACTTACGTCATCAAAATATAGTGAGATAAATGTCAGTGTGAGATGTCTCATCTTTTTCTTCTGGAAACTGGGAGAGAAGAGCTCTAAAGGAACCCCACTATTATTTCAGTTTTGAACAGCTTCATGGTATTTGTTTGTATGTGGATTTGTGTCTGAGGGAAAGAGGAGGAAAGGAAGGCAGAGCCACTTGCTGGAACTGATGTGACACATTGGATGGTAGTCTGGACAACACAGGATTTCATTTCACAGGTCAGCATCCCCTTTTTGAGAAAAAAAAATTCTCTGTGCTAAATACTAATGAGGCTTGTTTATCCAGTGGGTGAAGTGAGGCCAATATTAGATTAAAGCAGGATTGCAGAATGTTCCTATTAGGCCAGAAGCTTCTCTGGTACAAATGTATGTACCGGATGTACATACTCCAAATATGGAGTGAAGAGCTTGTACAAATGCTCTCTCTGCATTGCTGGGGTGAACAGGAAATACCACCACAATGGGGAGTAGTCATTCACTTTTTCAAAAGTGTAGTTAAAAGAGTCTGGTACCTTGCAAATTGTGACTGTACAGTCCCCTCATAGAGTCCTTTAGAAAATCAAGGAAACCCTTAAAGATGCAACTTTCAAAGGCCATGTGTTGACTCACATATTTGCCAACTAGTTTCATTTCTACGACTTTACTCTTGGTCTGCTTTCCATCTGTGTACAAACCACTCAAGCTTGTCCTCCTTCCTCATTTCCCTCTTGCCATCGAGCTTTGTAAATACCCATCTATCTTGGTCACTGAGCCCACTCATTGATTCAACAAATGTCTCAAAAACCAAGTGTTGTTCTTGGCACCCATGATGCAATACCCATGAGCGATAGAGTCACGACAGGACTTTGAAGGACCGCATTGAACAAAAGCAAAAGGAAGGGCTGTGACTACATGGGTAAATAGGAGAAGATGTCACTGTCCTTGAGAACAGGGCTTGCTAAAGCTGCAGGGATGAGGTGGCACCTCCTGGGCCATGTGGGGACGTTTGGAGGTAGACGGAGATAAAGCTCAGAGGGCTAGAAGGGATCACACTAGGGTCACACCCAAGAGCTTGAACCTCATTACTGAAGGAGTCTCCACCCCTGGAAGGTCTCGGATTCAGTCTGTGAAGGATGGAGGAGACAGAGACCACAGGCAGACACACATGTTGGCCGTTTATAACAGTTCATTTCTAGACCTTAAACTGCTGACAGCAGAGGTTCCATCACTTGTATTTTTGTTTCTACTGAGTAGGTCAGTAGTGGTGAGAGTCACAGGGACAGCGTATGACAGGAGAAGCAAATATGCATGAAGAAACTGGAAAAAAGTGATCTGTATGAAAGGCATCTATGGATTAATAAAAGTAAAACTCACGATAACTATCCTCGCACTCTGCGCAGAGGGTAAATTCATTGTACAGACTAACTTTGACTTTGACAACCATGAAGCAGGATGCCCAGATGCAGCTATTAAGTTGCTGGTTTTAACAAATGTGTTTTGTTTTACAAGGACTTAATGAGATCCATTATGTCTAAGGAGGTCCAGGGTTTATAGTGGTAAAGCAGAGAGCATAGCTGTGCGTGTCTGTCTTTGCTTGCTTCATTAGCTGCCTTTGTGTGTGTGGGAAAAAAGCAGAAGAGCTTGGCCTTCGAAATCTGAGAACTCCTGGGAGACAGAATTGGAGCGGTGTTCAGAATCAGGCTAGCTGGTGCATCAGCGCTGTCTCTCCTGAGGGCTTTCCTTTTAGGCTTGCCAGGTCTGTGAAGATGATCTTGAAGATAATGTTATTTGGCCTTCAGTGGCTTACAAAGGGGAATTGTTGAAAATGAATACCTATTTTTAAGAAGTCTTTTCCCCCCCTAAAATCAGTGGTATTTGGTGATAAATTGAATGCTTCTCAGTAAATTGAACACATCATGATCTAGATAGAGGCTCCAGTCTGAAAAAAAATCATAAAACATGGGACCTTTTATAGGTGAGCTATTTCTGATTCAGAAAGCTCCTCCAGTCTAGATAAGAACGCTCTGCTAAGGCAGGCTCCTTCTTTTGTGTGACATGTTCTACACCTCAGGAAATCTGCCTGGTTTGTGCACATATGACTAATATTAGTTCATAAAGAATAGGAATGTGTTCAACCATCTGCTGTGAACAAAATCACAATATGCATCTAGAGGAAGACCATAGACCCAGTGTCTTGATGCCAGACAGTGATTTGCCCATGGGAGCTGTATGTCACCGTGAGCTCTGCTCTCATCATAGGCAGAGACTGCTCATTCGTTCCTGGCCATCCAGACTTGAATAGGCACAGAGAAATTGTATTAATTACAACACTGCTTGGCCAATGACTCTAGTGTATTCCTAGCTAGCTCTTACATCTTAAATTAACCCATTCCTATCAATCTGTGTATCACTATGAGGCTGTGTCCTACTGGTAGGGTTCCGAAGGTTCTGGTGTGGCCTTCTCCTTCAGCAGCTACATAGCATCTCTCTGACTCCACCTACTCTCTCTATATAAGTATTTCTGTTTAGATTTCCCATCTGACTTTGCTCTGCTAAGCTATTGGCTGAAAGAGCTTCTTTATTAACCAATGGTAATAAAATATATTCACAGCATACAGAGGGGAAATCCCATATCATCTCCCCTTTTCTGTCTAAATAAAAGGGAAGTTTTAAACTTTAACATAGTAAAATTACATATAACAAATCAGGTATCAAGAATTACAGTTACTATATATATATATATATATATATATATAATGTATCTTTTATCATAACTAAGGAGAGCTATAAGTTCCATGTTGTGCTTCAGTGAAGAAGTGAAACTGGAAGAGTTGGGATATGAAAAGTCTGTAGGTATTCTGACATTGTGACCTACTTGTGAGCTCAGGGCAGATGCTAGGTCTTAAATATATGAGTTATGGGGGATGGGACCAGTTTCAGTTAGTACTCACCTTGTGTAATCTCAGCAGCCAAGCCTGTTTTTCCTGTTTGGTTTTCAGTCTTGTATTAAAAGCTCTGGCTGATGAAGCCCTTTCCCTCAATCATGTCAGCAGGATTTCAATGACAGTAATGGAGAATTTAGATTGTGAAGCAAGGCTGTGAAGTCCCCGCCCTCTTCTGCTTTGAAAATGTGAATGTCCGTGAGTTCTTGATTGTGGATCTGTAACTACCCAAAGATTCTTGATTTTGTGATTACAACCAAAGTGTTCAAATCGGTATGTCAGTCATCAGATGAGAGGGCAAGAAATACAAGCCTGTGTCTGAACAGCTCAGTGAGACTCCTGTTGCTCTGGGTTTGATTGTTTGTTTCTTTGTTTCTCATGTGTGTGTGTGTGTGTGCATGTGTATGCATCTTTCTTTTAACTTTACTGACAACCCCCTTCTCTGGTTGTATGTATTTGTTAGCGTCAAATCAAGTGTTGACTTCATGAATGCAAAGCTTCTCATAGTTCAGTAATCACCATCTAATGCCACCTCTTTGTGGCTGAAATCTGCACCTTCAGAAAATGTGGGGACCCGACAGCATCGCAGTGGATAGCCACACCCAGAACTATGTGTACAGCACTAACTGGCATCGGTATCTTGTTAAATTAAAAAAAAATAAACATTTTAAAAAGAGGACACAAAGTTAGGGAACTCAGGAAATGGAGGCAGGTCTGGGAAGAGTTACAATGAGGAGTTTGGGTGAATATTATAAAAACCATTTTATGAAATTCTCAAATCAGTAAAAATATAAAAAGTAAAAGAAAGAAAATGGTGCCTTAGATTTCTCTTAAATTCAGATATTTCTAACACATTTTAAATGTTTTGATGATTCAGAGTCTTATTTCTTGCATTGTCAGATATTTGGTTTAGATAAAATTATCAAAAACATGGAAAAATGTAGAACTGAAACGAGGGAAGCATGAAGTACAGAAACATGCTCTATTTGCTGACACGTTGTTTGGTAATAATCTGGATAAGGCAGAACCATCTCCTACAGAAAGGAGTGACCAATGGAGGAACTGAAGGCTGACACAGAGTGGGGTCACAGGTACCAGAATGTGTTCTGCATCTTCAGTCTGAAAGCAGGCATCATTTAGCCTCTTGTATACGTCTATTATATAATATATAATATCTTCAATGAGACAAATATTGATAACAGTATTATGTAAATTATTTTAAGGTATAATTGTTTCAGTGACTAGGGAGGGGTTATAGCTACAAGCCCAAAGATAAAGCTGTAATAACATACATTTATCATTATCCATCTCCTGGCAGATTTCAAATGGATACGTAGCACTGTATGACTATTTATTTATTTATTTATTTATTTATTTATTTATTTAGAGTAAGCAAGCATAATCGTGGCTCCTAGTAAACTTTTTACCAAGAAGAAGGTTGTCTTCAAAGAGCTTTGATCTTCAAAAATCAATTATGATTTAGCAAATTGTGTGTGTCAGCATTTAATTTCATCTCACAAACCATTAATGGTAGAGCTAAACATTACCTCAAGTGTCATTGTTATTGGCTTTCATTATTATCATCATCATTATTAGTATTATTATGTGTGTATATGTTGTTAATATAAGAAGTTGGTTGAACTAATTTCTTTCAGGGTAAAACGTAAATATATTAAATCTCTTTTACTGTAGACTACTTGCTTGGAAAGTGCCCTCCAACTGCCAAGAGCAAGCATTCAATAGGCATTTACAATATGGCATCCAAATACTGATGATTTTAAAGATCATAAGTCAACATCT